>CM031239.1:765780354-766297854 GCA_018340775.1 Taxus wallichiana var. yunnanensis | reverse complement strand
AGGTCGCACAAGTAGTTTGACATTGAGAATCACATTGCCCCCCTCCACAATGTTAAACCAATTTGGACACCGGTTACCATGGAAAATGCACCCAATTACAATTTGATTGGTCCCCTTTATGATTTTTTGGAAACATCTCCTTCCCGCCTTTGTTGGAAAATACATCGTTTTAATCACCCTTTAAAATTTTCCACTAAAACATTTCTCCCTTTTTGAATTTTTTTGAAAATACCCCCTATAATTTTTTTCTTATTTTGGAAAACATGCTTTTTTCACAAATTTTCTGCAACGGGAAATAATTTTTCTTTTGTAAAAAAATTTCCATAATCATACCTCCCTTTCCTCGATAAAATTTTGAAAACAAATCACCCAAAATATAATTTTGACCAAAGAGTAACATGGAGGATCGAATAATAGACTACCTCCTCATCATAGAGCCTTCACTTAGTTCAATAGCCAACCGAGCTATCACATATGTCCGAGTTCTTATGAAGAAGCTTTCTTTTATCTTAAAAATGTTGATGATTTGAATTTTAAAAAAGGAAAACCATTCTTAGTTAAGGTTAGGACACTTGTGCCCTACATCGAGAACGAATGTCGTTGAGGGGGCTCGGTTTGTGTTGTTAGGAGCCTTGAGAGTTTGAACATAGTTGCTGGAATGAGGTGTATCCTTCGATGCTGCGAGATGGAATTTGGATGAGCTGGGGAGCTTACGGTGGTGTTATAATGGATCCACGAGCCAAGACACTCACCACCTGTGTTGGATTTGGACCGAGTTTGTCGAGAAGATTGTGAGGGCCTACATTGCTACCTAAGTCACCACATTCGAATTCATGTTCGAATTCGTCAAGATAAAATTCGTAAAATATTCCTTGATAAAAAAATCAAGATAAAATTCGTGATTGTTGGCTAGATTTTCTGCATAGCATCAAACCTAGGCAGTCATGAGATAAATCTCCCTCATTTAACCGGTGAGGCTCCCGTGTCAGATTTGTCAATATAAATGTGTTTTTATCTATCAGGGGTTTTACTTTAACAACTTAGTTCATGAACCATAACTAAGAAGTTCTACAAAGTAAATTTTGTTTAAGAAAGGAAAATTACGGAAGAAGGAAGTAAAGGAATTACGAGAGAGACGAAATGAGGAAGATGTGCATCCCAATTAGTAGATGCAGAGCTAATTGCATGCACATAGAAGAAACTCAAATAGATTTGAACACACAAAATTATAAAGCAAAGGCAGCTCTAGATCTAGATCTAAAATAACACAAAGTCTATTAAGAGATCTAAGATTTAGAAGCAAGAAACAAAATACACCGTGACACAAAGTTCTCCGGAAACCTGCTTCTTTGTATTCCTCTGCAACAAGTGGCTCTCGGGGTTCGGCCACAAAGTCTAGAACACAAGATTGCTTCTTACCACGATCGATGGAGGTTCTTCTCCTACTTATAGAATGTAGGAGGGAAAGTACAAATAGAAGACTCAAACTGAACTAAAGTATGAACAACAAGTAAAGATGACATTTGGCAATCATCCTCAACTAACTTCTTCTTAAGTGACACATGTATCACTTAACTAATAGAAAGGTTCCACATGACTTCGAGTAATGGTTGCAAAACCAATAACTTAGAAGTTTACAATTTCATCAGGGAACATAGAGAAAATAGAAGAAGAAAGAAATAGAAGAAGTCATGCCAAGGTAACATCTACATCTTCTTCTTGTTACGATATCGATATACTTGTCGAACATATAGTTCAAAGCATCTTTCCATCTGTTTTAGCTCAGCTTCCTTTTCATCCGAAAGCAATCCTTCATTCAACACTTTGCTTTGCATGCTTCCACTTCTTCCAAACTTGGCCCAAATCTCGCAATGATAACTGCTCGCAGTGGATAGAGTTCATCGTGAAAGGTGGCTTTATCAATCCTCTTTTGCACCAGAAGAGAACCCTCCAGAGAATCATGCACCTCGTTAGAAACAATCCGCACGTATGAAGTAATACCTCCATCCACTCTTTCCTCGGTGAAAGAAATAACACTATCCGCAAACGATGTTACGCTCTCAAGTGCACCGAGATCCTCTTCAAGAAAAACTCTGCAGATCTCCAAACGGAAAGATACCTGCAAACTCTACTGCTTCCCCTTCTCGTGATCCATCCGGCACAATTTGCTCTGCAACCAATACATCTCCCGTGACTTGTTGATCTCGCCAAAACACTCGGGTTACTCTCTGAATTGTATTTATTCCTTTTATGCTTTATCGATTGCTTTAGTTGATTTTCTGCATCGTTCATAACCTTTAAAGTGCGGCACTTCTCAAGATGAAGCTTGACGAATAATCGATCCTTCCATTCATCAATAGCCTTTACTTGATTGCTTGCATCTTCCATTTCCTGCATAAGATGATCACTCACTGTATTTGAAATGATTTGAACGGAAGGTTTAGCAACCTTGGCTATGATCTCACATAATTGAGTTATTTGCCTCGCACTCTTCTTTCTCCGCCTTTTCACTTTGTCAAGCCTGAGGAACAAAGCATCCAAAGAACGTCTGCGTGTCCCGCTTCAATCCCTCGGTGGTAGCTTGACCAAGGAGTGGTATTTTGGTCACCGTCACATCTTCTGCCGTGAGTTCCTCTTCTAGCTTGGGATTAATATCTCAAGAAACTTCTCTCCCGAATCCTCGATGATCAACCTAGAAGTTGCTTTAGCAACTTTAGGCCTTCTGTCTCTTCGCCGGATCACGGAAGTAGGCTGCAAGTCATGTTCCTCTAAGTTCATCTCTATTCTTGCTTAGGAACAAATGCAAAGCTAACCATTCCGAGAAATTACTTCTCGGAGAATGAGAAGTTGCTGAGTGCGCTACTATTTCCCGCTCTGCATCCTCTCCATCAGAAAGTGCCACAGTATCATGGCTGCCATCCTCTGAAACATCCAAGGACAAAGCTCTTTCGAACTCCGTCATTTTGCAGCTTCGACATCTCCTCTGGAACGGGTGCTGAACGAAGTGGCTGCGGAGAGAAGATGAACGTTGCTGGTTTCAATGAAGGCATGGAAACATCCTGCTGCTGTGGTGCAATAGTTGGTGATCCACTAGGTACTGGAGAAGTCGGAGTCAAAGCTATGGTCGTAGAAGTGGTCTCCTCTTTCTCTTGAGATCTTCTGCGTACTTTCAACTTCTCGGACCTTCTGCTGCTCTCTCCTTCATGCTTTCGCTTGAGGGAATCTCCTGCGCCGAAGTTGCCCGTGATTTGATTCATCAATACTTCATCAAGGCAGTATCCCTTCGTTAGCAGCCAGCTCGAAGTACTCACCAACACAGCTCCGGATCTTTCTTCTATTGTGCTGCAGCTGCCATTGCTATCCTGTAGTAGAGCTTTATCTCCTCCCATTTGATGGTAAGTGTCAAGTACCACGTTCCCATCATCTTTAAGATCCGCAGGTATCCGCGCTAGTCCAAAGTCAAATACTTGCTTTGCCGACAGCCTGCTGAAATCTTTCTTTCTGACCTCGTACTCACTTCTGCACTTCATCCAGAAATCTTCTAGCGAAGGTACATGTGCGTACTCCTGGGAGATTGTCTTCCTGGCTATTCCAAATGGATCAAAATTAAGCCGTGCAGGGAAGAACTCTTGCTCATACTCAGACAACATTTGTGCTTCCATTCTTCGAGCTCGTGAATCCGATCAATGTAATATCCACAGTGAGTGGGAAGTAGCCCGTAGACTTGTGCCGCTTGATGAAGGTCGTGTAACTCCACAAGTTACTCGCTTAGCTCCACGGCAATCAATCAATCATCACTCGGGTACCTTGGCATCTTTGTTGGTTCACCTGAAAAGCTCGTAACCCTGAGGTATGTGAAATCTGCAAACTGGATGAATATACTGCCAATCTTGGACACTGCTTCCCATGCTTCCTTGCTTACTCTGTGAGTCTTCAAGTCTTTGTCTAACCTGCAGATGAAATCGTAGAAGAAACCATCGTTGATCACTTTGAAGTCCTTCGCACGCTTGAATGAAGCATGGGTAGCACTCGAAAATGGGATCCCTGGAAAGAATACCACATCTATCCAGCTTGGAAAAGACACCCTGTGAAGCTGCAGCATATACCAAGTATGAAGTCATCTTGAAGCTGAAGGTACGCTTTACGTTCCGCAGTTGCTCACCGATGTTGCTGCTAATAATTTCTGACCAACTGATTATAGAATCAACCTTGTTGATTTCAATGGTCTGATGAAAGCATACATCCATGTCCGGGAAAGTGTAGGCATTCGCTTCACCATTCAACCCGCATGCAATTTGACAATATCATCCGCCTCCTGCACCAAATTGGATCGTGGAAGAGTTCTCGGGAACCTCGGAAGGGGATCTAGGCTTCTTCATGAATTTATTCATGATGCTCACACAATCGGCTCTATGGTCGGCATCACGAATGCTAATAGAAGTCACCACCTTTCGTCTTTGGAATCTTCAAACAATAATCGAAGAATTCTCGCATCCAAGCGAATTATTGTCTTTCCCGACATCACGTCATCGATCTGGATGAAGGATGGTAAGATCTAGCACACTCCATCACAAACTCTGGCAATTGGGCTGTACACGGGAAAGCTGCAGCTCGAATAATTCCACTACTTTTGACCGCACGCATGAGTGAAGTCTTTCCAGCTCTGGATCTGTCAATCAAATCAGAAAGAGGTTCTGGGCCTAGATCCGTGTCTCCTATGTCTGAAAGTTTAGAGGCAATGCATGAATCCATCGTGCTCTCTTTTTCATCTCCTTTCGCCATAGCTTTATCAATCTTTGTCTGAATAAAGTGCGAGATCTGGACAATTCTTCAGATTCGGAGGATATTTGCAATGTATTGGACATTGATAAATACTCCTTTTCTTTTATAAAGCACCTGTAATGAGTTCCTGCAATTTATTCAGACAAAAATGGCCACCGGAGCATGAATAGTGAATTTAAATTATAAAAATCTGCACTTTTCAAGCCTGCTGCCCCAAAAAATGGTGTTTAATTTGCACATAAAGAGATCATGAATCCTTTTAATCAACACCTGAGCTCCTTTAACACCTGTGAAAACAATTGTGCAGACGAAGATGAACCTTTTCCAAAGCATGCGCCAAATCTGGAAGCTTTTAGCCTTTGTTAGCACTTTGTCTGTGCAAAATCCTTCCTCTAATGGGGGCGCACTTTTTCTCCTTGCTGCAATTCTTTACCTGTGTGTTGAATAATAAATCCATATGGCTGCCCATGCTTATATAACCTTCATAATTCTATAATTAATAATTGCCCTAACAATTAAAGGCAATTAATTAATTAAAAATTATGCTTTCCTCTTTTAAAAATAGCATGTTTAAGGACAGCCATCCAATAAATTAAATTAATCCAATTTAATCCTTCACACAGCACTTAACTTTAGCCTCACAAAGTGTGCTTTGACCATAGCCATTTCGAAAATAGAAATTAATTTAATGATTTAATGCATTTAAAATCATTAAATAACTCTAAATAGGGCGCACTTTTTCCAAGGAGAGGGCAGCCACTAAATAAATTAAATTTAATTAATTTAATTGCTTTCTTTTAATCCTCCTTTGACTTTTGGCCTCCTCAAGCTTGGGCGCACTTTTTCCAAGGATAGAATTTAATAAAAATAATCAATTTAATTATTTTTATCCATCACCAAAGGGGCACTTTTTGCACATGTAATTCTATTTTTAAGAATTTTCACCATAATGGGATTCTTTACCCTGCAAGGTAGGCACCACAATCCCATGATCCACTTAAGTGATTTGACTTTTGCAATGGGATTCTTTACCCTGCAAGGTAGGCACTAAAATCCCATGATTTCACTTAAGTCACTTTCCTTTTATTATATCATGGGAATTTTCACCCTGCAAGGTAGGCAATAAATTCCCACCTGCCTACAGCCTCTATTTTTCCCACTGCAGCTTAAGTGACTTTTATAACACGGGAAAAAGTACCCTGCAAGGTAGGTATACAATTCCCATCCTACCTGCGGCTTATATTTTTCCCATCGCAGCTCAAATCCTTTGTTTTCCAAAAATGCGCCCATCCCCGCAGGGGCTTTCCTGTGCACGACTTCGCTTTTTCCCAGTGATCCAGACCTCTGATGATGACTTCCTCCGGGCAAAATGTGCGTGTATGTTTTCCAGCTGCTCCAGGCCAAAAATCGGGCTTACCCGGCGAAGGAGTTGTTCCAGAGAAATTTCACAGAAAACAGAACGGGACACCACAAAAACACGAAAAATTGCCAAAAGTTACAAATAAAGCCCAAAACTTAAAATAAGTTAAAATCCTTCTGGTATATAGGAATAATAACATATTCGCTCATAATAGAGTTAAAACAGAGCGCAAACAGCCTCATACGGGGCTCAAAATAATTAAATACAAATTTCCCGCAGACAAATCCCGACGACATAATAAAACAATTTTGGGCATCTGGGTATTTGGCGAAAAGGGCTAATATGGCTCTTCAGGATTATCTTGACGCAATACAGGAACTTTCAGGCAATAAAAACAACAAATGACCCACTATTTTAAAAGTACGAAATTTTTTCAAATTGGGTAGTCACAGATTTCGGGGTGAAATCTGAGTGACACCAGTGATTAAATTCGACTATGAGAAATATACTTTGTCACAATTAAAAATTTAAAATATAGATATATAAAATACAAATATAATAAAAACATAAATAATATAAATATATTGTAAAAATGTAAAATATAAATATATAAGATAAGATAAGATAAGATAAATATATTAAATGTCCAACGAATGACCACAAAAGTAGGTCAATGGGACTGCACCCATACAAAGAAAAAAACAAGAGTCCAACCAGAGGACCAAAAGGTCCCCGAGAACAACCAGAAAAAGAGAAGGAAAAGAAGAACGGGCAAAAGAGAGGCCCGGAAATATCTGCAGAAGTCAACAAAGAACCCGAACATGCGGAGGAAGAAAAGGAAGGAAGAGGAGGCAAAAGAGGAGACCCCTCATCTAACATCCAAGGCCGACTGAAAGAAGCTAGTAATGTGTTGAAGCCCGGTATTTGAGGTTGTGGAAGATCTGGAGTGTCGATGCCCGGAGGAGGGATGAACTCTCTGTGCTCGTCAATGCCGGTGGATTTGAACGGAGGTTGTGCGAGATCTGGAATGTCGATGCCGGAGGAGGGATGAACTCTATGTGCTCGCCCTGGTGGATTTGAACGCCATCATGAGAAGAGGGCCTCGACCTTGTATGTGTCTAGACATCCCTAGTCTGTGAAATAGTGCCTCAGGGTCCAGGTGATCTCGTTTGGGAATCAGATTGGTATCACCCTGTCGCTTAGTGCCCCTCCCAGGGGAGAGCACTATAAAAAGGAAGTGATCTGCCGAGTAGTCTTCCTAGAAGGAGGCTGAAGTGTCTCTTTTTGAAGCTTAAGAGCCTCTTGCAGATAGAGAGCAAGGCACCTCTGATCATAGTATTTGAAGAAGTCTGTGAATGTCGGATGCTCTCTGAACAGGCAGTGAAATCTCCCTCTGATCTCGTAGTAGATGGGGCATCGGAAGATGAAGTGCTCTTCCGTTTCGATCTCCTAGAGGGAACAGAGCTGGCAAATCCGCTCGAAACAGTCAATCTGATGATCACACTCAACCCGGAGCCTATGAGAGCCAACCCTGAACTAACCCAGGGAAATGTGAAGGGCGTGCATCCAATGTCGGGAAATATACTTGGGGCCGAGAAATAAGACCATTATTGACCTCAAGAAAATGCGTAGCATAGAAGGCCATCTTCGGACGTAACCCACCTTGGGGGTTAGTCCAGTGCACTGAATGAACTGCCTGTAGATATCGTCTCTGATGATTTTGTCAGATCTTGCTTTCCCGGAAGGAGATGGGCGGGAGCATCCAAGGAATAATTGTATGGTGGGAGGTGATCCATCTCGAATCCCAATAGACTCAAGTAGTCATGAGACTCTGGCATACCAACAACAAGATCAACCAAAACGATCGGCCGAAGCAATGGCCTCAGAGGAGCAGTAAGCAAGGTAGGGATACCTGTCCCTTCCCGCAGAAGAATCAGCAAGTCTCGAATGCGATGCAAGAGGGAAACAAGGCCAAAAATTGCTTCCAACCTAAAGGGACGAGCCCCAAACTCTGCCAAGATGATATTGTGGGGAACCGTCTCCTTGCATTTGATGATACGTCTGAGAAGAAGGATCTGAACTCTCTCCACTGCAGCCCAATCAGACTCAAGTAAGGAGGGCCCCCAAACCTCAGAGCCATAAAGAACCGTGGGCCTGACAAGAGAGTCTGAGAGGGACATCTTGGACAGGATGTCCTGGAAGTGATGGCGGAAGCACTGTCTCTCCAAGATCGCCAAGGAGCCATAGCCCTTATTAACCCGAGGCTGAAGTGTTGGTCGTAAACTAAAGCAAGGTCCAGAAAAAGAGTACTCCCAAGTAAGTGTAAGAGTTGGTGATCTCAAGCTCATCCCCTGTAGAAGAAATGAAAATCAAATGTCTTCAAGCCATTGAAGATCATAACTTTGGTCTTACCCAAGTTAACTGTCAGCTGCTTGTGGTCACAAAAGAGGGCTAAAGCATCCAGTTGTCTCTGTAAACCCTCCGCAAAGAGGCAAGAAGGACCACATCGTCGAAAAAAGGAGAATATAGATCAGAACCTGGTGGAGAAGACAATTGTCCCCCTCCTACCTGAGAAACTCCTCCAACTCATCAATATAAATATTGAACAAGGTAGGAGACAAAGGGCAACCTTGACCCCAATGGTACTCCTGATGAAGTCAGAGAACCCAGTAGCAATACGAAGACGGCCCAAAACCTCCTCATAGATGCATGATGGCAGCTAAAAGAGTCTCGGAAATGCCAATCTCTAAGCCTTTGGAAGAGAGCTTCCCATGGAACAAAGTCAAAGGCTTTCCGAAAGTCAACAAAGCAACAGAAAACCTTGGAAGAACGATGGCATGCTTCCTCGATGATGGCCCGAAGAGTGAGGATGTGGTCAATGGTCTGGTAGGTTGGTCGAAACCCCGCCTGTCCCCTAGCTCTGCAGTGACTCTGGTCCAAAACTCTGAAAAGCCGCATGTGAAGCATTGTAGCATATAGCTTGGTGAATGTGTGACCCACCAAGATCGTTCTATAGTTGTTGGGATCAGAGGTAGGACCCAATTTGTGGATGGGGTGAATAATGTGGTGGGACCAAGACCCCAAAACCATACAAACCACTTGGTTGAAGAGATCCACTAAATAGTTGTTCAAGATGCCAAGTCCCTGCTTGAAGAGTTTTGCCTAGAAGCCCTCCTCATCCACTTGCTTTGCTACTGTTCATGGCTGAAATGGCATTTTTAACATTCGTGTGGGTGAAAATGTGACAAGCAAAAGGTGGGGACACAACCCGGATCTGGGGCTGGCCAGGGACGTCATAAAGAGTGGAGGTATGAGCATACATGGAGTTGGGATCCAAGTCTACGAGAAAGGGGAATGTCGGGAGAGAATGGTACGTCAGAAATGCTTAGGAGAGTGTAAAAGGGACTCACGGAGCTCCCATCTCCGTCGAGAGATGAAAATGTGTTTCTTGTGGCGAAGGAGGTGGCGATAAGCGGACTTGAGAGAGGGAAAGGATGGGAGAGCATGAACAGAAGCAAAGCGAAGCTGTCGGTGAAGGGCTTTACAGTCCTCATCATACCATTGGTTCATGGGGCAAGTTTTTTTGTTAGGAAGGGTGAGGGTGATATGGGGGTAGGAATTCGAGGCAGCCTCATGGATAATGGAAGAGAGGAGGTTGTACTTCATGTTTATGGAGAGTGAGGTGAACTGAGGCTCAGGGGGGAGAAGTTGACGAAGGTGGGAGGAAAAGGTTTCAGGGTCACCCTCATCAAACTTCATAATAGTGCGTGGAGGGACAGTGGAAGGGAGGCAAGACCTGGGGGATCAACTTGTAGAGAGAAGGAAAGGGTAGCATGATCAGCAAGAGGGATGGGGGAGACGGACAAGTGGTGGATGTAAGGAACCAAGTTAGGGGTAGTTAAGATGTAATCCACCATGCTAGCCCCTCCACAGTGAGGTGTACAAGTGAAGAACCTGGAGTCGGGAAAACACGAAATACCATTCAAAATCAGCAGCTCATGAGACTCTCCCATCTGTAAGAGATGTCGGCCATAGGACATCAAAGGTCCCGCAGAGACTCTGACTCTCTCTGAAGACCAATAGAGTCGGGATCCACCTCAAAAGCACAAAGCACATCACCAATCCTGTCGTGCAAAGGGACCTGGAGGTTTCTGGTCCGCGCATTGAAGTCCCCCAAAATGAAAACCTCTCCAACCACTGAAAACTGAGAAATACCTGTATAGAGGTCGAAGAAAGGGTCCCCGTCAGGGCCATTATGAATGGCATAAGGAGAGGAAGCGGGGGAAATAAGCAAACCGCTATAAAAAAGTCTCTGAGGTGGGGTGAAGTGCTCGATCTTGACCCAAAGGAAGCGGGCAAACTCATCGCGCGACCACCGAAATAATAAAAAGTAAAATTATTATATATAAAATGAAAATATAATAAAAACGTAAAAAACAAAACCTAAACTAAAAAGTAATAATAGTAAAATACAAATATAATAAAAACGTAAATAATAAAAATATAAAATATAAATATATAGTAAAAATGTAAAATATAAATATTGAATAAAAATGTAAAATTATTATATTTATAATGAAAATATAATAAAACCGTAAAAACAAAACCTAAACTAAAAAGTAATAATAATAAAAACAGATTATATTTTTTTCGATCACTTAAGAGTTCTAAAACTATACTTAATGAGACATTATAATATGTTATAAAGACAAAATAAAACATCATACAACAAGGTCAGCGCAGCATATTGGAATGGACTTCCACGATAGAGACTAAACCTTTTTGTCGATTTTTGCATGCTCGGCTCTTCCGTTGCACTAAACATTCTGAGATCATCAGGAAGCTTTTGCAAAAGCGTGCATAATACCTGTCTTGTGGGAAACGTGGCATAGCTTTCAAATGCGGCAGGGCACATTAGCTCCCAATCACCCAACTTTCTCAAACTTCAAACGCAACAACTAGGGCAAAACAACCTTACGGTCAACATATTTTCTTGTTTTAAATTTATTTTTGGTAGACCGTAAATAAAATTGTGAATTTCATCGAGTTTCACATGTCAGCTTGAGATTCGACGAATTTCGAATTTTTCCCTTCAAAATCGGTGAATGCGGCGGTGACTAAGATTGCCACCATGAGCTAAGAAAAATGGATCATGAGTTATGTGAGCTCGTCATGGAGATAGGGACCCATAGGTTAATCGGAGTTAAGCTCAAAAGGATGAGTTCCTAGGTAGAGGAGCCTAATCCACGAGTAAGGAGAATGCAATGCAAAGAAGGGGTCGGATTGTGTAGGATCTCGGGAGGACCACATGGAGTGTCAATCTGCCGAGTTGAAGGTTGAGAATCCATGCTGAGTGAGAGATGATACAAGTCAAGGACGATTTATAGTCCAATCTTCCGATGAAATAAGAAATCTAGGAAGCTCGAGCAAGGGTAATACAGAGATTCGATGTAGAACTCCAATGCAAATGAGCTTGAGAGATTCCAACTCCACAAAGTTTCTTTGCTAATGAGAAGATCGATCCACATCAAAGGAGCTCGTCATTGAATGAGCCCATTCCACTCATGCAAATACAAACTACATTCAAACAATATACATAGATCTGAAGAACTGATATCGCTAGATCTAAAAACAATTTTGTAAATGAAGCTCAAGCCTTCAAATTGAAACTCTTTAAAACAATTTATTCGAACCCTGATTTGAAAAACAACAGATGAGGAGTTGCACCCAGTAAAAACTGCAGTTGCGCTCTGAAGATGAATTTTTTTCTTTGTTTTTCTATGTCCTCATGCAGATATGCAAAAACCCCAAAATATCATATTCAATTGTAATGAAAAATATATCATCTTTACAGGCGTTCCTACAGTTTTGGATAATCTAAATTCAAATATGAGGTTTGATTCACTCCAAAACATTGTAGGAAAAAATTGACTCCAATAGGTGTTCACTCACACTATGCAAACAACGAACATATATAACTAAACAAAACTTAATCTAATCATGAACACAATGAACAAGATGGAGTGAAAATTGCAGACAAAATGAACAAAGTGGAGAGAAGTAGATGCAAATGAATGGAAAATGTCAGTGGATTTGCTGCAAGGTCTGGGGTATCTGCTATTACCGTTGACAGAGGGAAAGAAGGGTGAACGTATGAACTATTCTAGTGCACATAGCCAACACTGAATATCCTCTGTTTGCATTTTGATAAAAATAATAAACGAATGAGTACAAACAAGGTAACAAGGTCGCTATGCGAGGTCCATGGTATCCACTAATTGTGAGGTTCGTGGTATTCACTAACTTGTTCCCTTAATCTACTTAACGAAACAAAACATGGGTGTAGCAAAGGTCAGAGAGGCCTCTCTTAAAACTTGCTCCGATACCAAATCTTGGGGTTACGCCTTTCAGCTGGAGAGAGCATGCACTCAAATAGATTCAATCAACATGAATTATTCATGAGAGCAAGTACAATATATAGAGTTGATGTCCTCAAATTAGGGAGTCAAATCTCATATAGAATCTTCCCACAATCTTTGAACTACTTATGTGAGTAACAATTACTTACATTCTTCTCTCTACCAACTCCTATTATTATGTGATTATTACTCATGTAATAATCACTTACAATCCAAGTATTATTTGCTCCACTTATTATTTTCCCACACAAATATTAATGACTAAATAATATAATGTGAAGAACCTAAGTCCTAAGCACCCATGTGAGGACTATTCCCAACAGGTTTGCTCGTTAGTTCTCCTAATCATATATGCAAGGTTGTGCCTTACAAAGCACCACAAGGAGAAGGTTGATAATCAAAAAGCTTGGAGGGCATGACCACCATTGCAGCTTGTTCTTAGCGACCTTTTGGAGCCAATGGACAAAGGATGTTTTGCAAGTTCAAAATATATGCTCAAATCTATTGATGACTTTCCTTAAGTGGTGTTATCTGTAAAATCAAGACCATGTGATTGAGAAAATTAAGGGCTTTAAGGCTTTTGAAAAAACACAACCTGGAAGATTCATTAAAACTTTTTACATCGATAATAAAACAGAATATGTTAACAATGTCTAGTGTCCAATAACTTCTACATGGAAGGTAGCATCAATTGTGAAAACATTGTTCTAGGTACCACCCAACAAAACAGGTTTGTTGACTGGAAGATTTTAATCATTGTTGAGATCACTAGATGTATAGTCCACTCCAGGAATTTGGACTACAAATTTTGGGCATAGGCACTCGGCTATGCAATTTGCATTCTAAATCTAATGCCTACCAAGGTAATTCATGATGTGAATCTTACAAAAGCTTGGACCAGACAAAGTGTCACTCTTTACATTTCAGAATTTTTAGTTTTGATGCAAGGGCTCATATCCGGAATAAGAAACAAAAGAAAACGGATACCATGCACCACAACTGAAATTTTGTTCGATATAGCAAGGAGTCAGACATAACAGGTTTATGATCTTGAGTGTTGATGAGTCATCACTTGGAAGGATGTGTAGCTTGTAGAAACTGAAAGCTTATCACCTCCGGAGTTGTTTTCTTCTAAGTCATCTCGGTGCATTAATCATGGATATTCAGGATTGGAGTGCACCGATTTTGAGTCAACCATGTGACTGATGTGTTGTGGATACCTTCACACTACCTTCATATAGTTGACTTGTCATCATTTGCCTTCCTTAGTCCTCCTATTACTCCCTTTAAAATTGCTTGCTCACACCTACCCTGATTTGGCCAACATCTTCAACCCATCCCATGACATACTATTTATCCTATATTTTGGGTGACAACATTAGTGAGACCACTATCATCAGCTAAAACTAAAACTTGATTTTAGGATCTATTTATAGCATTTATTTTGCCATTTCTTGATGAACAAAAACCTTTGCTTTGTCTACACTTGAAAATCCCCTTAGGGAAGATAAAGAGAAATAGAGTTAAAGACTTCACTAAAATAAGACAAGTTGCAATAAAGGCCTTAGAGATTCAATAATACGAGCTACACCAATGAGGTATATCAAGTATTTGGAGTCCCCAGCTATGGTCTTCTTAGGGTTTATTCTATCCATCTTGACTCCACTCTACAACCATCTCTCACAAAGTGTTCAAAGCCAAGGGGAGATTAATATGCCAAAAGGCGACTCAAGGTAAGTGTCCCTTGGCCCTACACCCTTTATTTTATGCATGGTCAGATTATGAATTTTGTATGTTCCATTTCATTTGGTGTCCCCAGATTTCACCCTAAAATTTGGGACTACCCATTTAAAAAAAAATCGTTCTTTTTAAAATAACGGGTCTTTTTGTGTGTTTTTATTGCCAGAAGATGTCTCTATTACGTTAGGATATTCCCAGTGAATCATATGAGCCAATTTCGACAAATACCCAGATGTTGAAACTCATTTTATCCCTTTGCCAAGTTTTGTCTGCGGGAAATTTTTATTTAATTATTTATTAAATAAATAAAGCCTCGTTTGAAGTAAATTGTGCTCCGGTTGAATCATGTTAAAGTTTTGCATGCCAGTATTCACACATCTCAATAGGATTTTCACATGAATCTCAATAGGATTTTCACCAGAATGAATTTATTTCTTTTGCGTTTGTTTTCGGTTTTCTCCGTTGTCTTTCTGTTAAATTCCCCTCGATCCGGTCTTTGTTTTGTATAGTCTGTTTAATTGCCTGGAACGTCTGGAGATCATTTATGGCCTCAAGCACCAGAAGGAATCAGTCTCAGAAGGAAAACTTCTGACCAAAAAGATGAAGTTAAGCGAAAAAACCTCTCTAGGCAAGTCGCACTTTTTGGAATAAATAGATCTAAGCTACAATGGGAATTTTGGCAAGTGGCAGGCAGATGGGAATTTCTTACCTGCCTTGCAGGGTACTTTTTCCCATGAAGTCAGAATCACTTAAGTTGCAATGGGAATATTAGAGGTGGCAGGCAGGTGGGAATTTCTTACTTGCCTTGCAGGGTAAAAATTCTCATTAAAAGAAAAATCACTTAAAGCACCGGTGGGAATTTCTTGCCTGCCTAACAAGCTAACTTTTCCCATCAAAGAGGTTTATTCACCCATGCAAGTCGCACTTTTTCAAAGAAGGCTATTTTCCATACAAGTCACACTTTTTGGGAGATGATTTAAGTTGTCAGTGGGAATTTCGGCAGTGGCAGAGATAGGCGGGAATTTCTTACCTGCCTTGCAGGGTGAAAATTCCCATGATGAAGGACAAATCACTTAAGTGGAAGAGGGGATTTTTGGAGCTGCAGTGCAGGGTGGAAATTCCCATCAAGTTGACTTCCTATTTTTAGCAGTCACCCTTGCCAAAAAGTGCGACCCACCTTGGCATTAAATAATGCATTTAATGATATTTATTAATGGCCTTTTTTATCTAATTTTGGCGCCATGAATGGGAGGAAAGTCAATGCAAAAGGATAAGCTAAAGAGAAGTCAAGGATGCATGCTAAAATAAATAAAATAAATTTATAAAAAAACAACCAGCAAGCATGCAGACTTGGGCGCCCAAATTGGATGAATAGACATGGCTATTAATTAATTAAATTGCCAGAAATAGGATGAGGCAATTATTAAAAATAGCATGTTGGAGGTTATATAAGCATGGGATGCCATAAGGGAGAAAGTTAATTCTTTTTGATGAAGTTTGCAGCCCAGACAGGTTTTGGCGCCAAAAGAAGGAGGATTTTGCATTAAAGTTTATTTTCCATTGCGAAAAGCTTCTAGTTTTGGCGCCTAGGGTTAGAATAGCCTAATTTTGGTCATTCTAAACATCTACATGTTAGTATATGTGCCTAGGTGAATTAAATAATATTTTTATTTGCTTTATGCAAGCAAAGCCTCAAATTTTAGGGCAGCAAGACTTTATATGCAGATTTTGGTGATAAAAATCAAGTATTCATGCCATGGACTCCATCTTTGTCTGAATTAATTGCAGGTATTCATCATAGGTGCTCATATTAGTGAAAGGAAGTTCAAATCAATGTCAAATACATTGAATATCTCTTTCGAATCAGAAGAAATTTTCAGATCTGCACAAATTGAGCCAATTACAAGGGATTCCGGCAGAATTAAAAGAAAAAGAGCCCAGACAAAGATTGTTCCATACCAGATGAAGCATGATGAAAGAGAAGGATCAGTTGAATCATGCATAGCTTCAGATTTGTTGACATCAATGATACAGACATAGGCCCTGAACCCATCTCCGATTTAATTGACAGATCAGAGCCGGAAGGACATCTCTCATGCGGGCAATTAAAAGCAACGGAATTATTCAAGCTTCAGCGTTTCCAGTCACAGCTCAGTTGCCTGAATTTGTTATGGAGTGTGCAAGGTCATATCATCCTCTTTCCAAAACCATTCGAGATCATGCGGGAAAGACAATAATCAAGTTGGATGCACAATTTATTAATTATTGTTTAAAGATTCCGACACGACCAGTGGTGATTGCAATTAGCATGCTGGATGTTGGCAATAGATGGGAAAAGCACAAAGCAGATTGCGTGGGCATAATGAATAGCAGATACATGAAGAAGCCCAGATCTCCATCAAAGTTCCCGAGGACTCTTCCACGATCCAATTTGGTGCAGGAAGTTGATGATATTACTAAATTGCTTTGCAGGTTAAATGGAGAAGCCAATACTCATAACTTCCGCTCATGGATGTATGCTTTCGTGAGAACCATTGAGATCAACAGAGCTGATTCGATTATCAATTGGGCGAGAGATCATCAGTGACAACATCGGGAGCAGCTCCGAAGTGTGAGGCGGACATTCAACTTCAAAATGACTTCATACCTAGTATATGCAAGCAACCTCGCAGGGTATATTTTCCAAATTGGATAGACGAGGGGTTTTGTCGAAAGATCCTATTTTTGAGTGCTTCCCATAGTTGACAGTTCCTGAGTGCAACAAAGATTACAGGGTGGTCAACGATGGGTTCTTCTATGAATTCATCTGCAAATTGAATAGTGATCTAAAGACCAGCAGAGTGAGCAAAGAAGCTTGGGAAGTTGTATCCCAGTATGGTTGCATCTTCATCCAGTTTGCAGACTTCACGTATCTCAGGGTCAGTGGCTTTTCAGGAGAACCAGTCAAGTTGCCGAGGTATCCAAGCGACAAATGGGTCATCATGGAGTTGTGCAGGCAGCTCGTGGAAATGCATGACTTACAATCAAAGCGGCACAAACCTACAGGTTGTTTTCCGGTCACGGTGGGTTATTACAGCTGCCAAAGCATCCATAAGGCAAGGGGAATCGAAGCGAAATGTTTTCCGGATATGAGCATGAGTTCTTCCCAACATGATTGAACTATGATCCATATGGGATAGCGAGGAAGACAATCTCCCAGGAATATGCACACGTACCTTCATTAGAAGACTTTTGGATGAAGTGCAGAAGCGAGTATGAAGTCAGGAAGAAAGATTTCAGCAGGTTATCAGTGCAACAAGTATCTGATTATGGTTTAGCATGGATACCTGCAAATCTCGCAGATGATGGACATGTGATACTTGACACATACCATCAGATGGGAGGAGATAGAGTTGCTCTTCAGGAAAGCATAAGTGGTTGTCAGACGATTGAGGAAAGGTCTTCCGCGGTTCTGGTTAACACCTCAAACTGGTTGTTGACAAAGGGGTATTGCTGGACGAAGCTTTGATGAATCAAATCACAGGTAACTTTATTGCAGGAGACTCCAACAAAAGAAAGCACGAAGGTGAAAGTAGCAGGAGGCCAAAGAAGCTTAAAGTATATAAGTCTCAGATACTGGAGAAGGCCAATTCTACAGCTATCGTGCTAGTACCACTTTCAAACGAAGCTTCTCTATGTCAACTCATAGCACTTCGGCAACCCCTGAACCCCAGGAAGAGATGTTGTTCCTCCATTGAATCCAACGTCATTTGTATTTGCTCCTCAGCCACTCAAATCTTCACCTCCCCTGCAGAGAAGTTGAAAGCTCAAATGGCAGAGTTTGAAAAAGTATTGTCTTTGGACAATTCAGAGGATGGCAGCCACAACACTGTGGCAAATTCGGATGCAGCAGAGTCGAACATGAGAAGGTGGTACACTCAGTGACTTCTCATTCCCGAGAAGCAATTTTTCATCATGGTTGGCTTTGCAGACGGTTCCAGAAGCCAGAGAGGAGATCAACCTGGAAGAGCATGACTTGCAGCTACTCCTGAGTTTGGGCGGAAATGATAGAAGACCTAAAGTTGCCAAGGTAACTTCAAGGTTGATTATTGAAGAATCAAGGCAGAAGTTCGCCGAGTTGACAGTTCCAGCAGAGGGAAAGCAGAAGGGAGAACTCACGGCGGCAAATATCTCAGTAACCAAAGTGCCACTAGGTCAGACTACCACGGAAGGATTAAAGCAAGATACACAGACACTAATAAACACTTTATTCCTCAAGTTGGACAAAGAGAAGGCAGAGAACCAAACTTCAAGAGCAGGTTTCATCGATGAAGTTATGAAGGATGAGGCACATAAAGTAATTCCGTTGTGTGAAATCATTGCTAAGGTTGCCAAACCTTCCTCTCGTTATGAAAGATGCATTATTTTAGCACATGAGTATAGTGGTGAAGCAACTAAAGGTAACCTAGACATTTTCGATTGAAGAGGTGGAGGATGAGGGTAATCAAGTCACTTGAGTTTGGCTATCGCTTATGAATGGAAAAGCCAAATCATTCATCAATAAGCTTTCGAGGAGGAAAGTTCAGATGTTTCTTCCTCAAAGCTATTCAAAAAAGGTGGTCTGCTTCCGATGATCTAGTCGGAAGTTATCAAAAGATGCATTATCTCTAGTTTGAAGGAAGTGGAAGTAAGCATTGACATTTTGTCCAAAGGATGCGAGCTTGAAGTATAGTGGATGAGAATGCGAATTATATGTTCGACAAGGATGAAAAGGTAACCTAGACATTTTGGTTATGAAATTGTAAATTAAAGTTATTGGTTTAAAAGCCATTTTTTAAGTTATTTGAAAGGTTCTCTAAGATAAGTGGCATATGTGCACAACTTTGGCTTAACCTCCAGTTTCGTGTCACAGAGAGGAATTCTAGGAGAAAGATTGTTAGATGTTTCGAAAAAGAACTTCCCGCATGTTCTAGTTAGGGTATTATCACTTGTAATGGGCCCTCTATACACTATAAATAAAGGAAGAGCCTACGGGATTAAAGGATCATAAGAATTTCAAAAAAAGGTGCCTGCATTCTTGTGTTCTAGACTTTGAGTGAAACCCTTGATATCTTTCGAAAGCTAAGGAATAGAGAGGAGACAAATTTCAGGAGAACTTTGTGTCAACGGTGCATTTGTCTCTTTTTTTTTTAGATATTTGCATGAACTTTGTGTTATCTTAAATTTGAATCTGAAACTTTCCTTTGCTTTGAATTTTGCATTTCTAGATATGTTTGTTTCATGTATGTGCATGTGACCAACTCGTTAACTATTGGTCAGGAGTTGCGCATCTTCTTTCTTTTCGCTCGCATTCAATTATTTCCCTCTTCTGCATATATACATTTCTTACAACTACAAAATTGCCTAGCTATGGTGCATGAGCTACGTGGTTAAAGTAAAACCAACAAATAGATATTAGAAAATATAATTGACAAAATCTTACACGGGAGCCTCACCGGTAAATGAGGGAGATTTATCTCATGATTGCCTAGGTTTTCAGCTGTGTAGAAAATCTAGCCAACATCATTTATGCTATAACACATGCATGTTACCAAATAATTTATTATTGCCCTTTCCTTTACCATAGTCCCTAACCTAATTACCATAGCTCTAGCTTATTACCTAGTTAACCATACATTCTAGTAAGGTATTCTAGCCTTCTCTCTTAATGAGACATCCATCACAATCTTTAGCTACAATTTATGTTATTTATTGCATTACGCAATAGCATCGTCTTGCCTACAACCTATAGACTATGTTGCAAACCATCATGTTTATGTGTTAGATATAGAATGGCCTTCTATCTTTTATCTTGATAAAGGCTTGTATCTGTAGAGATCCATTTCTAGGCCCAATACATTCTAATCAACCCGACGTGAACCTTACCCCCGCCTTTGCTTGGGTCATTTTAACTTTTTCTCTTTATTCAAATACATTTTTTAATCAATTCTCCAAGTGTGTAGCAAACCATCATGTTTATGTGTTAGATATAGAATGACCTTCTATCTTTTATCTTGTTAGAGACTTGTATATGTAGAGATCCATTTCTAGGCCCAATACATTCTAATCAACCCGACGTGAACCTTACTTATGCCTCTCGCTTGGCTCATTTTCACTTTTTTTCTCTTTTTTCAAACACATTTTTTAATCAATTCTCCAATCTACTCTTCAATTTTGTGATTGAAAGCATGCAAATATATTTCTAGAATAAAAACAAAGATATATACCCAATCAAAAAGAAGAGTGGTATAACAAAGACACACCCCAAAGCAAAATCATGCTCTAAAAACATGAGACAAAAGTAGCGAGGCCAAAGGTTACTACCCCTGCAAAGGGAAGAGGCAGAGATTGTCAAGTTTGTCACCCTAACCACCACCGGAAAGTGCAGTAGTATCATGTATAGGGTCCCAACCATCTTAATCAACATTTTTTCTTCATTCCCCTCTTCAGTGTGTGGCTAGGGAGGAGATATCCGAGTTGAGACAAGGCATCTTACCTTACCCATCCTGTCCCTAAGCGATGGTACACGCATAGATTCACGTAACAAAGATAGATTGATTTCTCAAAGCATAAATGTAGTATATGTACAATGGCTATTATATAGCCATGGAGATAGTAGAACAACCTCCGTAGAAGTAGGATCTAATAACCCATTTATAATAGTACGGGTAAAACAAACAATATGAGTTGTTATTCAACAACTCATTTACATTTAATCAACATAACCATGAACACTAACTCGTATTTCCTAACATTCCCCCTTAGTGCGAACATGGGGAAAACATCAATTCAGTACCTGCACCTGCTTTCATGACGGTGTGATTTTCTATTGGTTGATCACAAACCAAGACAAAGATGGTTTTCTATCGGATAACCAGAAACCCGAGAGTTGTGTGATTTTCTATTGGATTATCACAAACCAAGACAGAGATATGGTTTTCTATCGGTTGACCAAAACCAAGACAAAAGAGGTTTTCAAATGGTTTACCCCAAACCATATCACGATGTGCAATACTACTTCAGCTATCATCATGTCTTCACCTTCAGGAGATTACTTTGGAATCCATACATATCAATCAACTCAAACTGAAACATTGTGTCATTTCCCCCCACAATGTGAAGTTCAATAACACATTATTCTAAAAAAATGAAATCAAAACTCACCACGCTAAAAGAAATTAGAAAACACATTCACACACACACACACACACATGTCACCAAATTAGTATTTGCAGCCTCATCGGTGGTGACTGACGAGAGGACGTTGTATGTCCTCCATCCTCCTGTGCCTTCGTCCTCTAGATTCACGATGCTACTAACTTAGCCGAATGTGATCATGAAACTCAAAAAATAACCTTCGCAATTTGGACGTCGTGTACAAGCAAAAATGCGTCCAATTATTAAACAGTGAGGCAAATTTTTTTATTTTTACAAATTTTTCAATGAATCCACAAGACAAAAATTATGGATACAAATTTCCTAAAATCACCTATAAATACAATGACTCTTTTGACAACAAAACTATAATGGTCACACTTTTAACAATACCAACATTTAACAATTAAAAGATAACTTATTGGCAATTGACGACTTTGATGACTTTTTGATGATAACAATGATTAACTTGATGCTTACAAATGGACAACAACACAAATATAGTTATTTAGAGGATAAATTTTTAGACCCAATAAAAAACTATAATATGTAAGGACCTTTCAAAATATACATTTTAATGACTCAATGACTATTCGACAAGACACAAAGATTTGATTATAATATGAGTTAGTTGATCTAAACAAAAATCCTAATAAACTTGTAAAAGATATAATCGACCTCTTATTCACTTTAAACAATAACTAATCCGCATACACTATTAAACCAAACTTAAAACACAAGACTAGACTTACACGACTTGAAAAAAAGACCAAATGCATGCTACATGTTTGGATGATGTTTATTGGGAATACGTAACAAGCAGAAGATTAACGTGGGACGTGTTGATAAGCTTGGATTGTATAGTATCTCCAAAAATGAGTCGATCTCACTTTCCACGCAATGTTTTGAGGAATTCAATGTATGGTATTGACAGGAAATATGACAGCAAGATATGAGATTGACTGCAGGGATAATGAAAGACATATTGACTGGCGCCAAATTCTGCTTTGTGAATGGATCCACAGTTGCACAATCCGAGAATGATATCAATGGATCATATGTTGGCGATAGAGCACGTCTGAGCATGGAAATGACAACAGGAATTGATCAAGTGGGTGAGGACGAAAGCGCCTTCCGAGTTTGATGAACTGTCAAATGTAAATAAAAATTGTCTAATATTGATGTCGACGGTAGGGTCAAAGAATTTTTATCCGAGCAAATAAACAATCAATGTACACTATAGATTCCAAATGCTGCAGATGCTTCAATGCATACGACTCCATCATGTCAATTCTACAGTCGGATGATCCACGTCCACTGACCACTAGCTCTTACGTAGCCACTGAATTTCACAACTCGTGAATCTATAAATTCAATTGAGAGTTTATCGAGATCATAAAAGAGAATCCACAAGATCTGTCGAAGTCATTCAGATGCAATCAAAAACTACAAGCCCAAGCATATACTCATATTTTCACTGAATTATAGCTTCAAATTACATAGAGGCATCCAGAGACAACAAAATCATACAAATGAAATTCATACACAGGTATTAAAAGAGTCGGATGCCCCTTCTTAAATCATATTTCCATGGATTTCATTATGCAAAGGATCACACCTTGCTCTGATCCCAGATGATGGTACAGGCACAAATTCACGTAACAAAGATAGATTGATTTCTCAGCATAAATGTAGTATATGTACAATGGCTATTATATAGCCATGGAGATAGTAGAAAAACCTCCGTAGAAGCAGGATCTAATAACCCGTTTATAATATTACGGGTAAAACAAACAATATTAGTTGTTATTCAACAACTCATTTACATTTAAGCAACATAATCATGAGCACTAACTCGTATTTCCTAACACTAACACCATAGCCACTTGCCTGCATGGACAACCAACATCCATGGCCAACTGAAAGTGAAATCCTATGGTGTGGAGGGAGGAAAATATAGATCGGTTATGAGAAATGTGTCATACGCTCCCTTAATCCTTGCATCCTTGGTCTCTCCCAGAGAATCATACTTAGGGAAGTAAAGAGAACTCCATTAAAAATACAAGTGGTATTACTCCAATGACCAAGAAGGGTGTGGAGATGCTCCACTTCTGAATCCACCTTTTCTACTTACACTTGAATTTGCAATATTACATTAGATATAGTAGCAATAATAGATAAAACTATTTCTAAATGCTCGTGATTGAAAAATGCATAATTTACAATCTTTCCAAAAATGAAAGAGAATTTCAACACGAAATATGTGCCAAATTTGCATGAACTTTGCAAGGAGCATGGTAGAATCCCCAACAAAATGATGTTCCAAGAAAAAGGTTCAGGTCTTAAGGATTTGGAAAAAATGCATCCGCTTCAAAGCATGTTGAGCTCGTGCACAAAACCAAAAAAATGTGCTTGTGTTTTTTTGTTTCACCACAAGCATGGCATCCGGGAGTAGGAATACCCATATGCATCAATGCCACCTACAAGAAGACATTAATAGAAAATGCCCCACGCAAATCAATCTTTTTGGGTTCAACGCCAATATATCAAACAATGAGAAATCTCCCACCCCAAATAAAAGGGGACTTGTTGAGATTCCAACACTTGCTAATCAATTCCAATTGGACCACCTTTGAAGAGCCATTGATATCCTAGCCTAGGTTTGTACCAAAGTGGTATAATAGATACATTCCAATTCCAATCTCTCTACCATTAAGGAGAGGCTTTGAATCCTATTTTGTGCAGAGTATCCTCAAGAACTGCCATCTGGATCTCAACAAGGGACTCAAATATTTATTGTTAAGCCCATATTTAGCCTTGATATCAGGACAGGTTGACAAGGACCTAGACCGCTTATCAAAGATAACAATAGCACGAATGCCCTTCCTAAAGAGTTTGAGGGCTTTAACCCGAGGCACTTCAACCAAGGGGATGATGCCCTAACAATAAATAATTGGAGACCACTATAAAGAGTGAGTGTTAATAGACAACTCAATCCTAAATTGACCCCCTTTCCATAATAAGCAAGGTTTCATTGACTCCCAGGTAGAGTTGCATGGATATGGTTATAGTATCACATACGGATACAAATAGTTTCTAAGCCCCTAATATGGATACCGTTGGATATGACATATATATACTATTTAAAATATTATAATAATGAATAATCTAATTATAAGTTTGAAATAAACTAATAATAATGATCAGTTTTGAATTATAAACAAATTTATACATTAGATTACAGTTACACTCAACTTACAAATTCCCGACTCACAAGTAAAGTAGGAAGTTGGGTATTCAATGGATTAAAAAAATTGCAGGTTGTGTAGGCCAATAGAAAATAGACGAAATGAAAGAAAAGAAGCAGAGTAGGCCAAAGAAAACAGATCAAAAGAATTGCATGTTGAGCAGAGCCAATGTGAAAGCTTGAAGTAAAGAGCGAATCAACACTCTCACCTCCATGTCCTCAATTGTTGCTGCTAAAATGCATTATAGAAGGTCATTTGCAGTTTTTAGCATCTTTTTAGCTTTTTGAAGGGTTTTTAGTCAAGTTTTTAACTTTTGGATCAGATATGGACCATGGCTATAATGGCCTGCATATCGTATCCAGTTGTATCTTATACGACCCAACTATGAGTTTGTATCTGGATATGGCTAAGTACTGTATCCGAGACGCACCATACTCGTATTTGTATCCAACACGTGGATACGCGCACCCTACCAGTAGGGTTGTCGTATCCTGCAACCCTGTTCTTAGGATATCCAAATATTTTTGGAAACAAAGGTTCCTACAACTTTAATAGGCACAAGGGCAAGAAGCAAAGTATGAAAACCAAACCCTTTCCATGTAGCTCAGCCATAGGGGTTGCCTCTCTACCTTCAATGGCTTGAGAGATTCACTTGGACAATTTAATCCCTTGCTTTGAATGTTAATTAGCCCCTAGCTTCTAGTGTCCTTGGGCCTACAACAAAGATCCCAAGCCACTCTGTGAAATCCGTTTTCCCCCTTCTAAAGTGGCCCACAAAAAGACTTTAAAGAACTTCTCCAACTTGTTGTAAGCAGCCTTGGAAGTGGCCCAACAGGAGTAGTGTAAACATGAGAGTTATTAAGACTTTGGAGCATACATGGAATTTATGCGAGAGAGGGGGAGGAAGTTTTCCCAGCCAGTGAGCTTTTTCTCAACTCAACGGATGACATTATTACACATCTCAACTTGCGAGGCTTGGAAGGGTAAAGGAGAAGCACAAAAACTTGGAACATCCCTTCATGTGAAATTCGCTTCCACCTATAGTTGTCAAGCCATCTAAGCTTAGCACTAAAAGACTGTCTGTGACAATTGGTTTTCTCCCATTGAATACTAAAGCATTAGGAAAGGCAAAAAGTCAGAAGAAATTCCACGGGGTTCTTGACCACTACCTCTTCCTCCAACATAGTGAAAAAGGAGTCATCTGCAAAGTGGCCATTAATAAGTTGGGAATGAGGGGAATTGAGAAGAGAGATGCCCTTCACAAGTCATTTGGAAGCATAACCAGCTAACAAATAACCAAAACCTTCAGCAACAAGAACATAGAGAGGGGACAAGAGGGCAACATTGCCTAATGGATCTAAAAAGGGCATAATTCTCAAACAGTTGACCATTGATAGTTAAATAGGCATCTTTAAATAGGGTTTGGACGGTCGACACGAATTTGGGCCCAAATCCAAGAGCTTGTAACATAGCAATAATGACCTAAACAACAATAATGTTGTCAAGAGTGCACCTCCCTTTTATAAATCTAGTTTGCTTTGGCTTGACAACAATATAGAGCAAGTGTTTGATTCTAAGGGCTAGAGCTTTGGTAATGACCTTGTAAGAAACATTAACAAGAGTGATATGCCCCCAACTAATAATAAGCTTAGGGTCTGTAATTTTGGGTATGAGCTTGATGTTACCCTTATTGATGAACATGCCTAATGAAAAATTATTCAGAGCTTCATCGTAGACTTTGCACAAATCAGGCCCAGCACAATCCCATTAGTTTTGGTAGAATTGATAGGGAAATCCATCAACTACTAGGCCTTTGTCATGGGCAATACAATTAACTACATCTTGTAGCTCATCAATGGAAAGCGACCTGTCACAAGCCACTCACTGAGCATAGATAAGTTTACAAGGTACTACACTAAGGCATCTTTGCAAGGCAGCTTCTCTCTCAACATTTGAAGCTTGGACTTGAAAAACTTGCTTCTGATGGTTAACAAACGACTGAGGGACATCTGACAAACTAGTAAGATGGTCTCTAGCTTCCTTAAGCGTCTTAATTTATCCAGTCGAATGTTTGACTCTAAGCTTTTGGAAATATTCTTTAGAGACCTTATCACCAACTTTAAACTAGTGAATTCTAGCTCGAATTTGAGCACTGCGAGCTTGATGAAACTTAGCCAATTTAATCTTATGTCATGGTGCCACAGTCATCAACTGTAAAGCTTCGTTACGGGAGAAAGCTGCAGTTTTTGAAACATCTTGTTGAATTCATCAGTAGTGGGAGCATTGGCTTGTTACCTAATGAAGACAGATTGTTTTCCAAAAACCTTGAAAAAGTGGCAGTGCAAACAACAATAGCCTCCACATTCAATTCAGTGTCTTTCTTTGGTAGGATGAGGAACACGATTCCAAACATGAGAGTGCGCTCGTGCTTCAAATGCAAGGTATTGAGATAGAATTGGTTTCTGGAGACTTTGGCAAGAGGAGAAGACAACTATATATAAATAATAAATTCGATAGGTTGATGGTCCAAGAGTAGCTTATCCAAGAGGACACTAACAAGCCTATTAAAGCAAATGGGCAAAGGTAAAGGTGTTTTGTTCTATGAGCATGTCTCTATCCAACTACTTGAGAACCCTTTCAAAACCTTGGCAAAAACTTTGACCAAGTAAACTAGGGGTTGGAGGGCGAGTGTTTGCTGCGTTGGTGGTTGTGGTCATACAATCCAAATTCATTCCGCATATAGAACCAAGCTTCTCTTTTGCCAGCACACCAACGCATTTGGAGAATCCCTTTAGTGTCTTCAAAAGACTTGGCCATGTTAAAATCTCCACAAAAATCCATTTTATCGTGGGAAGATTCCCGCCACAACACCACTCGTTCCACGACATCATTGGAAGCATAGAGGTTGACCAAGTTACAAGATCGTTGTTCAAAATAAAAATCATCCAAATGGTATGGTTGGATAAGTCCACTCCCAATCCATCAAAAATTAGAAAGAAAAGTGAGGCTATCAAAGTGATGGCACCGCCACATCTAGAATCATTGTAGGATGTGTCACATAGCGTCAAGCCAAACCGTTTTAACTTCCATCTCTAACAGCAAACCAATAATCTCAACCTCACACAAGCACAACACATCGATTTTATAAAATTGTTGACAACTAACCATAAACATATATTTACAAGTTGAGTAAGTTAAACCACAAACATTCTATCACTATGAGAATATATTCATGTATAGCTAACTAGGCTCATATTCTCCGTGTTATGGTCCACGAGCATCGTAAAATTATTCCTCAAACATTTTTATGTTGACATTTGGCTATAAAGTAACCCATTGGCATGGAGAAAGAGGGATCTCCTTGGCCATGGGGCTAGCGAGGAGGGGATGTTTTCCACAATAGAGAATGATCAAGTTAAGAGACTTGTTAATTCAAAAACACATTCGATGGTTGGCGAGTGCTTGACATTAACAGCCTAAGGGTACTTTTACGAAACACGAGGAATAAGAGGCGGCTTAGTCACGGTGGCAGCCTGATCACAATCAACTAAGGATTAGCATTAGAAGCCATTTTTTCTATTATTTTGATATATTTTTCTTCCAAAGACCCACCATCCACCATTTGTCCCTTGGAATTTTCCTTGCTCCATCGAGATTTTGACCACAACCCGCTAAGTGTAGCATTGGCCACCAACCTCTATCAATCGTTTCCTTGAGTTCTTCAAAGAGGTCAACCTCAACACAAGCCCTTATGTGTGGTATGGTAAAGTAGAAATTATTTGCCTCGAAGCAAACAAAATGACCCAAGGGTTTAACAAGTTGTTCACTGAAATGCCATAGCGGCATTGTGCAACCCAGGGAACTCAACCCACATGGGGACTTTATGCTTAGCTCTACCAAAGACCACAAAATCTCTAGACCGTGGGGAAAACACAAGGGAACTCTTGACATATTAGGGTTCATTTTTAAGGATAATTAAATACTACGCAGAGGACTGTAAACCTAAAAGGAAAAATCACTTGGTCATTGCGCCCTTTTAAGCTTAACGCCATGGAGTTGCCACACAAACTAAACCCAAATTTTAAGCATGGATTCGAAGAGTATTTTACCCACAAAATCTCAATGAGGTGTGGCTTTCAAGCCACTAACATGTATTTTCAAATTTTGGGATTGGCAAAATAACATTAGGAGTATTTTCTTAAAAGCGAGGTACTTTACCTCGTGAAAGACCTTCAAGACAAACTTTTGAGCTTTATTTGGTGCCATGGTCACCACCTCCAACTTGAAAGCAACATTTAGAGATGCATGCTCTTGAGAGGAGTTCGTTAAGATAGAAACAAAGCCACCCAAAGGTTGGAGAACTTGACAGAGGACGAATAAATGCTAATAAACAACAATAAATCTCCCATAGAGCCAAAAATGGCGGTGGTATGAAGGGCTAATGGGGAAAAAACATAGGTCATGGACAATGCGACAACCACTCCAAAGAAACATCTAATCTTCAATTATGTTGCCTCATAAGGCATTCCTAGCAAGTCGTTCCTTCTTAGATTTTGTAAAGATTATTCTTTGATTTCCTCAATAAACAATGTTATGATCAAAGATGGCACCTCTTGGTACAACTCAACCTAAAACATCTATCCAATGCTATATGATCGCAATTACTAAGCCTTCTAAAAAATTGTGCAAGATCCACAAGAATATCCCAATAAAAAAATGAAATTGAAGGGAAAAAAACAAATTTCTTACACTATAATCTGCCCCTTGCAACAAATATGAGGCCTCTTTGAATACACCTTAACTTCTAACTCTTCCTTTCATTCGTTTCAACATCTAAGATAACCAACCTCTTAACAACTCTAGCACAAATCCCAGCCAAAATCTTCAACTAGATAGCAGCAAAATGAACCTAAAGTCTCAAACCAAATGGCTCAAATACAAAATTAAATAATACAAATGGCTAGTCAACCACAAGATAACTAGGGACCTCCTAACAAATGTTCTCCCTCCCTCGATTATGGATGCTTACAAGAACCTTATCCCACAACCTCCAATTGAAACGAAGTACTCCAAACATTAAAAAGGAATCCTTAGCACCCTATATTGTAGCCATAGAATATCTCCTCAAGTATTACCTACGATGGCTCTACCGATTCTACCTTACATCTCAAAACCTTCGCGACCTTTACATAATCTGGATTAAAACAAGATCTATGCATCTACTTGAGTTCCTCACTAAAACTCTTACCACAAATGCATTAGAATGATACAACCAACTAAACCCTAACTCCATTGTCCAACAAAAAAACTTAGTTAATGTTGATCATCCAAGAATTCCAATACCAAAATCTACTCGAACATAACTTAGGAATCTTTGTCAACACAAGACAACAAACAACCAAACATAACATGAGTGAACAAGGACTTCTCAAATTATTTATCACATCCCTATAACCAAAACTACAATATAAGGTACGATCCTTCTCATGTAAAACCCTACATATATGTTAATCACTATTTATCCTCTTACTAAAGTATACAAAGCATAATAACTCTCAAGTAGGCCAAGTACATAACATAAACAAGTATAAACTATGTTGTACTAAGATTGATGTCTACATTTATCCTGCCCATAAAACTTGTTGGTGTCCCTATCTATGGTCCGACACTAAGAACTAATCTGGGAATGTGTAGCAACCTGAGTAAAAATGGAAGCAATCATGGTGGTAACTCTCTCTAGAACCAGCTGCCTCAACTTCGGTATGACATCTACATTGTACAAATATTATGCCCAAGAGTGGTTGCTCAAAGACAAAGATCATCCACCACAAAATATTTTGTGTACAAATATGTCTTTCTTTTCTTTGTTGTTTTCCTTGGAATTTAATTTGTTTAAATCCTAAAATGCAATGCTTGTATAGTTTTTCACCTAGGTTGGTGGGTAAGTTCTTATAATTCTATCTTGAAAAACACTTGAAGGGAAGTAAAAACCAGCAAGGAATGCTCTAGAGAATTTTTGGTTTATAAGCTTTCATTGGTTGGCACAGTACGAATATGCTACATATCCTAATGTTTCAAGTGCCTTGGAAACTTGTTTCTCATCTTGAAAACGTTTTTGGGTACCAGAAACCCTGTCAAAACCTATTTCTATGGACAAACTCTGATCTGTGTGCCGCTTCGCAAGCAGTCTTGCAGACCCACAAGCCTACACACTTCTCCTTGGGACTTTGCTCTTCAGCCTTGTGGCATCTCATACCACACACATTGACTTGCCGTACATTGTACTACTAGCGCAATATCTTGAAGCATACCCCACAACTCCATTGTTACTCACAGCACGTCCTTCACTTGGCGCCCTACATAAAGCCTTGTGGTACCTTGGAGCACTGCATCTCACAGTCCCAAGTGCACCACGCATGGCTTAGTGGCATACCATGCACCTCCAAAGCCCTGTAGAACCTCTGCATTCAGCATACACATGTTAGCCTCCCATTGCAATGCAGCACGCCAGGTGGCACTCTCCACATTTGCACAAGTCAGAGCATTTGTCAAACACTACAAGTTGGAAGACCAACCATCACTCAGCCATGAAAATGAAGCGATTCGTAATCGTTCCTTACTGTAACCACCTGCTAGTAATCATGTATGTATATATGTAAGGCATTTAGTCCCCAGGGTAAAGGAGGACGACCATATACCAGATAATCTTTTGTATCTCGTTCTAATCTAGGCAAATCAGTTATGGAAGTGTTTCCCTCTTGCTTAGCACAAGAACCCCCATTCCTAGCCTTGCTGAACTTTGTACACCATTATAGCACTCCCTATTCTTTCTATTGAATAGAAGTTGCACCATTCTGCAGGAAGACTTCCATATTCGAATGTGGTTGTTTTGTTATCGTGTTTAACTTTCCTTACGCATTCTATAACCCGTAGCTTGCCTCCAACTACAAGGTTGTTCTCTGTACCAGCGTCCTAAGCCCCTTGATGCAAATCAAACTCCAAAAACATCTTCACGAAATTGGGAATGTTTCTTGAGAAATGGAAGACACTTTCCAAATTTAAAAATGGAATAGAAAGATCTATTAGCATATGTCAATTCCTTGGATTTCCAAAATGATACATTCCAAGAACTAATATCCCATCTATATTAGGAAAAAGTAAATTTAATTGAATAAACAACACACGAATGTGAGCAACAAGGTATAGTGACTCATGTTTTGATGAGTAAAGGAGCACAAAATAATCATATATCTAGGCATGGATAGGATGTATAATGCAACTATATAACACATCTATATTTGCTTTATTTTTCTACTCTTTTTAACTTTTACCTGGCCTAAATTTAACCCAGCGAAAACCCAATGACACCTTCAAGCAAAAATTGAACACTAATTTACCCTTAGATAAAAGCAACAAGACAACAGCCAGTTACAAGAATCCATTTATATGTGATCGGAGCAATCACATGGAAAAGGATTGGACACCTCAAACTAATGACTCATTTTTTAAGTTTGAAATACCATTAGGCATTTTAAATTTTAGTCCTTAAACAACGTAATTGTGATTTATCATTTGACATTTATGAACATGAAATATGGATCATGATATTATATACTTTCAAATTTTCACTCATCTTACAAACTTTTAGAACTGGGCAATAATGATTTTATAGTTTATTTTCATGATTCAATGTAAATAGTATTCATGATGTAACATCCGATACAATCTAATCTAGTTTTGTTCACTATTTATGTGTGAACTTTGAAGGAATATGTGCTACTTTTCTAGGACTTTTTAATGTTTCCACTAATGCCATATGATGCATCTCAACGTAAGAGGGGACCAAATTAATGGCAGCCTGTCTCTACAGCCTATACTCACTCTCTCAAATGGACACACAATGAACACACGCTCAGACTTGAAACCCAAAAATCCAGTCTTCATTGCATTGTGACTGTTTTACAGAGATAAAACACACAAACATACACTTGTATTACTGAATTACACCTTGAAGATGAAAGACACACTGCTATAGTCCCTCCATGGTCTTGAAAGCAATATTTACTATGTTCTATTCTTGGACACACCTACCAGCCAACTCCTTGATTCCCACTAAAACTACTCCAACTAACCCTCCCGAATCTTTCCTGACTACCTCTGACAACTTGTTGGGCCTATCCACATTCCCAAGCATCTTGGAAACACTCAGCAACTAGCAATTTTCCATTATGGGTCATTACTCTACTTCAATAACTATGACAGCCAAAACCATTGCTTCCTAGAATCTAGCGGTTTCAAAACTACTAGTTAATGTAGACCAACAGTTTCAAATTCAAAATTGTCGCTCATGTAAACTGCCAATTTCTTCAGTTTCCCCAAAGAAATACCAATTTTACCTTGGTCAGCTGACTAAAACCTCCTGCACTTGATGTTCCTGAAGTGTTGGACCTTTGGCGATGCTTCCTAGCCTGATTGATCACCTCTGACATGTGCAACAATGTTGACAAGTCGACAGTTCACAAACACTCATGCAAAACGCTAACTTATGTTTTTGGTTGATGCAAAACTTCTTGTGGACCTGGATGTTTCGGCATCATACACCCAAGGTAAGTGAAATGAACCATGAGCTCCTGCTCAAGAACATTACGTGAGCTCTTACACTGTTCTACCATACATTGTTGGCATATAAAATGTCACTGCATTTTATTTGACAACCCCATTGAAAATTTTGCCCCTTTTTGGTCAAACTGGTCAAAATAGCCAAATTTGTCAAAATTGCCCGTTTTCAAAGTTCAACTTTTGGGAAAGGTTTGGGAGCCTCAGAGCGTTTCAGAAGTCTTGGTTATAGTCAACGGAAAGGTCTTGGAGTTTTCTACGATGGTATGATTTAGCAAGCATTCTAGGAGCTTCTAGATGGTCTTGGGAAAGATTTCTTCCTAGGCGCTTTTTGAGAAAAAGGAGTGTGCATGCTTCATTAAAGATTCAACTTGGCGAAAGGTTTTAGGAACCCTGTGTGGTGTTGGGAGCTCATATCCCTGTGCATTGGAAATTTTTGGAGCCTACTACATGGTGAAATAAGTAAGGTGGATTTTTGGGGTATAAAAAGCATGGAAACCTTTCCAACACTGGCACAAGGTGGCCTTTCTACACATGAATTTTGCACTAAAGGTTTTGGACACCTCAAGTGGAGTTGGGAGCCTAACAAAAGTTCAAATGAGAGCACATTCAATCCTCTTCATGATCCATAAGTTGGTTTGGTTTGTGTTTGTTGAAAACTCCTCCTGCAACTCAACTCACCATCAGCACACTACCCTAGGAAAAATGGAGGTACAAGAAAAAATTGTTAAAGCACTCATTTTCATACTTCCTAATTAGGCTCATTGGATTCATTGGCCTGTTTCCATGCAAAATCATAAATTATACGGCCTCAAAATTGACTAAGTACAGACCTCGGGGCGAAGGAAAGACTCCGTGTGCAAAACAAGCGGTGCAAATGAGGTCTCAAAGTGCACCCACACTTTCGGCGCACTTTTAAGGTATAATTACACCCCATAAGTGTGCCTCTATCTGATTGGTGGAGAAAATGGAAAAACAAAGCAAAAACCCATGGTGGAAGGCAAAATTCAAGTTGTTTTGGCAAGTGGGACCCTTTACACCTCCTATGGCACACTTTGAGCATGTGATTTCACGAAGGTGCACTTTTGAGGTGCAATCGCACCCCAAAAGTGCGCCACAAGCTGGTGGAGGCACCCATTGAGCATGTTAGTGCAAAAAGTGGAAATGCACTTGCATTTTGCAAGTGCATTCTCCACTTCCACCATACAACTTGTTTAGAACTTTTTCCCCAAACATTTCAAAAAGGTCATTCAAAAACAGAAAGGCAGCCATTAAACCAATTTTTTAAGCTGGTTATTCATCCCTCCATGCTTGCAAAACCACTCATGTGCCCTAGGAAGACCAAGAGTTGTTTTGCACATATCTCATGATCCCGTGGACCAAATCACTTCAAATTTTAACCATCAACTCCTCTTGAAAACGCCTTCATGATGATCTATGATTCATGGCATGAGATTCCACCATTCAAATGTTATTAATAACTATTTTTTCCAGCCATCATACCCCTGTTTTGCCTAAAATCACTGATTTTGCAAATGAGATTGTGAAAAATCCCTATGGAGGAAGACTATCAAACTTGGAGAATCTATTCCTCTCATCAATACCTCCATTTTGAGCCATTGGTCATGATCTAAGATGAAGGATTTTGGACTTATGAGTAAAACCACCATTCTTTGCTGAAGCCACTTGCAAACCCCATGTGCTAAGAAAATTGTTTTGGCATTTTCTCTCAAATCCCATGAGAGAATTCCTTCAAAATTGGAGCATTGTTTCCCCTCACCGATACCATTCCAATGAATCAAAAACCACTCAAATCGGACAAGAAATGCTCCCGCAATGAAGAATTGAAATTTTTCCCTTCCTCCATTAATGTCATTTTGCAAGCTTTCCCCTTCAGCCAAAACTTGTTTTTGAATTTCTCGTTGATTCCGACGAGGAATCTCACCAAATTTGGAGCTGTCTACTCGTCTTGGGAATAGCTTTCCAATGAATCGAGTCGCGTCCAATTTGGATTTGATTTTCTCTTGTTTTTCCCAAAATATGGATTCAGCTGCCCGTAACATTAAAATCCATTCAAATTTACAGATTTTTGAAAACTGTTGCAGAATCCATTTTCGCTTGCACCATAGCATTCTTGCCACTTTCTAAGACCAAGTGAGATCATAAAAATGTAAAATGAAGCTCCACTATTCTAGATATGAGCCCATTTCATTTCTAGTGTCTAAGCACACTGAGACATTGGGGACAACATGGACAACGTGGATTTGATGATCTGAAGTAGAGGATGGAAGAAGGAAAACTCGTTTCTAACTCTGAGTTAGAGTGCACAAGAGGATTGTTGATCACGAAACATCCAATTGAATCATTCAAATATTTTCATGATGGGAACCATGGTTGTAGTATATTCTTGATCTCCATTCAAGAAGGCATGACAAGAAGTGCTCATATTCTTCAGGAGGGCATTGTCCATTTAGTCATGGCTTGGTGTCATCACACAAGGAGGAAGTGTCTCCATTTCATAGGGTTGTTATGTTTCTACCAGGATTGGATGAAGAATCTCAAAATATCATGGTTCCAAGAGGGCTCATGGTTACTCGAGATCCGGGTCATGTGTGAGTATAGTGCAATCTTCATGTGGTCATAAGATCATGGGAGAACCATATGCATGAAAGGAATTCATCCATGGATATGACAATTCATATTGATTTGTTCATCCTAATTGCTCATAGAGCAAATTATTGATAAAATTCAGAGTTTCCCAAGCATGACCAATGACGATTAGTAAAGATAAGGTGTGAAACATCATTTCCAGGTCCAAGAAGAGATGGTTCTAATCAAAGAAGCAGTTGAGGAAGATCCTATCTAGTTGTCATAAGCATTCATCTCCACAATGGAGGAAGAGTGGGACTTCATCTTACTGAATATCTTCTCTCCATTCATTCGATTTACCTAATTCAAATTGGGCCTGGAACTTTGATGAATATAATTACTTGGGACTATCATGAATGGCCATACATTCTTGAAGCTTTATGCTACTATTCTCCAATTTGATAAGAAAGTGGAGTTGGAGCAATTTAGACCATCTACAGAGCTGGGGGATTTGATGGAGCACCACTAAGACTCCCATGGTACTGACCAGACCATATCTTACTCAAGCGCCATCATTGAAATTGGAGGCACATCATCGCTCATCGAAAGGAAATTGTTGCTTTGTAAACTTTCGAAAATTCATTTGAATTTTGTTCCAAAACCTCTTTTCCAAAGGTAATCAAAGACATCTTGGCATTATCAAGATCCTTTTGACTACCATTATGCTTTTATATGAGACTTTTCTTGGTCATCTATTTCAATTGTTCATGGGATATCAAATTTTATCAGGAGTACCGTTGGGGTTAAATAGGGTTGCCCCCTGTCCTTCACTTTGTTTGGGATCTACGTTGGTGAACTCGAGACCTTTCTTTGTTAGCATGAGACGGTGATGGGTGTCTCCTCCACTAGGTTTTGATATCTATCCTCTTGTATCTAAGACTGGAATCTTTTAACCTCATTCCCGAGGGACTATAGAGACAACTAGATGCCTTGGAACCCATTTTTCTTGATCTCCAAAATGGTTTAACGGTCAACCTAGGTAAAACAAGGTTATGGTCTTCAACGGGTTGAAGACCTCACACCTCCTTTCATCCTAAAAAGGGGAGGAGATTGAGATTAAGGTAAACACTTACTAAGGTAAGTGAGAGCCCCAAGACACCACGGAACTTCCAATCAGACAAGCCCTCCAGCCATGTGTCAATAAGGGTTACAGTTCCTTAGCTCTCTCGAAGAAATCGAGTGCTTCCAAACACCATTTTCGTGACATCTCCTCCAAGATGTCCCTCATGGATCTCTCTTATCGAGCCATTGTTCTTTATAACATTTCCACCATTCCTCCAATGTAATTCTCTAGTGGTGTGTGGGCCCTCTTTGCTCGAGTCGGATTGGGCTTCAACCAAGAGAGTCCAGACACTTCTCCTTCGTTGCTTCATCATCCAGTGCAAGTAATCCATTCCTCATCACATCATTCTTGCGAAGTTTGGTACCCGCTTTCAGGTAGCCGGTGAGACATTTTTTGGTTCTTCTTTTTGCACTCTATTTGGAGTTGTGTTCTCATGGAGGACAAGATATCATCATTTGACATATTGTTCCTGGAGAGCAAAAAAATTTGATTTTTGAGTCGTCTTCATTTTGGAAGCATACTTTTCATTGGGAAAAGTCAATGAGTATTAGGATGGATCATCTTCCTCAATTCATTGAGTTTTCTTGACCCGACTCATGGAGAAAGATGAAGTAGAGATAGATGAATATGATCATGAAATGAGAGATATTGGACAAAGGACACATCCAATTTATACACACCAGTGGGAAACCAAGGAGAACCCTCATGGTGGGTTACGCCCGAAGATGGCTTTTATGCGAAGCACTTCTTGGAGTTGAGTGACGGACTTATTATTCGTCCTCAGTATACCCTTCACCATTGGATGCACGCTCTTCGCATCCCCCTGGAAAAATTGACTCAGTGGGTTCTCAAAAGGATTGGCAAAATGAGAGATTCATGGATTGACTCTATCATTCGGACAAGACTATGAACTTATGCATAAATCTTAGGATATTCAACGTAAGCCCACTTCATCTTCCATTGTCCCATCTACTACGAGATTAGGGGAGGTTCCATTGTCTTTTCAAAGGGACCCATGCACTTACGAATTTTTGGATATGAAGAGGTGCCTAGTTTTATACATGAAATGAGCTCTTGGATCAAACTATTCAAGCACTTAAAAAGAGAGCTCTCCTAGAGGATCACTTCCTAAAATTTCCGGCTTTAGGTGGAGAGAGGCACTATGCATTTTAGATAAATACCATCCCGGCAGATCGACTTAGATCAGTACGGTTCAGGGGGTCCATATTTAACCCCCGATATCTCTCTCCAGCGCTATTATACCAATACCAATCCCGGTGCATCGGAGGGCGGACTAGATCCACTGAGCCCTTAAGGCATATTACTTTCAACAAACAAAGAACATAGTATGATCTCGTCATCTCACCTCCTCTTCCTCTTCTTGGATCATCACACTATTCATCGAGTTTCTAAGATATTTCAGCCTCGATGTTAGGAGAGATGATTCACCATGGCTCAAACATTATAAGTTTCATCCGGGTGCTTCTGATCACTAGATGGACATTATCACTCTCATGCTTTGTACCCCATCATGCAAAGCATTTGGGTTTTAGGTATAATGTAGTGATGGAGGACTCTAACCTCTTCTCTTGCTTTGTTCTTCTTTGGAAATCTTTTTCACATGCTCCATCCATTGATGGACACATTTTGTACTTTCCTTCCTTTACCCTACTTTTGTGGTCATTCGTTGACATTAATATAATTATCTTTTCCCAAAACATTATATTTTCTAATTAAGGAAAAGCAATTTTTCTAAAAGTGACTTAAGTCACTTTACTTTTCTTAAAATAATTTCTTTTCTTCTTCGTTAAGAATGAAAAGTTTAAGTTGAAAGGTCATTTCATGGAATATGAAGAGTCACATTGTTTCTAGGCTATAAATTGTAAAGCTCTCTCCATTATAAGGATCATTTTTTTCTCTCCTTTAGCAAACTATTTTTGTTGTTCCTCTCTATTATTTCCTCCATTCTCTCAACTTCATACTCAGCTGAATGTATTGCAATCTATTACAGGAATGAAAAGCTTTGTATTTTCTCTCATGGAATGAAATTACCAATTAAACTTTGTGTTAATTGTGATTTTTGTTTCATGGATCTTGCATAGTGTGTATATATTTTCTTTGTTTTCTAATTTAACTAGACATATTTTGGTTATCGGTTGATGGAATTTGCAATACTACCATTAACATAACTCCCTCTCTCCCTCTTTTCCCACTATTTCTCTCATAGTTTTCTCCTAAAGTTTTCTCCTCTCCACCTCATACATTTCTCCCTCTCTTGCTTATAGTTGCAGTTACAACAAGGGTGTTTCTGCACTTTCACCGGTCTATGACCACCCCAAGAGTTAGAAATAGTGTACATAATCCAGATTTCAATAAATGGGAGCCGCCCCATCTTGAAGCGGAGGGATTCAATCCCGCGAGCGTTGACGAAGCACGTATTTTGTCCTTGACAAAATATTTCGCCAACACATGGTAAGGGTACAAACCCATCAGATAGAGAGATAAGCAAGATATCAATCCACTAGGGGAGTTCTATCTCATAAGCATTTGCTGCAAACTTTCTCAAAATCTTACATGGTACAATCCTCTTCCACTTTAGCTTCTCTTATATTCCTCTTGGGAACAATTCTTTTCTTAATTGAGCCAAAAGCAAATCTCTAACTTGACATTATTGTTGTTTTATCTATGTTCCACCAAGTTTCCGGGACGGGGACGGGGACGGGGGACGTGTTTCGGGACGGATTTTTTTGGAGGCCTTTTTTAGGGACGGCTATTAAAAATAAGGGAAAATATAAAAAATATAGGAAATTTCAAATATTCATATGATAACATTGATAAAGCATTCATCACACATATTATAGAACCTTAATACATAAAATTGGAGCTGAATTGAGATTTCACATAAGATTCAAGTTTCAATTACAATAATAATTACAATGAAATGCCCAAGGGCTGCAAGTTTCAAGTTGGTGTCCCCGAGATTTCACCCTGAAATCTGGGACTACCCCTTTTAAAAAAATTTGTTCTTTTCAAAGTAACAGGTCGTTTTGTGTTTGTTTTGCTGCAGTTGTTTGCATTGCTCTAAGGTATCCCCAGAGAGTCATAAAAGCCAAATTCCCCAAGTACCCACATGCTAAAACTCACTCTATCCCTTCGCCAAGTTTTGTCTGAGAGAATTTTATTTATTTATTTATTAAATAAATAAAGTTCTTTTAAAAATAGATTGAGCTAAAATTGGAGGATTTAGGTTATATAAAGCACTTCACCCCATCATTATTACCATAGAACATTCACCTGGGGGAAGAATTTTTGCAGATCAGCTAATTGGAGAAATTTTCAAGCAATTGCTTGCAGCTTCTTTTGTTTTGTTTTATTTCTTTTTGTCTGTGTTTTGGTTTGTTTTCTCCGGCAATTCCGTAGCCTATTCATTCTTCCTGCCAGATCTTTCCCCAAGCCTAGGGTTTTGAAAAGCTATCCAATATTTTTAATTACTAATTTGTCTAAAGGCGATCAGAGCTCAGGATTCTTTCAGAAGATTGCAAGAAGTCGCTTGGTCCAAAAAGGTGCAAAATGGATTTTATGAAAATAAGAAAAATATTGCCATCAATGCATAGAGCTCAAGAAAATATGCACTTTCAGAGAAAACGGAGCCACGGAATGAAAGTTATGGCACATGCAAGTTTTTGCTGCTACATCTTCTCGGACCCTTTCCAAAAATGGCAAATTTTATTCTATCCTTGTGTTTTCTTCACCAAAATCCAAAAAAGGAAAGAAATGTTATTTTCATGTTCGTCCGCAATTTTAAAGCCTGCCTTCCGCGTCTCGATTTCCACGCTGCTAAGCCTTAAGTGACGAATTTTCATGCAATTTTAAAGGCAGAAGTCATAATGCAAGTCGCACTTTTGGAAAAGAGCTATCTTTCATGCAAGTCGCATTTTTGGAAGGAATCACTTAAGCTGCCAAAAGGAATTTTAGAGATGGAAAAGTAGAAGGGAATTTCTTGCTAAACTAGCAAAGGTGAAAATTCCCATTATGAAAGTCAAGTCACTTAAGTGAAAAGCGGGAATTTCTTAGCTGCCTAGCAGGTTACTTTTTCCCATTATGAAAGACAAGTCACTTAAGTGAAAAGCGGGAATTTCTTAGCTGCCTTGCAGGTAAAAATTCTCATTGCTTTGACTTCTTATTTTTAACATGACTTCTAGCCAAAAAGTGCGACCCATTCTGGCATAGCTAAATGCCTAAAAGTTGACTTTTTTATTTAATTGTCGGGAAGCATCCAGTTTGGCGCACCTAGGGTTGGAGAAGCTTTCTTTTTATTATTCAGAGCATCTGCATGTTGATGTGAGTGCACGGGTGAATAAAATAATATTTTTAGCTTGCTTGGCATGCAAACAAAGTCTAAAAATAGAAGGCAGCAAGCTTTATAATCAGATCTCAGTGAAGAAATTAGATATTCATGCTATGGACTGCATACTTGTCTGAATTATTTGTAGGAATACTTCATTTATGCCCATATTGGTGAAGAAAGCAGAAGTCAATGTCTAATACATTGAATATATCTTTAGAATCAGAGGAAGAAATAGATCCAGATCTCATAATTGCAAAGGCTTCGGCAAAAATTCATTCTCTTGTTTCTAATGCAGCCCATGTGGAAGTCATTGCATGGAAAATTCCTTTCAGGAGCTTGTGCATGTGCTCCCAATCTTCCAGTTGAAGCCTTCATTGAATTTACTTGTGTTTTCCTTCGCCCGAGTGCTTTCCAGAATTTAAAATTGCTCATATGCAATTAAAAATAAAAGATGATGAGTTTTGTCTGAATTATTTACGACAAACATTGCACTGGTGCATATACTGGAGAAGAATTGCAAAAGCTTCAAGGATAAAAGGGGAAGACAGGTCAGAGGTAGCACCTCAAGCAAATCACAGTCAATTGCTTCCAGATCCAGTTTGGTGAGAATCAAAGGCAAAAGAGTCAACCGCATGCAGAATATGGAAAAAGAACAAGACTGGGAGTGTTGCGGCTTTCTTCTAATTTCTTTTCCTCTTTCTTCTTCTTTCTCTTATTTTCTCCGACAAAGTAATTGAATAATCAATTAAATTGTAAAACTTAAGTAATTGGTTTAAAAGTCGTTACTTCAAGTTACTGGAAGAAGTCAATTACTTGGAAATAGGTGGCAGACATGCAAAATAGAAGGTTCTATTTTCAGTTATAAATCATGCATGTCATGCAAAGAGGAATTCCAAGAGGAAGATTGTCAGCTACTTCCCTTTTTCATAGCTTCCACATGTGGCAATTCACTAAAAGCTTCCTATTTGTAATTGCCCTCTATACACTATAAATAGAGGAAGAGCCTACGGGTTAAATAATCAGAATTTGTAATCAGCATTCTTGTGTTCCAGACTTTGAGTTGAAACCCTTGATATCTTTCTGAAAGCTAAGAAATTGAAAGGAGGCAGATTTCCGGAGAACTTTTCGTCAACGGTGCATTTTGTTTCTTATTTCTTTTTAAATCTTTGCATAAACTTTGTGTTATCTCAAATTTGAATCTAAAACTTTCCTTTTCTTTAAATTTTGTATTTCAAGATCTATTTGTTTATCTATGTGCATGAGATCAACTATGTGAACTATTGGTTAGATTGCACATCTTCTTTTCTTTCTTCCCATACTCAATTTATTCCCTCTCTACACATATTTCTTACAGTTGCTTACTTGTTGCAAAATTGTCTAGCTATGGTGCATGAGCTACGCGGTTAAAGTAAAACCAACAAATAGATATAAGAAAATATAATTGAAAAAATCTTACACAGGAGCCTCACCAAGAAATCAGGGCGATTTATCTCATGATGCCTAGGTTTTCAAATCTATGCGAAAATCTAGCCAACACAAGTACTCACTACAATATCTCTGAAACATAGAAAAAGTATATAGTACACAACACCTGCACAAAAACAATTCAAATGCAATCATATGCATCATCGAGCATACAATTAGCAAATGCATTGTCACACTTTTGAGCAGGCATATTGGAGCGGTCATGATAATAGGGTTTTTCATAAATGAGTAAATAACCCATTGTTTTTTCAGCAAAACATATTACTTTATGCTTTGTTCATACACCTTTGTTGCACAACACAACATTGAACTGAATAACACTCTTTTTCACCAAAACATTTTACTCTATGTTTTGTAGTCTCACACACCTTTCACAACATTGAGTCAAAAACAGTCTTTTTTGGAAAACATATTAGTATTACTCTATGCTCTGTTCGTACACCCTGTGTTGCACAACACAACATTGAACTGATACCACAATGTTTTTCACCAAAACACATTACTCTACGTTATGTATTCATACACACAGTTCAAAGAATTGGGTAAATACCCGTGTTTTTCATGAAAACATATTACTCAATGCTCTATTTATACACTCTTTGTGCACAACAAACCATTCAACATAATACCACAATTTGTTTATCACCAAAACATATTATTGTATGTTCTCTATTCATAGACACGTTACTGCATGAGCAATACAAAACTATTAAATGAATTCACTGTAGAATATTGCTCTCTTGCCTTCTTCTCATTGTTGTTCTCTTTTCTTCTCTCTGTTGTTTTCTTTGTCTTCTCCTTCACAAGATGGGAAATGACAAAAATGAGCTTCTTTTTTTGTTTTAGTTGTAAGAGGTTATTTTAGGTATAAGTTAGTTAGGAATGAGTGTGTGGGGGCCCACATTCTTTTTTTTTAATTAACTGTGTTTTTTTAAATTAACTTTGTGTTTTTTAAATTAACTTTACCTTTGTTGGGAAGTAGGGGACACCCAAACGTCCCAAGATGCGGTTAGGGACTTACCAAGTCCCCCCGACCATACGGGACGTTTGGGACGTCTCATGTCGTCCCTTGCTCCAATTTCGACGCCCCAGGACATCCCCGATTATTTAAGCAGATTGGGGACGGGTAGGGGATGTTTCCTACCCGTCCCCGAAGTTTCAAACGTATCCGAAAACTAGGAATTTGATAAGTGAGTCACTTAAATTTGTTTTTTAGATCGAGTTTGGTATCAAAGCAGTTGATCAAGGATATTTTAACGCCGATAATAGATTTGCAAGTTTCCATTTTGAATGTTACCCCTGTGTCCAAGTCTAGGCAAGGTGAAAGATCGGCAAGAGTATAATCCCGAGATCGGTTGAAAAAAACATGCAAGTCAAAGTGAAGCTATGGAATCTCCTAAGAAAAGATTTAAATTAGAAACGGCTTTCCATCAAGCTTTTTTAGAGGTGAAGAGTATGGAGGAAGAGTTATACCAAGAACAAAAGCAAAGAATCGAAGGTAAATCGAGGATGAAATGTCTCCTTTCAAGGTAAAATTAGTACCAAACGGGTTTTCCCAAAACCCCAAAAAATAAAATCAAAGAGTATACAACCTCATGCTAACAATAAATTATGGGGAAGAATGAATATTCAGTAATTTAATTCTCCAAACCCTAGCGCCTAGGGTAAAATCAGATTCCCACAAACCTTTTTGCAAAAATATAACAAAGAGACTGAAATTTATGACAGCAATCAGCTGTTAATGCCAAGAATAAGATAATGTCCTGATTTTTATTTCAAACCCTTGATACCAAAAAATGCAGACTTCTGAAATTTCTATTTATTGATCAAAATATCCGTAATCTAGAATACCCAAAAGGCTTAAAACATCCAAGAAGCCTCTAGGAACATAATCATGAAAGAAAATAATTTTTTCAGCAAGGTTCTGAATTTATCTTATTTATTTTTCACACCCAAAAACCAAGAAAATACCCGTGTATGATTACAGCAATTTTTTGATAAATGACACCTGGGTGGCATGAAGAGGCCAAATGATGAATATGCAATCCGGAATCAAAGAAATTTTCCCACAGATGATGCCCTAAACGTTGGTCTGAAATCCCACAGGGTGTAGATAGCCCTAGATATGGCTGCAAATTGTGCCCTAGTTGTCCTCTGCTTGAAGTCTTGGTAGATGTCTCTCCATTGGCTGAATTTCTTCACTTGGAATGCAGATTTAAAGCAAAAATGTAGAAAATGTTCCCTAGCTTTGAAACTTTGTTTTCACGCCCAAATGTGACCTCTGAATGAAGTCACCCAATAGATGTTGAGGGTTTTGTCCTCAAATCTGAATTCTATTGAGGGTTTCGTCCCCAATAGGATACCAAGGAGGGTTTCCATCCTCTATGGCTGAAAGTGAAAGCAAATGCATTCAACTCTCCAAAGTGAAATTAGATAAATGACCAAAGATGCCAAATGAACCCCTCTTCACCTCCTTTTATACTTTTCTGTCTCTATTTTTCAAGTGGGGCGTTCCATGTGGGATTAGTAAAGTAACTTTATTTTCTATTTTAATATTACTTTACTTTTTCCACCCACCTTTAATAATTAAAGTACTAGTAATAAGAATTACTTTAGTACTAAAATTAAATTATTAATTTCTCCTTTATTCTCCCTTTAGCCGACTAAATACAATGGAAAATAGGCTAAAAAGGGTCTTCTACCTGCAATTTAAAAAATACATTTTATTCTTATAATAATATTAATAAGTTGCCCCTAGATGATGAATTGATTGGGCCCAACTTAGAAATATTATTAATGTCCATTAATTTGAAAAAGGGGACATTGCAGAGGAAGAAAAAAATGGTAAGGATAAAGGTAAAGGAGAAGAACTCATTCATAACTCCATCTCCTTCCAAACCTTCTAGTTCTTCCGTTGATGGTGATAAGAAAGTTTATGATGTTTCCTCCATTTTAAAACTTGATGTTAAGTTTGATTTGCCGATTTATAATGGAGAGCTTAGTGCAAACAAATTGGATCATTGGATCAAATAGATTGAAGTATATTGCAAGGTTCAGAAAATTGTGGATGAGGAAGCAAAAATTCAGTTAGCTACTCTTTGTTTGGGTGGTACAACACTCATTTGGTGGGAGAGTAAGACATAGGAAGATCTTTTAAAACACGGTAAAGTGATTTCTTCTTGGAATGAATTTGTTTCCACTTTGAAAAAGCAATTTTATCCTTTGGGTTATATGCAACAAGCTACTATGGATTGGCAAAATTTAAGACAAACTAAGGGTCAAAGTGTATAAGATTACACTCAAGAGTTTAGGAAAAAGGCTTTGATTTTGGGCATTCCCTTTATACTCACGAGACTCTTTTGAAATACATTGGTGGGTTACACAATTATTTGAGGCATACTATACTCATGTTTAATCCCACTAACCTTGATGAAGTTTGTGTCCAAGCTACCACATATGAATCAAGGGGTAAGAACACTAAGGAAAACTTCACAAAGAAAACAGGAAAACAACAACCTGAAAAACAAAGGTAAAGGAAAGGGTAAAGCAAAACATACTTCCATGGTTAAGAAAGAAGATGAGAAGCCTGTTTGTTCACATTGCAAGAAAAAAGGACATATAGATGCTAAGTGTTGGAAGCTCCATCTGGAGCTCAAGCCAAAGAGATTCAAGAAAGGAGGTGATAAGAAAACTACTGCAGCAAAGTGCAAGATCTTGGATCCGATTCAAGTGATGAGACCAAGATCATGGCCATGGGTTTGCAAGGTTCATCTTCTTCCTCTTCTAGCACTAATTCTCATACTTCTTCTAATTCTAAATCTATGCATGAAAAGAAAAGAAATGAGCTTTTCCACATTAGAGTAATCTCTAAACATACTAAAATTGATACTCTTTTTTATAGTGGATCTCAAGCTAATCTCATTTCTAAAGAAGTTGTTAAGAAATTGGGACTTAAGACTAAACCACATCCAAAACCTTACCCTTTGGGTTGGGTATGTGATGATGTTAAATTGCAGGTCACTAAAACATGCAAACTTAGATTTGCAATCACCTCTAAATTCATTGATGAGGTAGAATTAGATGTGGTTCCACTTGATATTTGTGGCATTGTTCTTGGGAGTCCTTATTTGTTTTGATAGAAAAGACAATCTTCTATAGGGAAGAGAATAAATATTTGCTTGTAAAAGATGGGATTGAATACATTGTAAGAGCTCATCGGATAAAAGCAAACTTATCACTTGTGTCTACAGGACAAATGAAGAGGCTTGTCAATGCAAGCAAAAACTTTGTACTCATGATTGTAAAAGCTAAGGATGATGATAAATCCAAGGCTTTGGAAGGTTGTGATCCTAAACATAAGAATGAAATAGTTAAGGTTATATCTAACTATGATGATGTGTTTCAGGAGCCACAAGGTTTACCTCCTAAAAGAGATATACAACATGAGATTCATTGCATAAAGATGATGCACCTCTTCCTAATATTGGCATGTATAGGTTGTCCATGGTAGAGAATGAAGAAATAAAGAAGCAGGTTTGGAGTTGCTCGAGAAAGGAATCATTCGGCCAAGCACTTCTCCATGTGGTTCACCAATTGTTTTGTACCAAAGAAAGATGGCACTTGGCATGGATGTGTGTGGATTACCGAGCACTGAATAAAATAATGGTGAAAAACCGATACCCTCTTCCTCGTATTGATGATTTGTTAGATCAGTTGAAAAATGTTGTTTATTTCACTAAGTTAGACTTGAGAAGTGGTTATCACCAAGTTAGGATCAAGTGAAAGGTGATATTTGGAAAACTACTTTCAAAACTAAAAAAGGTCTATTTGAGTGGCTTGTCATGCCCTTTGGGCTTTGTAATGCACCCACCACATTTATGCGGGTTATGAATGATGAATGATATTTTTTTTGATCTTGAGTAAAAGTTGGAAAGATCATGTTGAACATATTAAGAAAGTCTTGGATATTTTGCAAAAGGAGAAATTGTATTTGAAGATGTCAAAATGTGAATTTGGTAAAACATCTTTAATTTACTTAGGCTTTGTAGTAAGGGGTGGTGAATTAAAAATTGATCCCTCTAAAGTTGCATCCATAATGAAGTGGCCTAAGCCTAATAATGTAACTGAAGTTAGAAGCTTCTTGGGGCAGTCCAGTATTGGAGAAGTTTATTGCTTTTCATTCATTCATTGCAACTCCTTTGCATTCCTTGACAAGTACTAAACAGTCTTTCAGTGGGGAGGCAAGTACCAAAACGCCTTTAACACGCTAAAGGAAAAGATGAGTACAGCCCCAATGTTAGCATTACCTGATTTGCAACAGCCATTCAAGATTGAAACCGATGCAAGTGATTATGTCATGGGTGTATTAATGCAAAGAGAAAATTTGTGTGTTACCATTCAAAACCTTCACAAGTGTAGTAAGAAATTATCCTACTTATGACAAGGAGTTGTATGCTTTGGTGCAAAGTGTGAAAAAATGGAAGCACTATTTGATGGGAAAAGAGACAATAATCCATATGGATCACCAACCTTTGCAATATCTTCAATCACAGTCAAAGCTACAACAGTCAAGGCACTTTCGTTGGATGGGGTTTTGCAACAATTCCATCTTGTGATCAGGTACAAAAAGGTACAAAAACAAAGTTGTTGATATGCTTTCTAGACCTCATGTTATTGCATCTATTCTTTTGCAGCATAGTCCTTTGATGCATGAAAGCTATAAGGAACAATATGTTAGAGATGCAGATTTTAAGGATGTTTATGAAGATTTAACTCATGGTAAACAAGTGGAAGAATTAGACTATCATTTACATAATGGATTATTTTATCATCTTGGTAAACTTTGTATTCCGCAAGATGAAAGAGTTCATTTGATTAGAGAAGCACATACTTCTCTTATTTCTGGTCATTTTAGCATTGGTAAAATAGTTGCACAATTACAAAGATATTGTTATTGGCCTCAAATGAATGAAAATGTATCTAAATATGTAAAGGTTGTATTCTTTGTGCCACAAATAAGCCTAGTAACAAAAAGTTGGGCTTGTATACCCCACTTCTTGTACCAACCCAGCCATGGGAAAGTATTTCTATGGAATTTGTTGGAGGCTTGCCTATGATGAAAAAAAGAAAACACAACTATTTGTACATGGTTGTGGATAGATTTAGCAAAATGTGTATATTAGTGCCCTGTAAAAAGCAGATAACAGGGGAAGAAACTGCACATTTGTTCTTCAACAATGTTTGGGTTCATTTTGGTTTGCCTACATCTATTGTATCTGATCGGAATTCTCGATTTGTCGGGAAGTTTTGGTCAGCTTTGTGGGACTTGATGGATACCAAATTGAAGACAAGTACTGCTTTTCATCCACAAACCAGCGGGCAAACAGAAGTAGTCAACTATACAATAGTGCATTTGCTCTAAGGATATTGCAGCAAGCATCCTAAACTTTAGGATGAGCATTTATGTTATGTGCAATATGCTTACAACCGTGCCATACATTCTATTCACCGAAGTCTCCTTTTGAGACTTGTTTTGGTTATTTGCCCGAGTCCCATTCAGATTTTTCCTTTGGACAAATATGTAATGTCCCTTTTGGGACTGAAACTGAAAAAGTAGGAAACCACACAAACCCCAATAGATTAAATTCCGATTTTTAAATCAGCAGACTGGTTTTTATAACAGCAGTCCGGAATGAGAGGAAAATCACTCAAATATCATCAAATAATTCATCCACGATAAATCTTATCTGAAAACACCTTCAAAGTATACACACCACAATCTGAAAGTAACTAAGAATTAACTTAAGATGATTAACCAATTCAAAATCAGCAATCTCCTAGGGCAGCGAACTTCCTATGAGATTCCATTACACTTTTCACTACACAAATCTATTTACAATGCTACGAAATAATTTATCTAGCCACGGCAATATTTATACATCACAAATACATCAAAAGATTGAAGAAATATCTGATTGGTACAACAGAAATTAATTATTTATAACAGCAGTCCTGCCAAACCGAGGGCTAGGAAAAATAGTAAATCTCCACCAAAAATCACAAAAATATAGATTCCGGCCTTATAAAATATGGAGAATCAGAATATAAAATCAGATTTGAAATTTGTGTCCTAGAAAGCACCAAACCAGCTTTAAACCCTAGTCGCTACCCTAGGAAAGAGCTCCAAAAACAATATAAAGCCTTTGTAATCCTTCTTCTTGAGGTCTCCCATTCAAAATGGAGGGTTTCCGTCATCCACCAAGCCACAAGGAAGGTTTTCATCTTCCTTGAATGCCACACAAGAGGGTTTTCATCCTCAAGTGGAAAGGTAGTGAGCAACTAGCCCAACAAACCAATTGTATATGAAAAATGCACCAAAGATGATTGCAAATGAAGTCCTTAAGTCCCTTTTATATCCCTTGCTTGGCGCCAAAGGCCAATTAGATGATGGCCGACCTCTTTAAGCTTCACTTTATCTTTTAATTTCTTCTTTAATGTCTCCAAATCCCAACCGGCCTACCTCCTAAAGGAAAATACTTAAAATAAAACATTAAATCTAATAAACGAAACTGAGATGAAATGCAATGCCTTTGTTTGTTCAATTATTCTTCTTTGCCACGGAAAGGGAATGGTGTGAAGTCCACTTTTAAGCCTCAATTTGAAAAAGGGGACATTACAAAATATCAATGGCGGATGGATGAGATGATGTTGATAAGGCTAAAAGGTTCGTTCAAAAGATACAGATGGTTCATCAAGTTGTCCAAGAACAATTGGAAAAGAGCCTAGCCAAGTATAAGGCTAGGCATGACCAGCATCATGTTGATCATCATTTTCAAATTGGTGTTGAAATTTGGCTACATATCAGTAAGGAAAGACTTACAAGTGAAGGTAAAAAGCTTAAACCAATTAGGTATGACCCATTTAAGATTTTGGAGAAGATTGGTAATAATGCCTTCCAATTAGAATTACCTCCATATATGCTAGATGTATTCTGTTGTAAATGTTGAAAACTTGAAATTGTATGAGCCACCCATGATCATTGATCAGGATGAGACTATTCAAGTACCTTCCATTGAAGATTTTTCACTGAATATCTTGACGAATTGCAGGAAGATGTTATTCTTGACAAGAGGGTGAGGACTTCACGAAGAGGTGATGTGGAATATCTTCATGTGGGTCTAAAAGGAATGCATCCAAGCAAGGAAAAATGGATGGAAATTGAAAGGGTGAGGGAATTATACCCTCACCTATTGTCAAAATAAAACCAAATTTTGGTGGTCCAAAAGCTTCTCAGTGGGGAGGAGTGATCCAGGAGGATCCCCACACCGAATTGATCGACAAAGTATGCAAATTTGATAAAACTACTCGCGCAGAATAGAGCACATTGAGAGCTTTTGATGCACTTTGAATGGAGTAAAATGGACGTCGTATGCAAAAGATACGGCCCGTTGAAGTTTTCTCCAACTAACAAAAGTAAGGGAGCAGGATGCATAAAGATCATGTGGCACAATTAGAGCTTGAATTGGGACGAATGAGGTGTCGACAAGTGGCAAAATGTGTTTGGGCAAAAATATGGTTTTGGTTTTAGCCTCCGATCTTCGACAATCAACATGGGGCCCACACTATGTGTCAACAGGGGGCCTATCAACCGGTGGGTCCACTCTTTATCAAGAGGGGGACCCTTCCGCCTTTTCTTCACATTGTATTATGAGGGATTTTTCTTATAATCCACAGGGAGGTCTAATTTCCATTGCATGTGGGATTAAACCACATGTTCTGTCACAATTCAAAATAACCAGCTTGGCGGAGTCCCACAGCTGGCTTGGCAAGTTCAAATCAACACTATCACCGAGTTACATTATTCACTCTTGGGTCAAGCCAAATGCATTCCACACCGAGTTGTACACACTTGGCGACTGAGCCATGCAACCTACCAGCGAAATCAAACAGCAAGCCAACATCGAGCCCTGTGGGCTTGCCAACAAAACAATGCATAGCATGGCCAAAACACTAGTTACCATCAACAAATAAGGCTATTTAAAGCCTTATCCTACCTTCTCCACGACGGATGTGGGATCATTCCCACCAAATGTAAACAAAGCCCAAAGCAAAAGGGTCGACGCTCCAAATTTAGTGCCTACATCTTTGCTCTTGCCACGCAAGCTTGGCTAAACATAGACATAAGGGAGTTAGTTTTATCCCTAAAAATTGGGATAAACAAGCCAAAGAAAACCGCATGAGGGGGATTTGAACACCACACCTGTAGGGTAAAAGGATAAGTCTTTTACCATTGTGCCATGAGCTTCAAAATGCTATAAAAGCAAGGAAGTTATATTTGAAAGGGTAATTGTTGTTTGTATTCAACCCCTTTGGGAGAGTTTTGAACAAGTTTGGAGAGTTTGATTGTAGGGAATCTTTTGGAGACCGAACCGTGGTATTCCTAGAGATTGTGCAGAGATTTCAAGCAAACCAAAGAGTTTTGATGTAATTATTGATGTACAAGTTATTTTACATCATTAGTCAATCGGTTCTAGAGCTTTTCCGAACCCAAAGACGTAGCACACATCGGGTGAACTCCGTTATCACTTGGTTTGCATTATCTCGTTGTATTTTTCCCTTATTTGCTCGCCGCTTTATTCAGTTTTAATACTGTTTTAAAGCCAATTTTAAGTAATTTACAGGAAATTCAGAGCATTATTTTAATTATCCGAAAATTGGGAATTTGATAAGTTGACCTCTTCCTCTTGCAAACCTTCCTCTACCTCTTGATGTATTTTGTTGTCTCCTAGGAAACTTCTCTTCAGCCTTCAAAGCGCAATGATATTATCATTTTAAATGCAACTTGTAAAGAAATATGAGGACCATTCACATTCCTTAAGATATTAACCTCATCGTCTTCAACATGACCAGCCTGAATGGTGAGCTTGTAAAACTCCTAAGTAAAGTATTTTACACTTATGTCCTTTTGCCTCAAAATTTACAATTTCTTGAGCAAGCTTAGCTGATAATCATTATGGTAAAATCTTACCCTTCAACTTTGCAGCCATTGTATCCCAACTCTTGATTTTGTCTTAGTTCTTCTGACCCTTTCCAACTGCAATGATCCCGCCACAAGAACGCATGTGCCTTCAATTTTGTGCAAGAAAACTTCACTCTTTTTGGGGTCCTCCTTTTGCTCATAGTCAAAATATTTGTTCAGCTCAATGATCCAATCAATGAGATCCTCAAGAAAAAACTTCTTGAGTCACTAAAGGTGTCAAACCTTGGCAAGCCTCCCAACTTGGCAATGGCCTTCGAGAACCTATCTTCCGTTTCATCAACCATCTCTTCAAACTGAGCCTCTAGTGGTGCTTCTTTATCTACACTCACATCTACCACAACTTCTCTATGTTGTGCAATCTCCACAGCACCTAACCTAGCTTGGATGCCTCTCAACATCTCTGCCATGTCTTCCAACTCTTAGTGCTCTTCCTCCTCTTTCAAAGGGAACTCCTTTGTGCATCATTTATACTACTCGCAACTTTCAACAACTGCAGGACTCACATTTGCAACAAACCCACTAGAGCCTCACTCTCAACCAAGCAAGACACGACCTTGCTCTAATACCAAATGATGCAGGTCGGTTAAAAAGGAGGTCAAGTTAATAGCAACCTTACCTCGCAGCCTATAGTTTCTTTCAAATAGACACACTGAAAACATACACTCAGACTTGAACCCAAAAATCCAATCTTTATTGCATTGTGATTGTATTACAGAAATTACACACACAAAGATACACTTGCATTACTGAATTACAACCTGAAGATGAAAGACAGACTGCTTGAATCCCTCAATGGTCTTGAAAACGATCTCTACTCTGTTTTGTTCTTGGACACACTTCCCAGCCAGCTCCTAGCTGATTCTCTCCCTCTGTCTCCTTGCTTGCTTCCTAGTGAAACTCCTCCAACTGATCGTCTGAGATCTTGACTGATTGCCCCTGACAACTTGCAAGGCCTCTTAACATTCCCAATCATCTTGGACACACTAACAACTAACAATTATCTGCTATGAGTCATTACTATACTTGCAAAACTGCTACAGGCAAAACCGCTGCTTCTTGCAGTCCGGCAGTTGCAAACCCATCAGTCAACACAAACTGACAGCAACAGTTTCAAAACCAGCAGCTTTACCATCTACCAAAGAAAATGACAATTTAACTCTGGTCAAATGACTGAAACCTCTTGCACTTGATGTTCATAAAGTAATGGACCTTTGGGGATGCTTCCTGGCCTGGCTGTTCACCTCCGACACACACTACGATGTTGACAAACCAACGAGTCACGAACACGTGCACAATGTTGACCCGTGTTCTTTGTAGATGCAAGATTTTTGTAAACCTGGATGCTCCTGCATCGCCATATTCAGTCATTTCCTATAGAACCAATACCCACGATTTCATTCATACTATGTGGGACCCTAGTTCCTATTTTCAATAATCTTCATTTTAAATCCTTCTATGTTCATGTTTTCATTATTTGAAGCAACTTAGCTAAAATATTTAATTAGTGGCAAAGAATTAAATTCAGTCTATTCATCCCAGAATATAAAACCAACTTGAACTATTCATATTGAGTGAGATTGGCAAGCAAGCTTACCTTAAAGCCACCACTTAGAATGTTCATGAATGTTAGCAGAAAAGTGATGTAGAAGTAACGTGATTACATAGGAAAAACATTTAATTGGACAATAATTGCATACCTCCCCAATTCCTTGGTTCAAGAATCCATTCACAATACTCTTCATTTGTCTTTCCAAAAATGCTTCATTATAATGTTCACGATCACTTGCAACTGTTGCTGCAATTACCTGCAATTTGTAGCCATATTACTGCATTGGAAAAGCAATAACATATAAGTTATACAGTTACATGCAAGACACACTTAATGCTGGACATACTACAATAGAAATCCACCACAAGCGAACAATGATAAAGAAGGGTCACCAAGATCCAAGAGTGTCTATCATTGAGCTTCAATTATGCTGACCTACTGGGAAGATAATTAAAAGGAGCAAGTTCTAAATTTGATTTAACTATTCTCGTTTTCCATGCCATGGTACTTATACAAGCATAAACCATCATATTTTACGTATCTCCTCTCTAGGATTACAATTTCATGAGCAGATGGCTACAAGTGATACACCAAAGATTAATTAGGTATTTATCTTCACTATAGATCCATGTATCAAATGATCTCAGACTCAATAGACAGAATTCGTCTGTTTTTCTTTTGACAGTTAAGATTAATTATAAGAAACTAAGTGCAACTATCAAAACTTAATGTACTCTGACAATTCGTATAGCTGGAATCATCAGAAATTGATGATAGGACTGTTCAATGGGCTTCTTGTTTCTGTTTCAAATCACACCTTCACCCTGTCTATTGTTCTAAATAGAAATTACCATTTACAATAACCCTTGGCAATATCAAATATTCAACAACATAATTGGATGGGAACAAATAAAAATAATTTTATTAGCACCAAAGTGACACATGCTCTATTAATATAATAAATACTGACAACATTAATTCAAGGGGCATGTCCTATCATGTAACCCTTCATATTGCAGATATATATCAATATGCATCACTACCATCACTTTTACAATAAATGTATGAATTACATATTTTTCCAAGAAGGATACTACATAGGGAGCTCCCTCAGGAGTCCTGGATAATAATGCCTGCAGTTTGTCTCATTTTTTTGCATGTGCACAGTTTTGGTGTATACATGTCAATTCTACTTTTTTCTTTCCCCGTCTATCACTTCTTTATTCTTTTCTTGCCTTCAAAATCTTCTTCTAAACTTCAGTTTGTTTTTCCTCCTATGTTGTGTCCTTCATTTCTTCCATATGTCCCAGAACTTTGCAATAGTTGTTTCCCCTCTAGCTTCAAGAAAAATCAAAATCAAAAAGCAAATGTATATATATATATAGACTGCCCAGAAACGCCTAGACCCCCTCGTACCAGGCTTGGTACGTGCCAGGTATGGGTACAGGTATCGTGCGTTCGAGTGCGATGGGTAGAGTGCGTACCCACATGCCTGGGTACGCCCCGGTATAGAAATCCATACCGGGGCGTACCCAGGGCCTGTGGGTACCTACCCACAGAGTACCCACACAGCTTCTTTTTTAAGTGCAAAAAAATAAATAAAACATGGGGGCTTTGACTGGAATTGAACTTTGGAAAGTTGGCAAATATCTGTTTATAAATTGTTAAATTATTATTATTCGGTTATGCAATTATATGCATGTAGGGTTTTCTGCACAGATATTAAAACCACAATATTCTGTAATCAAACAGTGTGGTGTACTTATCCATAGATGACACAAAACTGGTTTCTTCTGGAAATCTTTTAATGCTCAACAGATTATGTTTTGTCCAACACCACAAATATAATTGAGTGGATGCCATGTGTATGTCAAGTGCCAAAGTTATTAAATGCTTGCTTTTGGCTATCAAATGCCTCATGGAACGTATAAAACAAATGTAATTATTATCAAATATATTTTCATTTTGCACAGTTAAATATATTCTTAGCTTATGTATCTATGCCATTGCTCTTCTTTAGTTTTATATTTTAAATGTAGTTATGTGAACAATTTGTTTTAGCAGGATAGCTTAGTAAATATAGTATGCTTTCATGATATTTTCATTCTTAAACAAGGGCTAGGAATTTTAGTGGCTTATTTTTATGAATAAAGTTAGCTCGTTATTTTTTAAGGGCTATGAAGAAAGTTTAAGTAAGATTTGTAAGTGGTTGGTGAGCTTTTATTAATTTGAATGGTTTGTGGGTTCTTAGTATTTGCACGGCAATGTAATTAATGATTTAGAAATTTTGTATTATGTTATTAACTATTATGTTTTGAACATTATGAATCAATACAAACTCAAGTCTCAATTCTCAAAGTATGGGAAATTTGTTTTCATGTTCTATGAATGATTGTAAGTTGTATGAGTATTAAATTTCAATAAGTATGCAAATGCTTCTTTAAATTTATAATTTTATACACACAAACACACACACAACACACACACACACACACACACACACACACACACACACACATATAAAACGTACCCAAAAGCGTACCATACCCGAAGTTTTTAAAATTTGCCGTATCAGCGTGCACGTACCGTACCCGTGCGAAACAGTCTAGTATATATATAGTAAAATCATCCACTACAAACATTGTTACACTATTCCTTCCCAATGCCTTTATTCTCTCTTCCTCTGAAACAGTAACCTTTGCTACTTTGCATACCATATACTTTATTAGCTACACTCTAATAAACTGTAAGCTTAAAATTCCATTATTACAAAGCTAAGCTTGCCATTGGTGTTCAAAGCCAAGAAGCTACTTTATTAATGTTGCAACAGCATGCTAAATTTTTGAACATCTCATTGTTGTCGAATCTCCTTAGCATGACAACTCTTATAGGACATTTTTCTAAATGAATCATGAACTTTGGGCAATAGAAGATAAACTCTTGCCATTTCGCTTCTTTGATTTCCATTCTACCAATGGTAAATCCCAATGCCTTGTAGGAAGAAAGAACTTCATTTCCTCCAAGGTCGTTTTGTCTATCTTCTTCTCTAGGCTCCCCTTCATGTCCAGCCTCCTCTTCTTTTGTCATGGCTGGAAGCCTACCCTCAAGGACGTGACTTATCGCTTCTTGTCCTCTGGAAGTCACAAATAACAATGCTAAATGTAGGATCGCTTGTCATTCCCAAGCTGTTACTGGTCATAGGAGCCTTTCCCTTCTCTTGCGAAATAGGTGATACATACCTCTTCGACATACATGAATCTGAGTTGGAATCCTCCGAGTGGTATGAATCACTCATTTGCACTTCCTCTACACCTCAGTGCCAACTTGTGGGTATTATGTCAATGTCTTCCCACCAATACAAAGGGACCTTTCCTTTAAAAGCTACGTGAAACAACCCACCCTACTCCATAAATTTTGTTTTGTAAGAGAGGCATTTCTCATGTATACCGACACTAATTGCTCCCACCTATAACTCTATGATGTGACCCAAACTCTTCTCAAATCTTTGGGGACATTTTTGTGAAGATTCATTTTGGAATCATGCGATGTGTTGTGCAACGGATGGTATTTTGGCAAATGATTTTTTTCCAAATTTTTCTCAGGTTTCTATTCACCAAAATCTGAATTCCATCACTTCCTTCAATTTTTTGGTCTTAAGACTGTAGACGTTTTGTCAAAGAATTCACATGCGACATGGAACAATTTATTTGGCTACGCCAAAATTCAGTTTTGGAACTGGGTCATGGGCTCCAAGCTCAAAATTTTCTCAAACAGGAAGTATGATGCGGGACCATCCCAGGATCACAAGCAAACTTGAATAACAAAAACAGAGTGGTTGATTTCAATTGGTTTGCTTTGTGTTCAATTCGATAAAGTTAGTGTTTGAGCTTGAGGCCATAGAGCATTTTCACGAGTGCCGAACCAAAATTCTTTAACCAAGGACACCAAGAGGAGTTCTAAAGGAAGGAACAGAGTCCAAAAGACCATCTCATAGGAGACATATATTCATTTTTTCATTCATAGATAATGTGACATTCTTGAAACTTGTTCGCAAATTTGGGATGATGGAAGATAGATTCCTACTATGACACATGCCATGTCGGGCAGGAGTCATCTTCAAAAGGAGTTCTGAAGGTTTGATTTTGTTTCCATCAAGAACTCGACAATCGGTTACCATGCAAGAATACAAGATTGGGAAAAAGACGAGGTAGTTAGAAGAATAAAAAAGGAGGAACAACAAAAAGGGAGGATAGAGATCCCGCAGAGGAGAGGCGAGGCCAAGGAAGAAACTCGAAGAAAGAGTCATCTTGTAATTGATCTTGGAAGGCTTCATGCTAAAATATCTCTTGTGGGATAATCTTGAAATTTGACAAAATTTAATAAAAATTTGCAGCAAATGATATTCTGAAATTTCTAGAAATGAACCAACTAGGGCAACGAACTGAAATTTATAGATATCTTGCAAAATAATTACCCAAATCACACGAAATTTTTAGAGAGATTGCTAAGGTGAAAACAAAGACTAAAAAAATACTTCATGATTTTTCGAGTAATATATAAATGCCAGTAAATTTCAGAAAGCCCTAAATTGTTGAAAACTTCAAGAATTCATAACTATGTGAATACAATGCTAAAAATCTAATTTTCGGAAATAACATCTACTAAATATATAGAAATGATCCCAACCTCGAGATCTGAAAATGGACACTGAAAACCCCTGAAAAACATTGTTGCAAATCTGGGCGAGTAGATAAAACCCTAGAAAAGGTGTTCCAAATTTGAACTGAAACCCTTAATGGCTGAATTTTGATTACTCTCAGATCTGATCCAAAAATCGAATAAAGCTCCAAAATAGCAAACTAGGGAGGGTCTTTCACCACCGAAGAGTGCTCTGCTAGCTAGGTGTAGATCTTTCGCCACCGAAGCTAGGGTTCTTGTGGGATCTTACTCCACAAGCAAAGAAAGTGCAAATAGCAATTGTTCCAAAATATCAAAATAGGTGAGTGTATGAATGAATGAATAACTCTCCCCAAGCACTCCTTTTATAACTTCACCATGCAACAAGAGGCCCAAAAAGACCCCAATCGACCCCCTTGGGAAAACCACATAAATATAATATGATTTTAAGTTACCTTTTTCCCCCATGCGCCAAAAGTAACTTAGGTGACCCCCAACGAAGAAATAGAATAATAAAGTGCCATATAGTCACCCAACGACAAAATATAACAATTATTACCACCAAGTCGCTCAACTTAATGTCAACGACAAAATATAACATAAAGCAAGGTGGTAATCATGTATCCATACCCAATAGCCTGCAACGTCGTTAGCCCCTCGGGTATGACCAAGGCTAAGACTGAAAAATGGTCGTTAGGCCCTCGGTGAAGGAATGGGGACATTACAGATGCCAAGACCAATCGGCATCCATTGAAATTCTACAATTTTATGAGTTTTAACATAATTCTATAGTTGTGGGTGCTTCCATTAATGATTGTCTTTGTTGAATTGAATGCTTAAATTAGTGCTTCCATTTATAAGGTGTGCACTCTTTGACCCAAGCAAGGAAGTGGGATTTAATTATTTACACACACATGCACCGTTTACGTTATCAAAGGAACAACAAAAAGGAGGACAGGGTTCCAGTAGGAGGAGAGACAAAGGGTGAAGAAAGGAACAATAGAACAGAGTCGTCTTGTGATTGAAAATGGAAGGCTTGATGCCAAGGCCAATAGGCATCCATTGTAATTATCCACAAACCCTTGCATGCAGCACCATGTATTGGATCAAAGGAACAGCAAAAAGGGAGGATATAGTTCCGACAGAGGAGAGACATAGAGCTTAAGGAAGGAACTGAAGAACAAAGTCATCTTGTAATGGAAAATAAAAAGCCAATAGGTATCCATTGTAATTATGCAATTTTCAGAGTTTTAAATTTTAAATACAATTCTACAGTTGTGTTTGCTTCCAATAATGATTGTCATTTCTGAATTGAATTCTTCAATTAAAGCTTTCATTTATAAGTTGTGCACTATTTGACCCCAACAATGCGGCGGGATTTAATTATTCGCATGCCCATGCACCATTTATGGTATCATTGTGCAATGTCCCCTTTTTGAAGACCCTTGGCCTATCTTTCCCTGTGGGCTTTTGGGATGATGCAAGGGGAAAACTATGTTAGTAATTGAATGATATTGCTTAGAGAGTGATTTTTATCATTTGATATTATAAAACAATATTCATTTAATTATTAGTTCTCATTTAATTATGGATGCTAAGTGGTTTTTTCCACTTGTATTATTGCTCACAAAAGAATATTTATTGAGCAATTAATGTAATTTATTATTTAATTTAATTCCCAAAAATACAAAATTAAAAGGGAATTAATTAAATAATATTAGAGTGGCTTTTAATGTCATAAAGACCCTTAGAAAGGGGACGCCACACTTAGAGGGGGAAATTAAAATTAAAAGGGGAAATTATAAGCATGCCTTATAATTTCAAATTATGGTTTTCCCTCCAAAAGGGAGTCGCTCCACCCTAGGAGAAATCTATAAATATATGTTTTGACATTGAGGGAAGGGTTATGTTGATGAATCTATTGATTTCACTCCATGCTTGGAGTAATGGGATGTATGCCCATGGGATGTATGCCCTAGCTCTCTCTCTTTCATTGTAAGCTTCATTGGAAGCCATTGTTGAAGACATTGAAGACTCTCTTGTTCTATTTGTTGAGTTCTCTTGTGTTGAAGTATGTTTTATGCATGATTCATACTTGCTAGCATTGGTGACTCGCTATAGAATGTAGCACATTTGTTTGATGAGAATATTTGAATGATTAGTGGTGATTTTTGATGTCTTTATGACCTGATTTTAATGCTGCAATTATTCCAGCCCTAGCGACTTGCATAAGTGATTAATTGGCATGTTTTAGTGATGTTTGAAGTGGTTAACCGATCTAGTTTATTTTAGCACATTTATTCTAGCCATGGCAGCTTGATTTGGGCATTATTCTAACATGTTTTAAGGGTGAATCATCTATATTCATAATCTGATCTGTGTTGGCTTGTTTTTCTGAGTTTGAGCAATTATTTGGGGTGCATTGGAGGGTTACAAAGTGCTGGAAATAATTTAGTAAATTTATCCTAACCCTAGCGACTGGGTTTAGGATTTTGGGGGTTGTTTTGGAAGGGTTACAGTGCTTCAAAAATTCAGATTGATAGCTCTTTAGAAAGCTCTTAATTTATAGAAAAATCTGCAATTTATTTGGTGAAGAAATATGGAGTTTTGAGGAAATTATGAATTTTCCAAGTTTCAGTTGTCTATGAGCAATATTAATTATTATGTGTCAGGGTTTCATCTACACAGTTTCAGAATTCGTGGGTTGATTTGCATACCTTCTACTCATCGAAAAATTGTGTTCTATAGCTTGTTGGAAAGCTAAAATTATGTGCTTTCATTTGCAATTGGTTTCATGGAAAAATGTTAAGTTTTGAGTGAGATATTAATTTTTGAAGTTCAGCTGGTTTTTGGTGCAAAAATAATTATTTCCACTACTGCAATTTAATTTTGGTTTAAGAATGGTTAAATTCCAACTAGCTCATCCATCTAGCCCACCACCTTGGCTCACTCCAACCCCATTTGGGTTGTATTGAAGCTAACATTGGGCTATTTGAGGTCGATCTAGGAGGGTTTGCCCTTCTAAGTTCGATTGGAAATAAGTAAAGTTCAGATTTAATTAAAATATCCCACAAGGGGATATTACCCATTGTAGTGCATTTGCATAAATTCACAGGTTTAAATTCAGCAAGCTTAAAGTTTGTTTTCAACCTAAGTGCAGCAAGAGGACTGCAGTAGTGGAGCAATGGCTCAAAAAAACCCTGTCAGAGGAAAGGGAGAGGGATTCGAGCACCTAGAGTACCTGACCTTGCATAGATGGTGAGAAAAATGCAGGAGGGAATAAATACCAAGGAAGCAGATGGGAGAAGAAGAAACTGATGAGGAAGAACCAGGTTGAAATAGAAGAAAACAAAACCTTCAAGATCAGTTCCTTAAAGCTCTTACCAAGATGGGAGGAAGGCCTAGAATAAATACTCCTACATATTTAGGGAATTTAAATCTGAAAGAGTTGATAGACTGGATAACAAAACTGCATGAATATTTTGAGTTTGCGCAGATTGAAGACCCTCTAAGAGTGAGGTTTTCAAGTACAAAGTTGAAAGGACGTGCTACACTATGGTGGAAAGAGGTGTAGATGGAACGAGTGAGAAAGAGCCAAAGTAGGGCAGAAAATGGCAGCTAAACTGAAAGGTAAATTTTAACCGTCAAAGTATTCATTAAATTTGTTGAAAATATTGAAAACTTCAAGGCAAATAGAGATGTCCATGAAAGATATACTGAAAGCGTTATATAGGCTAACCATTAGATCAGGTCAAAAGGAGGAGGATGATAAGAAGGTAGCTAAATATGTTCTTAGGATTTCCATTCAAGATGAGTTGAGTGTAATTAGAGTGCATTCAATAGAAGAGGCATTATCATCATGCACTAAGAGTTGGAGGACATATAAGTAGAGGAAGAGGACGTTTAACATATGGAAGAGGATCACATGCATTTGGAAGAGGACAAAAGTTGGTAAACAAGAGAATCTAGTATAGGTAGTTCTAAGCATAGTCATGCAAGAGGAGGGTACAATACATACTGTGGACGTGGTTATGGTGGTAGAGGCCACATCAGAGGAATTGGTGGGGTATGTTTAAAGTGTGGACAGCATGGGCACAGCATTTGAGTGTCCAGAACATCAGAATGAGGAAAGAAGACATGATGCATGAGCACGTGGCACAGGCTTAAAATGTAGAGCTGGAAAGCATTGCACATGTTGCAGCAGAACATGTAGACAACTTGATGTCTCGTAGGATTCTACTAAGACCAGAAAAGTAGCAACGTGAGGAAACATGACCGTGAAAAACAATTTTCAGAATCATGCGCACGGTTGGGGGTAAGTGCTGCAAATTAACTGTTAATGGCGGTAATACAAAAAAATTGGTTTCAAGTGAGGTAGTGGATTTTAAAATATACATTGTACACCTCATCTAAATGCATGTAGAGTATCATGGTTGCAAAAAGGACATCGTTTGATTATTACAGAAAAGTCCATTGTAAATTTCCACAGGTGTTATCAAGATCAAATTTTATGTGATGTACACATGGTTACTTGTCACATCTTGCTTGAAAGACAATGGCAGTACGACAAGAATGCCATTCATGATGGTATAAAGAAATTAAGAATGCATGTCAGATTGAGAAGGATAGAAAGAACTTTAAATTGCAGCCCATCAGACGAGGAAACTGTAAAATATGTTGTGTTCAGCCAAAGAGTTCATGAAGGAGGCAAAAAGTTTGAAGGTTCGTAATGCAGAGAAATTTCAGAAAAGAACAGAAGGATATACTAGTGGAGATGAAATAGTTACTAAAAAGAATATGATCGGATCATGACAGATGGTGTGTCAGCTGGTTTGCTACTCATGAGAAGTATATCGTGCCAGATGGATTTGATGTCAGGCTTTAGTTTTCCGAATAAGGCACCCCACAGGTTGATTCCAGCAGAGAGTAAAGAAATAAACAGGCAGGTTTAAGATTTATTGGATATGGGATTGGTGTGAGATAGCTTGAGTCCATGTGCAGTACGAGTAGTTTTAGCACCAAAGAAAGGAGAAGGGGGATGATTACATAATGAAGGGCCGTCAACAAGGTAACCATCAAATACAGGTTTTATTTGCCACGGATGAATGATCTTATGGATTGTTTGGAAGCAAAGTATTTCTATATTTGGAGAGTGGATATCGCCAAATCCGGATTAGATAGGGTGATGAATGGAAAACAACATTAAAGACAAAAGAGGGGTTATACGAGTGGTTGTGTGATTGGTTATGCCATTCAGATTGAAATATGCACTGAGCGCCTTCGTGAGATTGATGAATGAGATGCTGAAACCATTGCTGGGCAGGTTGTGATTGCACATCTTGACGATGTATTGATTTTAAGAGAGACAAAAGAAGAGCATATGGGGCATTTGAGACAGGTTTTGGAGCACCTAAGGAAATAGAAGTAACCAATGTGAAGAAGAGTTCTTTCATGCGGTCAGAACTTGTATATTGAGATTTGTGGTGTCTCAAAATGGACTGAAGATGGACCCAGAAAAGGTCAACGTAATTCTTGAATGGTCAACTCCTAAAAGCACATTCTAGGTAAGATGTTTTGAGCAAGTTTCTAGAGGAAGTTCATTACTGAATTTTCGTGGAATATGCGTACCACGAATCGAGTGTATGAGGAAAAGAGAATTCCAATGAACTGTATCAGCTCAACAAAATTCTGAGTTGTTGAAGAAGGTGACCAAACTACTACTTTTAGCTTTTCCAGAATTTAACAGGGTATTTCGGGTGATTGTGATGCAAGGCCGACAACAATAAGTGCAGTTTTGAATCAAGAAGGTAGGCCCCTAGCATATGTTAGCAGGTAGTTGAATGAGACCAAAAGGAAGAATTCTAAATATGACCAACAATTTTATGCCATTAGTCAGGCACTGAAGAAATGGAGACACTACTTGCTGCCCAAGGAGTTGGTTCTATACACAGATCTTCAAGCTTTGAAGATTATAAACAGCTAGTTAAAGTTGAATCAAAGGCATATGGAGTGGCTTGAGTTTTTGCATGGTGGTTCATTTTTTTAAGCATACGATTGGAAAGTCCAATAGAGTTGTTGATGCTATGAGTAGGATGGCAACTTTGTTGACCAAGATGTCCATAGAGATAGTTGGCTTGGAAAACATGAAGGAGTTGTATGAGAATGATGCAGATTTTTCAGAAGTATGTAAGGCTAGCAAAGAACCTTGGAGTGGAGATAGGACTCCATATCTAGACTATTTCATACAGGATGGATTTCTTTTTAGAAATCAGCAGTTATGCATTCCTAAAGGATCAATGAGGCAGAACCTCATAAGGGAGTTAAATGGTAGAGATTGGGAGGTCACTTGGGCGTGACAAGACCTAAGCTTTACTTGATGAGAAAAATTATCGGTGTGGTGTGTCCAAGGATGTGCAGAAGTTTGTAATGAGATGCAAGATATGATAACATACCAAAGGGAGCAGTCAAAACCATTTCCAATACTGCATCAATCATGGAAGGATTTGGGCATAGATTTTGTTCTTGGTTTTCCTAAGACTCGGAAAGGTAGCAATTCAACTTTTGTACTAGTTGATAGATTTTCCGAGATGGAATATTTCATTCCTTGTAGGAGAACGAATGATGCTACACATGTTTTAATTGTCAATGAAGTGGTTAGATAGTATGGATTGCCTTTCAGAATAACTTTTAATAGGGACACCATATTTTTGGGTTACATTTGGAAGGACCTTGTGGAAGAAATTGGATACCAAGTCGCAATATAGTTCAGCCTATCATCTGCAATAGATTGGAAAACAGAAATTGTGATTGGGAGTTTGGAAAACTTGTTAAGATGCTCGGTTGGAGAAAAGTGTAAGCAATAGGATACAATGCTTGTAAAAGCCAATTTTGCATTCAACAACTCAGTGCATAGGTCTACAAGACAATCACCATTTCAGATAGTGTATGGGAATTCGCCAAGGTAAGTGGTGGATTTGAAGAGCTTACCACTGGCAGAAAAGAAGAGTGTAGAAGGTAAATCATTTACAGAATTTATTAAGGGGTTGCATGAACAGATGAAGGAAAAAATATATCTAAGTAGCCAAAAGTAAAAAGAAAAGTCAGATGATAAAAGAAGAAAAAGGTCAATTGAGATAGGGGATCAAGTGATGCTTCCCTTGAGGAAGGGAAGGTTCTCCATTGGACTTTATAACAGGTTGAAGTTCAAGAAGATAGGGCCTTGTAGGATTGGAAAGACATTTTGTGAAAATGCTTACCAAATTGAGTTGCCAATTGGGTTGGATATTTCACCCATATTCAACATTGCAGATTTGTAGGAGTACTATGAAGGTATAAAATCTATAACTGAGGTGGAACAGATTGCTGATTGGAAACAGAAAATTCCCAAAAAGAGCATGATGAAGTGGAATAAATTTTGGAAGAGGTTTTGTTCAAGGACGAGAAGAATTGGGTACAAGTACTTGGTGAAGTGAAAGAACAGAAGTGCTGAAGAGGTTTCGCAGATATATGAATTTGACATACAACAATTTGGTTGGTCACCCCAAAATTCAGTTTTGGAATGCAGAGTATTAGCCCCAAGCTCATAATTTTCTCAACCAGAGGAGTCTGATGTAAGAGCATCCTTGGTTCACATGTAATCTTGCATAACAAAAAACTGAGTATTTTCTTTCAATTGGTTTTATTTGTGTTCAATTTTGCACTGGCAATATAATCCTAGGTGCTAGGTCATTCAAGGTGGTTTTGAAATGTCCTTCTCCTAGTTGCACTCACCTACAACTTCAGCTTAGCTATTTTTATGACTATTATCCACACATTAAAACTGTAAATCTTTTCATTATGAAAAAATAGAAACAAGAGATCCTACAACGGGGTAAGTTAAAGTCGATTTGGACAGTGGTGCTAAAAGTAACCACTGACAAAGCAGGGCATGTAGGAGGGATTTGAAGCCATGAATAATTGATTTTGGCCTTCTATAAAGGTCTCAATCCAGGAAGCAGAACTCAGGGAAAAACTATGGAAAAGTACCAAAAACTAATAGGCTATGTTGTCAGTGGCATAACTACTTCGACATTGACTAGACTTCAAAACTGCTTAATCGTTGAAACAAATATTAGCTCATGCTCCACAACAATACATTTTACCGAGGAAGTTTGACCTCAATAAATTCTTGGAAAACCAAAATTTGGTGTTCTGATGAGATGCATATCATAACAATTTGTATCCACTTCCCTATGAAACACATTTTCAATTTATATTTCATTTCATTTTATATTTCTTTAATTTCCATTTCCTTCTAAAAATAGCTATAAACAAATTGTCGTCCGAATGTAAAAGTCAATGTAGCTTCACATCTCTTCTAGGACATTGCTGCTTCTTTATAATTACTCTCCTTTTCAATAAATTTTTCATTTCCATTGCACTATTATTCAGGTTCATTTCCCTTTGCTTCGATTTATTGCTTTCATAAAACATTAAAGTTTAGTAATTTAGTGTGTTGTTCAAGATCAATCAGTGGCATTAGAGTGGCTTGTTCCATGTTTGTATATCCCCAATCGAACAAATTCAAACTATTGGAAAAGCGATCTGAAGACATGGGGCCCTTTAGATTATCTTCCTTGTCGATTCAAATGATCTCAAATCACAAACAATGATGGAACAAGAGCAAATTTCAAAATATTGCTTAGCAAACCCTTTGAGAAGCTAAGAGAGATAATTGAAGTACACCAACATATGCACCACTTTGTCAAGAGGACCCTTCAAGGGTCCGACACCCTATAATAAGTAACTTTTTATATCCATTTGAAGGAAAAAATGATGCAAGTGAAGTAGACAAATGGATTGACCAATTGGAATGACATCTCTTGGTAACTAAATCTTCCAACAATGAAAAGGAGACATTTGCACTATTAAAAGTTATTTCCCATGTCAAAAAATGGTGGGAATCATATGGCATTCAAGAAAAACAAGAGGATGAAAACAAGGAGGAGTTAATGCTCCAATAAAAACTTGGACAAACTTTATAGATGCCATCATAGAGGAGTACAACCCTATGAAGCGTTATAACTATTGCTACAAAAATTGTCAAAAACTTGCAACAATTGTGAGAGGGATGCAAATAAATGGTGCCAGATCATGCTAACACATTCCATACCTTAACAAAAAAGTTGGCATATGTGACAGTGAGAGACATATATTTCTCAAATACTACAATGACTTGGGAATCTACATCCAGGGAAATGGAATTCTTGAAGATCATGACACTAGGAGAAAACTACTTGTAAGCGGTCAAGATTAAGAAAAGTTCTAATATTAAGGAAAGAGAAAAATTGCTTTCAGTAACAAGGCACAGGCCAAGAAAGACAAGGGTGACAGCAAGTCAGACAATAAGCCTCCTTTGATGAAGGCTTCCCAAATAAGAAACCACATAAAGATATTGGCAAGTTGTGCAATGCCTACAAGACCAAGTGGCACTCAAATAAAGAATGTCATGCTAGACAAGCATTGTTGGATGAGGTGTATAACCCAACACCAACTTCAAAACCAGCTCCAACACCAGCATCCAAGTTGCACAAAGGAAGCAAATCATAGGGAACAATCCCAACTACATTCTCACCACACCATAATCTTCTTCCTTTGAACCAGGAGATGGAGTGCCTCCTCCACTCACATCTCTAGGTGAAGGGAAATGCTCTAGACTTCATTTTGGACAATGGCATTTAGAATAATTTGATTTGAGAGGACATTGTCAAGATGGTCAAATTAGTAAAAAATTCCTTGTCCTCAGCCATACAATCTCGTTCGGGTGAATTGGGGTAAAAATATGTGTCAGCCGGCACAATTGCCTCCCATAACCAATTCCTTAAAAAATAATGTGCTAAACTCCTTAGGGATAAAGCTTTTCCTCTTGGAAGCTCATGAATGTACCCTCAAAAATGTTATTATGAAAACTGATTTAAGCTTTTATTGGTTTTATCAAACTAAATAAGAGCAGAGTTCTTTTGACAGGTGGAGATTATTGACACTAGTGAGGTATTTTCAACTCATTTAATTCTCTCTTGCACGTTGAAGAACCAAAAATCAATTGGTTCTCTATTTTTAAGAAATGAGGGTCAACAAGTTCCTCTTAGGAAGGAGAATTGCCCACATTAGGTTGTAACTGGGTTAACCACCTTGGTAAGAATTGTGAGACAAGGGTGAGTTATAAGGTATTACATGCTCTAAAAGTTTTGCCAATAGCGAAAGACGTTAGGGAGTGACAAGACCAAAGCCGTGGATTACATTCACCATTCCCCTCGCTATTAACAAATACTTACAGGCCTTGTGTGCTGATTGGGTCCCCTTGTCTTGTGATTATTGTCAAAAATACAAAAGAAAAAATATCAATGGGGAATGACTACTTGTGGAGGTCATCTTGAGATGACTCAAACACACACAAGTAAAATCCCACAAAAATGATGTAATGTCCCTTTCTAGGACTGAATCTGAAAATAAGGGTTTGGCTTCAAACCCAAATGCAAGAATTCTGATTTTTGGAACAGCAGTGATCAAACCCTAGCAATGAACTGAAATCACACCTTTAGGGCATCAAAAACCAGCTAGAAATTAGTAAACAAACCCTCTAGGGCAGCAAACTGTAACAGCACTTAGGGGCAGCAATTCTCATGCAATATCAAGCTAAAAATGATAGAGAATGATTCCAAATATTTTAACCAATCATGTAGAAATTATTCCAGCCAATATACTTCATAAATTAAGGAGAAACAAGTGCTAACACACAGCTGGAATTAATTAAATAACCAGCAGAAGTACAGATAAAAATGAGGTTTCCAAACCCCAATAAATACCAATGAAGTGATAGATCAGCCTTATAAATTAGGAGAAATCTGAATATCAACTCAAAACACCAAGATGTGCCCTAGAAGGCACTTAAATCCTTCTCCACCCAAGTCGCCACCCTAGGAGAGGGTGCCAAATTGATGTAGAAGGTCGTGATATCTCTTCTTCTTCAATGCCCTAGCTGCCAACCAGCAAGATAGTCTTCTTTGAAGCCCTTGGAACCACCAAATTGGAGAGTTTTCATTCTCCAACCTTGAACAAGGAAGGGTTTCGTCTTCCTTGCTTGCCACACCAAAGGATTTTCGCCCTCTAGTGGAATGGAATAGAGCAATCAGCCCCAAAACCAAGTAGATAAAATTATAATAAGAAAAACATGCCCAAAATGAGCCTAAGCAACTCCTTTTATATCCATATGGTGGTGCCAAAGTCTCATGGAGGAATTCCCCATGACCGACCTCAATAAGAAGCTTACTTTATCTTTTAACTTGCCTTAAAAGCTCTCCAACCCAGCCGACCTACTTCATAAGGAAAATACTAAAGAAAAATGTAAATGTTAATAAAAGAAAGACTAAAATATCAACCAAGGACCTCCCTTGTTCACTACTTCTTGCCCATGAGAAGTGGAATGGGCAAGAAGCCTTCAAATGAATTTGTTCGAAAAAGGGGACATTACAAATGAATAATCTAATCTAATATAATTTGAATTTCTATTGGTAGAATAATCTCATATAATTTATATTGGTACCTTGGACAATAATGCTGGTTTTAATCCTAATTCAGAATTCCTAATGAATTCCTTAGGCTCCTTGCTAAAGATAACATAATATGGGAAAAAGAAAAATTATAAGGAGGATCTTAACCCCAAATTTTAGTCATGTAAGTTGGCATAGGGAAAAAGATTTCCAAGATAAATAGTCAAATCACTCCAACATGTGTTATTATTCCCCATAACAGCATTTCACTTTTGATTGCCATAAGCAATATCAAGCTTACTCGCTTTTGTTGCGATGCATGCGCTATTCAATCTTGTATTATCAGGGACAACTATAGTATAGAAAATAAGTACACAACCAAACCTGGGAAGAAATATACAACACATACAGAAATTGGAATGAACACTTGACCCTTTATTCGTATAACATGACATATACAATAGAGCTCTTAAGAATAGACAAAATACTAGGAAAATATACAAGAGAGCTCCCCAAATTTGTGTTCAAACATAGCACAAGTAGGAAGGGTCTCGAAAAGGTATGTTGGTTGCACAACAACCATAAACCACCTATGCCCCTTGGCCCCTTGTTGATTTGGTTGGCCCTTCCCTTATGTTTCTAGCACTTGCCTTGATTTGATTGTATTGCAAACAAGTAGCAACCCTAACTGACCAAAAATAATATGGTCGTACAGACACATTTTTCAAACACAATAATCCTAATCATTATTTATTTTGTTACTCGAGATACAAAACATGACAAGTCTCGAGTAGGCCAAGTGCATAACCTAAAAAGTATATGCTATGCTAGACTAAAAATGGTCTCTATAAAGGTTATGCGAGCAATAAAACCTCAATCATTCTACAAGGAGCCAACTATGTGGTTTGAAGTCCTGAGTATGTAAAGAGAAGAACAATATGTTGGATATATTTATTATTCAACAAATGTGAAACTACAATGGTATGAGGAATTGGGATTATTTAATTACGAGGCAGAATAGAGATCAATTTATCTTTGTACTGCTACAATTTTTATTTCTATTTTTATTCTAGTTCACCCTGTTTCTGTTGAGATAATAGCATAGTGCCTGCGTGTTTTCAGTTATAGCTTTTATAGCTACGTCTGAAAAGAGTGGTTGTGTCAAAGCCTCTAGCTCTGGTGCTGAAAAACTAATTATGTAGCTAAGGGCAAATGGTAGTGATAGCACTAGTTGTGCTTTAGTAATTCAATGTTGTCTAGGGATGAGCAAGTATGAATTTTCTATTTATTATACCTAAAAGCTTTAAAAGTTTATTAAAAAAGAAATTCCTAACATTTATTATACCTAAACCTAATCTACCCACCCAAACTTCCTAAAGACACTTCCTAAAAGCTATATAATGACATCTTTGGTCCATTCTAAATCACACTTTTTTTTCTCTTGCTAAATTCAATTTTCATTAAACTAACATTTAGCATTGTGAAGAGCAAAGAGACATCAAGGAGCAGCTTGAAGGAAGAGTTTAGGAGGTGCTACTAAGAGCTAAGAGCATCAAGGAGGAGTTTAAAAGCAGATTTGGAAGGAGGGATCAACTTCAAGGAGGAAAAATAAGTTTTTTCAAGTTTTTTTTAAAGAAAATGTTAATGTGATCAATGATCACGAATGATGTGTGCATAATGCACACATCATTCATGATCATTGATCATGATATCAATATGTAGTTTTAATTTAATAATTTTTAAACTCTATGTAAAGAAAAAAAAAATGTAACATTTCCTTTGCATTTTTAAATAAAAAGTATATGTTGTTTTTTAAATTAAAAATATCATCCAAACTCTGTGTATGCTCTCACCTCGCGCCTATACGGTGAACTTGGTGATCAAAAGCATAATAGGATGCATAGGGTTTCATTTTTTTGCTATTTTTAAGATTTTTTTTTTGTTTTTTAAATTAAAAATCTGAACTGTGTATGCTCTCACCTCGCGCCTATACGGTGAACTTGGTGATCAAAAGCAAGAATAGGATGCATAGGGTTTAATAATTTAATTCTTTTTGCTATTTTTAAAAGTTTATTTAATTTTTTTTTGTAATTAAAAATCCGAACTGTGTATGCTCTCACCTCGCACCTATATGGTGAACTTGGTGATCAAAAGCAAAATAGGATGCGTAGGGTTTAATTTTTTTGCTTTTTTAAAAGTTTATTTTGTTTTTTTAAATTAAAAAATTGAACACTATGTATGCTCTCACCTCGCGCCTATACGGTGAACTTGGTGATCAAAAGCAGAATAGGATATGTAGGGTGTAGTTTTATTTATTGTTATCTAAGTTTTTTTTTTATTTTTCATTGTAGGTTTGAACTTTGAGTCTTTGAGATATAAAAACATAAATGGCATCAATTCAACTTCAAGGGGAGGGCATGGGGAAGCAAGCCAAAGTGAGGGTGTGGATCCCACAAAACAAGATCCTAAAGCTCCTCTTTGGAGACATGTGCAAGTGGTGGAGTACCTTGTTGGTGGTGGCTCTCGATCTTGGATATGCAATCATTGCAATATGCATTTCAAGTCCTCATATACCCGACTCAAAGCTCATTTAATGGGGCAAACGGGAATGGGGATTAGAAAATGTTCCAAGGTTGAAAAGACACAAATTTTGGCATATATGAAAGAGCAAGAGGAGGCTGACTTGCAAGCTACAAGAGTTAGATCTAAAACCATTCCTTTGCAAAGGAGGGGTTCAAGAAAAACCACCCACCCCATCAAACCATCCTTTCATTCAAACTCCAACCCAACCACTTGAAGTTGAAACTCCCATAGAGGAAGAGAGCTTCTCACGAAAGAGAACCAAAGGTCCATTAGAGCAAGCATTTGCAAATGAGAAAAGGAAATTGTTGATGAGTTGGTTGCTCGATGCATTTATGCATGTGGGTTGCCCTTCAATGTGTTGGTCACCATATTGGCAACAAATGGTGAGAGGTATTAATGAGGCACCACAAGGGTACAAAAGCCCTAGTTATGAGAAGGTTAGAACATCATTGTTGGCAAAAGAAGTGGACCATATACATACTTTTTTGCAGCCAATTAGGGATTCATGGAAGGACTCGGGGGTATCTATTATTTCAGATGGATGGAAAGATGCTCGAAATAGACCCCTAATCAACATTGTTGCAGTGTGCCCTAAAGGGGCAATGTTCTTAAAGGTTGTTGATTGTGAGGGCGAAGTGAAAGATGCGCAATTTATTGCTAATATTTTGATTGAGGCTATTGAGTCGGTGGGCCCTCAAAACGTTGTCCAAGTCATCACGGACAATGCCAAAAATTGTAGAGCAACAAGGTTGATTGTAGAGGGAGATATGAGCACATATTTTGGACACCTTGTGCAATACACTCCTTGAATTTGATGTTGCAGAAGATTGGCAAAATACCATGGATAGAGGAAATTTATACGGAGGCAAATGAGATTTAGATGTTTGTCACAAATCATCATATGTCCCAAGCTATCTTTAGGAGGTTCTCAAGGTTGGAGTTGTTGAAGGTAAGGGAACAATTTACTAGTTTCTAATTTTTATTTGCTAACTTTCTATGAAATTATCAATTGAATTTCTTTTAAATTTAATTTTATATTTTATTAACTTGTTTTAATTTATTTTAATAGGTTGTTGAAACAAGATTTGCCTCTCACACGCTCGTCTTGAGACGACTTGTGAAGGTAAAACAAGCCTTAAGCAATATGGTGATTGATGATGTTTGGTCCATGTGGAGGCAAGGAAACACAGAACAAGCCATCAAAATAAAATCATTGATACTTGATGATGATTGGTGGGCAAAGGTTGCATACTTGCTCAATTTTATTGAGCCTATTTTATCCATGATTAGATATGCAGACAAAGATCATGCTTGCATAGGGGAAATCTATGATGGCATTGACTCTATGCTTGAAAAAATTAGAGACATCATACAAAAAAAGAGCAAGATCCTGAAGAAATCTTCTACAATCAAGTTAAAAGTGTGATCATGAGAAGGTGGAATAAAATGACCACCCCATTGCATCTCCTTGCCTATGCCCTGAATCCCAAATATTATAGCAAGTGAAATACTTGGGCTACTGATAGGCAACCACCATATAATGACCAAGAAGTTGCAAATGGAACTAAGGCAACATTTTAGGAGGCTTTTTCCGATCCATTGTAGCTAGTGTGGTCCACTATGAAATGGGGATCTTTGTCTCTGCATCTAATGGTAGCATGGGTGAAATGGAGGCATTATGTGACAAGTACAACATGACCCCAATCATGTGGTGGTATGTACATGGCCATGATGCCAAGTACCTACGACTGTTGCCATTAAAATCCTCTCACAGGTATAAAATATTAAAATGAAATCAAAAGTTTGTTTATTAATTAAAAATGTATGTTCTTAGTAAATTAATATTATTACTAATTGGAAATTTCTAACTTTTTTTGTAACAAGTGGCTAGCAATTCTTCAACAGAGCGGAATTGGAGTACATATACCTTCATCCACTCAGCCAAACGAACAAGTTAGCATCCAAGAAGGCTGAGGATTTAGTGTATGTACATTCCAATTTGTGCATCCTATCACACAAGATTGAAGGCTATATTAGAGGTCCCAACAAACTTTGGGATATTGATCCTGAGGCTAGTGACTTTGATGCTTTTTGCTACTCTTAGCCAACTTTCACTGCTTGGTATTGATGATGAAGATCCGGGAAGTTTTACACAAGGGATGGATAGTGGAGCTAGTGGGAGTGGAGTTGTCAGTGGTATTCATGGAGATGATTATGAGGAAAATCTAGATGATATATTCTAGAATCTAGATTATAATCATGTATATATGAAACATTGAAATTGTAACCATGTTGAATGATGAATCTTTAGAACTTCAAATTTCAATGAATACAAAATATTTTGAGTGTTTTAGCAATTATCTCTTATGGTCCATGGAATGAATCATGCTTTTGGTGAATTTTCATATCTTGGTGAAGGATTGCTTGTTAAGCACATTTTCCATCTCTCTCAAGGACAAAAACCCTTGATTGAGACCCTCCCAAAGGACAAAACCCTTGTGGAGAAGTTGGTGTGGATGAAACCCCACACTACACTTGGTTTTATACACTTCATTGTTGGTTACAACTGATTTATGCCCTAAGTGACTTGCTTGGGAGAGTGTTTTGGGTGAAGTGGTTGGTTTTTATGTGAACAATTTGCATGATTGGATTCTCTATAATTTCTAAAGGTGAAATCTTCCATTTCTATCAATTGTTATTTAAATCTGCAGTGGATGGGTTGCATGATAAATTAAAAATAACACTTGTGGGTTTCTAAAAATTAGTTTCTTGCATTTAACGATTGTTGGTTATTTATTATAAATTTTGAGCATTTTTCCTAAAGGTTTGAGTGAGATTTGTGCCTAGAAAAGTGTGTTTGACTTCTCCTAAGAGGTCGTCACCCTAGGAGTAAAGTGTTGGCAGCATGTTGAGGGTTTCAAAGTGAATTTTCAGTCATCTACAGTTTGCCCTAGTTCTGATTTCAGTCCTTCACAACCAGATTTGGGTCATTTCCGGAAGTCCCCCAAAAAGGTACATTATAGTGGTATCGAGCTTCACCTTCCCGATCCGGGAAGAAAAATTGGACATGATCATGAAGACACAATAAGGGATAGCGGATGCATTGGATAGGCTTTCCCTAGCCATCCAAAACATGCAGGGTAGTGGTTCGGCCAAGGGGGAAGAGGACTCCTACAACCCTCGTGACACAAAGAAGGAGAAAATTTCTTTTGCAAGGCCCTACAAACCCTAGTTTGTGACCAAGGAGGCAGTTGCTCCACATGGGAGCCCTAGACAAGCTCATGACTATATTGTATGGCTTGAAGAGTACCAAGCAATGCTGGAGGAGTTTTGGGAGGCAATGTCTCTCATGGATTTCATCAAATTAAGGACGAGAAGAAAACATTATCGACAAAGAACCCTAGTGCCAAAGGAAGAAGTACAACATGCCAAGAAGAAGAATGTTTCAGCCCTAGGGAGAAGAGGTCCTTCCATCAAGATGAAGGAGATTGATGAAGGAGATTAAGGAGCATGCCACCCAAGGTAAAAATCCTTTTGTGTTTAATGATGAATTGTTGGCATCTAATGGTTGCATAAAACTAATAGTTGTCAATGAAGAGCCCTTGATAGAAAAGGGTATACTTTTGAAGGAACCAAATGTTGAAATTAGACAGGAGAAGGAATTCATATATGCAAGCACGGAGGATGTAATGGAAACTCAAAAGAATTGTGAGGAGTGGCGAAAGAAGAGCTAGGGCTGCTAGATTGATAGCCGCTCAAGGGAAACAACACTTACAAGAGTATAGGGCAAAGAACTCTTCATTATTGATAAGGAAAAAGAAGTAACCATGAAGCATGAGGCAAGGGAAAAGGAAGGGTCTGTTGAGGAAAAGAAATTGAGAGTTGAATTCAAATTTCAAGGTGAAATTAATAATATTCAGCTTGTTGGACTGTCCCAAACAGCCGCCACCAAGGAGCCAATCAATGGGGATATCAACAAAGAACAATCCCAATTTTGTCATCATCCAAAGAAAGGTAAAAGTCCTTTGATGTTCTATGATAATTTATTGGATTCTAATGGTTACACAGGACAGTCACATAATGGAGTCAAATCAGATTTACTAAGGGCCTATAAGGATGATATTATGCATGAGATAAGGGCACCATTAGATTATTTTTGAGTGTTGTTCCTAACTCAGAAATTCTGAGTCAAAAGAGTGTCGAAGGCAGCCCATGGTATAAGAATATCTCAGTTTTGTTGCTTGCTGATATGACATTGCTGGTATGTTGCCCTCACACACAGCTGGTTGGGGAAGGTGATCAGATTTCATGCTTGTTATGTCCTCCTATGTCACCGCTGATTGGACATCATTATTGGTGTCCCCCATTTCATCTGAAATGACTACCCTATCCGAAAAAATTTCGTACTTTTAAAATAATAGGTCGTTTTGTGTTTTTATTGCCTGAAAGTCCTTGTATTACGTCAAGATATTCCCAAAGAGCCATATTAGCCTTTTTCGCCAAATACCCAGATGCCCAAAATTGTTATATGATGTCGTCGGGATTTGTCTGCGGGAAATTTGTATTTAATTATTTTGAGCCCCATTTGAAGCAATTTGCGCTCCGTTTTAACCTATTATGATCGAACATATCATTACTCCTATATTCGTAAGGGTTTTAACTAGGAATAAGTTTTGGGCTTTATTTATGACTTTTGGTTTTTTTTTCGTGTTTTTGTGTTGTCCCGTTTCTTTTTTTGTGAAATTTTCTCGGATGACAATTCCTTCACGGGTTAGCCCGATTTTTGCCTAGAGCAGCTGGAAAACATATACGCACGTTATGCCCGGAGGAAGTCACCATCGGAGGTCTGGTTCACTGGGAAATGGCGAAGTCGTGCACTGAAAAGCCCTGCGGGGTTGGGCGCATTTTTGGAAAACAAAGGATTTAAGCTGCAGTGGGAAAAATAGAAGCAGCAGGCAAGGTGGGAATTTTGTACCTGCCTAGCAGGGTACTTTTTCCCATGATATAAAATTCACTTAAGCTGCAGTGGGAAAGTTAGAGGCAAGCAGGCGGGAATTTATTGCTTGCCTTGCAAGGTAAAAATTCCCATGGTGAAATAAAAGAAAAGTGACTTAAGTGAAATCATGGGATTTTATTGCCTACCTTGCAGGGTAAATAATCCCATTGTCAAAGTCAAATCACTTAAGTGGATCATGGGATTTCCGGGCTGCCTTGCAGGGTAAAGAATCCCATTGTGAAAAATTCTTAAAAATAGAATTATATGATGCCAAAAAGTGCGACCCCTTTGGAGAGATAAAGGCAACTTTAAAGTGGATTATTTTAATTGTTTCTTCTTCTAATTTTGGCGCCCAGGCATGGAAGAAAGTCAACAAAGCCAAAGGGAATAAAAGAAATAGAATTAAATGGATTAAATTGATTAAATTTAATTTATTTAAAGGCTGCCCCCTTCATGTCAAAAAGTGCGCCCCATTTAGGATAGATTTAATGTTTTTTGAAGCATTAAATCATTAAATAAATTCCTATTTTCAGTGGCTATGGTCAAAGCACACTGTGAAGCTTAAGTGAAGTGAAGTGTGGATGATTAAATTGAATTAATTTAATTTATTGGATGGCTGTCCTTAAACATGCTATTTTTACACATCAGTTAAAGAGAAGAGCATGATTTTTAATTAATTAATTGCCAGGAATAGGAAGGGCAATTATTAATTATAGAATTATGAGGGTTATATAAGCATGGGCTGCCATAAGGGTGAATTAATTAATTCACAGGTAAAGAATTGCAGCCAAGAGGAAAAGTGCGCCCCATTTGAAGAGGATTTTTGCTCAGACAAAGGTGAAACCAAGGCTAAAAGCTTCCAATTTTGGCGCATGCATTGAAGGAGGTTGATTTTTGTCTGCATAATTGTTTGCATAAGTGTTACAGGTGCTCAGGTGAAGTTGGAAAGATTCATGCTCTCTTTGCATGCAAATTAAACATCAATTTTTGGGGCAGCAGGCTTGAAAAGTGCAGATTTTTACAATTAAAATTCACTATTCATGCTCCGGTGGCCATTTTTGTCTGAATTAATTGCAGGAATTCATTACAGGTGCTTTACAAAAGAAAATGAGCTCTAATCAATGTCCAATACATTGAATATATCCTCCGAATCTGAAGAATTATCCAGATCTGCACCAGTATTGAAGAAATCCGGCCAAGTAAGAAGAAAAAGAATTATTCAGACAAAGATAGACAAAGCCATGGCAAAGAGAGATGAAAAAGAAAGCACAATGGAGTCATGCATCGCTTCCAAACTTGCAGACATAGGAGACACAGATCTAGGTCCGAACCTCTTTCCGAATTGATTGATAGATCTAGAGCGGGAAAGACTTCACTCATGCGTGCGGTTAAAAGCAGTGGAATTATTCGAGCTGCAGTCTTTCCATGCACAGCCTAGTTGCCAGAGTTTATTATGGAGTGCGCTAGATCTTACCATCCTTCATCCAAGATCGGTGCGAGATGCTATCGGGGAAAACAATAATTCGATTGGACGCAGAGTTCATCAATTATTGTTTGAAGATTCCGGTACGAAAGGTGGTGACTTCCATTAGCCTTCAAGATGCCGGCAGCAGGTGGGAGAAGCATAGAGTTGATTGCGTGAGCATAATGAATAAGCAGATACATGAAGAAGCCTAGATCTCCTTCCAAGTTCCCAAGAACTCTTCCGCGGTCCAATTTGGTGCAGGAGGTCGATGATATTGTCAAATTGTTATGCAGGATTAATGGCGAGGCGAATGCTTACACTTTCCGTACATGGATGTATGCTTTCATCAGGACCATTGAAGTCAACAAGGTTGATTCCATAATCAATTGGTCGGAAATTATTAGCGACAACATTGGTGAGCAACTCCGGAACGTGAAGCATACTTTCAGCTTCAAAATGACTTCCTACTTGGTGTACGCTGCAACTTCACAAGGCATCTTCTCCAAGCTGGATAGATGTGGTGTTCTTTCTAAGGACCCCATTTTCGAGTGCTACCCACAGCTTACTGTACCTGCATGCGAGAAGGATTTCAAAGTGGTCAATGATGGATTCTTCTACGATTTCATTTGCAGGCTAGACAAGGACCTAAAGGTCAACAGGGTAAGCAAAGAAGCGTGGGAAGCCATATCCAGGATTGGCAGTCTATTCATTCAGTTTGCAGATTTCACATACCTCAGGGTTACGGGCTTTTCTGGAGAACCAATAAAGATGCCCAGATATCCGAATGATAGATGGATCGCCATGGAGCTAAGCAGGCAACTTGTGGAGATACACGACCTTCAGTCGAAACGGCACAAGTCTACGGGCTTCTTTCCAATCACTGTCGGACATTATAGCTGCCAGAGCATTCATAGAGCTCGAGGGATGGAGGCGCAGATGTTATCCGAGTATGAGCAAGAGTTCTTCACGGCACGGCTGAACTTCGATCCATTTGGAGTAGCCGGAAGACGATCTCCCAGGAGTACGCACACGTGCCTTCATTGGAGGATTTCTGGATGAAGTGCAAAAGTGAGTACGAGGTTAGAAAGAGGGATTTCAAAGCAAGCTATCAACAAAGCAAGTGTTCGACTTTGGTCTAGCGCGGATACCTGCGGATCTTAAAGATGATGGGAATGTGTTACTCGACACTTACCATCAAATGGGAGGAGATAGAGCCGTACTTCAGGATAACGTAGGAGGCTGCCATACAATTGAAGAAAGATCTGGAGCTGTTTTGGTGAATACTTCAAATTGGTTGCTGACGAAGGGATATTGCCTTGATGAAGCACTGATGAATCAAGTCACGGGCAACTTCGGCACAGGAGATTCCCTGAAGAGGAAGCACGCAGGAGAAAGCAGCAGAAGGTCCGAGAAGTTGAAGGTGCATAGAAGATCTCAATCAAAGGAGAAGATCACTTCCACGGCCATGACTTTAGCTCGCTTCTCCAGCACCCAGTACTTCACCAATTATTGCACCGCAAGCAGACACTTCCATGCCTCCATTGGATCCGGCGACATTCATCTTCTCTCCTCAGCCACTCCGTTCATCACCTGTTCCAGAAGAGATGTTAAAGCTGCAGATGGCGGAGTTCGAAAGGGCTTTGTCCTTGGACGATTCAGAGGATGGCAGCCATAACACTGTGGCACTTTCTGATGGAGAGGATGCAGAGCGGGAGATGGTAGTGCACTCAGCGATTTCTCATTCTCCGAGAAGTAACTTCTCGGAATGGTTGGCTTCAGCATTGGTTCCAGAAGCGAGAGTGGAGATGAACTTGGAGGAACACGACTTGCAGCTACTCCAGAGCCTAGGCGGAAAAGACAGAAGGCCTAAAGTTGCTAAAGCAACTTCTAGGTTGATCATCGAGGAATCGGGGCAGAAGTTTGCTGAGATATCAATTCCGGCAGAAGGAAAGAAGGAGGATGAGCTCACGGCAGAAGATGTTACAGTAACCAGAGTACCCCTCGGTCAAGCCACCACAGAAGGATTGAAGCAGGATACGCAGACATTGATAGATGCTCTATTCCTTAGGCTTGACAGTGAAAAGGCGGAGAAAGAAGAGCTTCAGAAGTAGGTATCTCAGTTGTGCGAGATCATAGCCAAGGTTGTTAAGCCTTCCATTCAGCCCATTTCAAACAGGTGAGTGATCATCTTATGCAGGAAATGGAGGATGCAAGCAATCAAGTAAAAGCTATTGACGAATGGAAGGATTTGATTATTCGTCAAGTTGTTGTACAACTTGGAGAGGTGCCAGCCCGCCTAAAGGTTATGAATGATGCGGCAAATCAGTTGCAGAACTGGTGACGAGCATAGTGGACATGAACACAGTTGCTGAGAGTAACCTGAGTACTTTGGCCGAGATCAACAAGCTGCCGAGAGATGTATTGGTTGCAGAGCAGATTGTACCGGATGGATCAGTTGAGAAGGGGAAGCAACTGGAGTTTGCAGTATCTTTCCGTTTGGAGATCTGCAGAGTTTTGTTGAAGAGGATGCAGGCACTTGAGAGTAGGACATCATCCTTACTAGACAGTATCATTTCTTTCACTGAGGAGAAAGTGGACGGGAATGTTACTTCATACGTGCGGATCATTCCTAGCAAGGTGCCTAATTCCCTGGAAGGGTCTCTTCTGATGGTACAAAAGAGAATTGATAAAGCTACTAAGCCTTTCACGATGAACTCTATTAGTAGACTGGTGGCGCTGCAGGCGGATATTGCGAGGTTTGGGCCAAGCTTGGAAGATGTGGAAGCGTGCATCAAAGTGTTGAATGAAGGATTGCTGCAGTTTAGGACAGAGAAGGAAGCAGTGGCTAAAACAGATGGGAAGATGTTGAATCACATGTTCGACAAGTATATCCGATATCAGAACAAAAAGAAGACATAAATGTTACAGCTGGCATGACTTCTTCTTCTATTCTTTCTTCTTCTATTTTCTATGTTCCGGATGAAATTGTAAAACTTTAAGTTATTGGTTTTGCAACCATTACTTAAAAGTCATGTGGAACAATTCTATTAGTTAAGTGATACATGTGTCACTTAAGGAGAAGTTAGTTGAGGATGATTGTCAAATGTCATCTTTACTTGTTGTTTATGTTTCAGTTCAGTTAGATTTCCCATTTGTACTTTCCCTCCTACATTCTATAAGTAGGAGAAGAACCTCCGGGTTAATGATGAGAATTTGTAAGCAGCAATCTTGTGTTCTAGACTTTGTGTTGAACCCCTGAGAGCCACTTGGAGCAAAGGAATACAAAGGAGCAGGTTTTCGGAGAACTTTGTGTCACGGTGTACTGTGTTTCTTGCTTTTAATCTTAGATCTCTTAATAAACTTTGTGTTATTTTAGATCTGGATCTAGAGTTGCCTTTGTTTTAGAATTCTATGTTTATATCTATTGGATTCTTCTATGTGCATGCAATCAGCTCTGCCATCTACTGATTGGGATGCACATCTTCCCCATTTCTTCTATGTGTTTATGTAATTACCTTCTTCTATAACTTTTCCTTTCTTTAAACAATTGCTTACTTGCTGCAAAACTGTTCAGTTATGGTTCATGAACTGAGTAGTTAAAGTAAAACCCCATTTAGATATTAGCATACTTTAATTGACAAATCTGACACGAGAGCCTCACCGGTTAAATGAGGGAGATTTATCTCATGACTGCCTAGGTTTTGTGCTATGCAAAAAATCTAGCCAACAATTATGCACCTCATACTCCACAAAATAATGAGGTAAGAAGTACTTCTTGTTGTATGGATTCTTGGGCTCAATTTCAAAATTGTTTCCGCATGTGGAATATAGGTGCAATGTTGGGAAAATATCTATGTTTGAGGCATCAAGGGCATGATGATAAGTCTGATTTTCCATTCCATGATTCCATGAATATGAAAAGCTAGAGAGAATATGGTGGAAGGGCAACACCCTTACTCTAATGTGTGGCACACATACTTATCATCCATTCCGGGTGAAGGGTTTTCTTCATAACCAAGGGGTCACTAGGCTTGTAGAGAGTGGCACCATCATACCTTGCACAAGGAAAATAGTACAGCTGTCAATCCTCTTGGGAAATCATGAGGTATGTGATGAATTTTTGTGATTGAACTAGCTAATGATGAAATTGTTCTTGGGGTTCAATGGTTGCAAACATTGGGGGAGTTCACCCTCAACTATCATGATAAAGAACTGAAATTCAGTGATAAAGTTGAAGAAATCAGAATTCATGGCATGAGGAAAGAAGTGAATGCTGAAGCAAATCTTTGGGAATCACATTGTGGGCTGCTCTCTTGCATAACAGTTGACTGGAAAAATATTATCACGGTTGAATATGTCAAAAATCAGTTTGCTAGTAACATCATGGAAGGAGTTTGCAAGAAGGAACAACATAGGACAGTTGTTTTGGGGCAGCAAGTAAGGCACTTGCAATCAAAAATTCTCCACAACAAAGGTTACTCACACTTGGTAAGAATGTTTATTACTATAAAGTGAATTCCGAAGAGCTTTGGGGTGTAAGTCATCTTTCTAACATGAATGAGATGAGTTTGGAAAATGTGGATCATGAACCCCAAATCATTATGGGAGTTATTTTAGATCTTGTGGCTATTATTTCCAGTTGGTTCCACGTTCTATTTGCAGCCACCAAGTGGATTTTGATCACAAGGAAGTGGTGCTCTTCTTCTAGTGACATTGACAAGGTAAGGGTAACTCTCACAAGATGTTTGTTGGCCACTACAATTTTGAACTTGAGTAATGAAATGCATGCTACAACCGAGATGAGGTGTTTTTCCCAATCTCATTTGTTGGGTTGTGCATATCTTCTTGGGAAAGCAATAGAGGGGAAGGTTTGAAGACATTCTTTTTATTTGAAATGGTGGGTAAGAGGGTTCACTCATTGAGAACAATTAAGGCCAATGTTCCAACATATTTGGTATTGTTTGGGACGAAATTCCAGGCAAGGTATGGCTGTTATACTTACATACCAGCACTCATAAGTTCTGATCCGAGCCAAATTTTGAAGAGATTAGTTTGGGGCAGCTTGGAAGCATCTTTTGGAGGCCAAGGTAATCATTATGATAGCTGTTGTATTTTTGTTTTATACATTGTCACGACAATTTCAGCTCCCTATCCATTCTTTTGACAATTAGAGAGGAGTATCCAGCCATGAGGTTGAAGGGTTTGCAATCTACTATCATTGTTGATGTGTTTTCAGCTATTATAAAAAGGATCCCAGCCACTATCCTTCTGATTTTAGGGAACAAAATACATGGTTACAACTATGTTTGGGACAACATGAGGGAAATTGGGAACAACCAATGTTTGGACAGTATTTATGAGGCCTTGGCAAGCAAAGAAGAAGAACCGGTCATCATATCCACAAAGCAAGAGTGGATGAAGAAGGGGACACATTTTTCTTTAACGAGTTTGCTTCATGTGCAGGTATATCAAAGGAGCAGCTAAGATTTATTTGGGATCCAAGTACTTGTAATTGCTTGGGGACAAGCAATCTTGGGAAGGGGGCTGTCATGTCCCTTTTTGAAGGCTGATTTTTGAAGACCTTAACCCATTCTTCTCCCCATGGGTCTAAGGAAGAAAGCAAGGGGAAGATCTGGATTACATTTTTATTGTTGTTTAGGTAGTTATTTTTATTATTATCATGTATCCTATTGGGAAGCCTAGCGCTCAATAGAAGAGCTTTAGTTAGGAAATAAAAGTATTTTGAGCATGTAGGCTCCAAATACTAATTAGATATTTAAAAGCACTTTATCTTAAGGGGTCGGCCATCATTTTTGTATTGTAAAGCACTCCTTGTGGTTATAAAAGGAGGTCGTTTGCCATTAATGAATCATGCTTTTGGTGAATTTTCATATCTTGGTGAAGGATTGTTTGTGAAGCACCTTTTCCATCTCTCTCTCAAGGACAAAAACCCTTGTGGAGAAGTTGGTGTGGACGAAACCCCACATTACACTTGGTTTTCTACACTTCATTGCTGGTTACAACTGATTTATGCCCTAAGCGACTTGCTTGGGAGAGTGTTTTGGGTGAAGTGGCTGGTTTTTATGTGAACAAATTGCATGATTGGATTCTCTATAATTTCTAAAGGTGAAATCTTCCATTTCTATCAATTGTTGAGTGTATTTGAGTGATATTTCAGTTCTGGAAATTATTATTTAAATCTGCAGTGGATGGGTTGCATGATAAATTAAAAATAGCACTTGTGGGTTTCTAAAAAATCAGTTTCTTGCATTTAACGATTGTTGGTTATTTATTATAAATTCTGAGCATTTTTCCTAAAGGTTTGAGTGAGATTTGTGCCTAGAAAAGTGTGTTTGACTTCTCCTAAGAGGTCGCCACCCTAGGAGCAAAGTGTTGGCAGCGTGTTGAGGGTTTCAAAGTGAATTTTCAGTCATCTACAGTCTGCCCTAGTTCTGATTTCAGTCCTTCACAACCAGCTTTGGGTCATTTCCGGAAGTCCCCAAAAAGGGACATTACATACACAGATGGCTTGGCATTCTACTTCTTGGATCGAGCCACATGCACAATTATGCCTAATGGGTTGAATCTATGTCACAAGGTTCTCTGAATTTTATCAAAAAAGTTCAAATTTTGCTGAACTTTATTCTCGTCGAACATGAACTCGAACTTTATCCATTATTTTTGCATGAGAAATTTTTGACACAATTTTGCATTATTTTACAAATGTGTGTGTATATACATATACCAACTGAAAGTAGCAGACAAAAGCTCTCTCCACTCCGCCCCTCTGACATATTTATGCATTTTTTCAAAAATTAAAATGATAGAAAAAAATTTGTTCGAACTTAAAGATATTTTTTTCTTGAACTTTATTTCTTGGCGAACTTGAAACGGACTTTATCCTCATCGAACATAAATGCGAACTCAAACCTTGTGACTTAGGGTTGAATGATGGGATGACCTGAAAACAGCAATTGTTGGCCAAGAGTGGACTAAGCTGTGACTCTACCAAAAGAACAATAAATATTACAAACATAGTAATATTGATCACTACCGATCATTTTTAGGATCATTTATGGAGAGGGATGCCAATAATGCAATCAAAATTTTAGAGACTTACGGATAGTGGATGGGAAACCTCTAGGACGATAATGAGATTGAGGATAGAGCCAAGGAAGCAGCTAGGACAACATATAGAGAAGACAGAAAAAAACATGCCTCTTTGGATGATCGTTGATTATAAATCAGCTACACAAATTATGAACCCTCCTTGATTGCACATACAAAGGTCACACAAGGCCTCTTCGTGGCAACTCGAATGTTTTCCCAGGACTAAGTGATTCAAGATTTCATCAACCAACTTATCCAATCATATAAGAATGTTGAAAGATTACTTGGTTATGATAGCTTTTTTACTTTGAGACTTTGATCTAGTACTTGATTGTGAGCAAAACTGGAATATGTATCAGCGCAACTTAAAGAATCGCAACTTATTAGAGAGGCGAAAAAAAAAAATTCATTATTTAGTCTTTTTCCATGGTAATCTTTAAATCTAAAAGAAAGCTGTTGGAGAAAATACGGGATATTGATGCCATTTACCAAAATGAGATTAGCTTTGTCATCACAAAGTGGACATGGGAAACTAAGGTGACCACATTTTCTAATACAACACTTAAGTGGTTAGACAATGGAACAAAATCGGTAGTTTCATCCGAGGTCGGGGCATGGAGTACCAAGTGTACCCAATGCATACATGATTACACAATTCAAAAATTGATTTAGTGCCAAAGATCTTGTTCTTATATGTTTCAACATTCATGTTATGTGATTTGTCATTTCATGCTTTGCGATTGCAAATTCGCAAACTTATCTAATATCAGTTTACAAACTTCAACGTTGAGGCTTATGTGCAACCATATACTTGAAGTATATTTTAATTTGTCCATTTATATCCACAAAGTATTAGATTGATATCTATGATAGAATTGTCATAGATAAATAATAGTTGATAAAATCAATGTAAACTATTTGGCAATGTATAATGATTACAAGCAAGATAAAATTTCATAAATATAAAAGCAGATGGTCAAGATGAAGATAAATATACGGAATTCATTTGATGTGAAGAGAGTGTTAGAGTAGGTATTTACCTTAGCTCATGTTCACCTAGGTACATTATTGTATTTATCCTCACCCACTTATGTGTGTGGATATTTCTTTTTATTTATTTAGATATTAGGAGATATTATCTAGTTGTTAGGTATAGTTCTTTCCTTGATCTATGGTATTGATTAGTTCTTTCCTAGATCTATGGTATTGACTAGATCCTTGATGTCTAGTTCTCTCATAAATCTATGGACTTGACTAGTTCTTTGATGACTAGTTCTTTCCATGATTTATGGCTTGATCTACGACCTTGAGTGGTTCTTAGATTGTTATTCTTTGCCTATATAAGCAAGGCCCATTCTCATTGTATTTCATTGAGTTCCATAATAATATGATATTGCTGCTCATTTGTTCGCAAAGGTTTATGTAAAGTTATTCTGGCGAATTGCTTTCATCTTATTGATCGTGATGTTTGATTAGCATCTGTGTTCTTGGCTTAGCACTCTCGGTTTCTTTGGGTTTCTTGAAATTTGATCAGGTATTTTTTGTTGCGGTTTAGCATTTTCTCCATTGAAATTCTTCGCCCTGGTCATATGAGGGCTTAAAATTTGTGATTGCTTAACTCCAGCCCCCTTTCATTTTATTTGTGTGGTGAAGGCAAGAGTATTTTATTCTATTTTAGTGGCAACTAAAATAAATAGTAGAGCATAATATTGAAAAGCTTGTAACTTTTGATCGGTAACTCGGTTTTGAGTGTCGTTTTTGCAAAAGTGCTTGCTCTTTCCATTGGAAATATTTATTTTGAGAATTGCACTATAATTATAAAGTGTCGTATTGTAACACGCACACATTATAAAGTGCCAAAATCTGGGGGCGCTTGTTGCATTGCTTGGGGGTCTTGTTGCATTGCTTGGTTGTTGCATTTCTTTTGGTGATTTTTTTAAGATGGCATCTACTTCTACATTAGATCATGTTGAACCATTAACAACACATAATTACCACACATGGAAACCAAGAATGGAACCAATAATTAAGCGGAAAAGATTATGGGCTTTAACTTCTAAAGAACAACCAGTGTTCACTAGAGAATATGAGAAATTTCAGTACCGGTGCAAATTTGATGAGTGTATAGGTTTGATAGGAACTTATGTAAGTGACAGTCTTTTATTTCATTTGGAAAAATGTGACTCTCCTTTCAAAATATGGGAGAAATTGGAAGATTTATTTGGTAAGGTGGATCATATGAGAGCCATGCAACTTGAAATTGAGATCACCTCTCTTAATCCTGAAGATTTTCCAACAATTATAGACTATCTTACCAAGTTCAAGCATTTGTTGACACAGTTGAAGGGGAGTGGAAGAGATAAGAAAGATGAAGAGTGTGTTTACTTGATTTTATCCAAGTTGAGAGGATCATTCCAAATTTTTGTTTCTACCTTTTTCTCTAGCATGGATGCCTTAGGTGACACCTTCAAAATGCCTAACTTAGAAACATTTTGTGAAAGACTTACTAGGGAAGAATCCAAATTATCTCACCTTGAGTCTTCCACCTCTCAAAAGGCATTAGTTGCATCTAATCCTAAGGGCAAAGGAAAACCAAACAGTAAAACCAAATCCACACCTTCTCCATCTCAAAATGCTCCTAAACCCAAAGAAAACAACTCAAAACCCAAGGAGTCTTCTAAATCCAAGAATAAGTCTAACCATTCATGCTCTTTTTGTGGGGGTAGTAATCATGAAGAAAATAGGTGTTATAAGCGAATGCAAGCCTTAGAGGATGCGGTCAAGAAACATAATTTTTATCTCCACTCCACCTCCTTTTAATCAAGCATGGAAAAGCACTTAATGTTGTTGGAAGATCTCAGTCACCACTTGCAGACAATTGGGTTATAAATTTTGGTGCTTCTCATCACATGACTTCTTTTAAGGAGTCTTTTGTTTCTCTAGGTTTGAGTTCTACTTCCAAAATTGAGGTTGGAGATTCTTCCTTTCTTTCTGTTGAGGGAAAAGGTCATATACAACTTGATGGTGGCAATATCCAAGATACACTATATGTTCCTAACATCACTACAAATTTGCTTTCTATATATCAAATTTGTCATTTTGGTCAAGGGAAAACAATGACTTTTACACCACATGGGGCAGAAGTAAGAACTTTGTTGGAGCCTTATTCACTTGTTGCTCAGGGTATTGTTGATCATAGTTCAAGACTATATCACTTTGAGGGTTTTGATGACACTTCTTCTATAGGGACAAGATTGGTTTCTCATTCAGATTCAGAGAGTAAACTTTGGCATGAAAGATTTGGACATCTCAATTACAGATATTTGAAGGAGTTGAGCACTCATGGTATGGTAGATGGTCTTCCTAAAGTTTCTTGTCTTGAGCGAGTTTGTCATGGTTGTGCATTAGGGAAACAACACCGAGATCATTTTCCTAAGAATTTGTCTACGAGCTTCTTCACCACGTGAGCTTGTGCATAGTGACTTGATGGTTTTTCCTACCCCATCTTTCAATGGAGCTAAGTATGCACTTACATTTATTGATAATTTTCTCGAGGCGTACTTGGGTTTATTTTCTCAAGTACAAAAGTGATGTTTTTTCACACTTCAAAGTCTTCAAAACTTTGGTCGAGAAACAATCTTCTAGTAGCATAAAGAACCTTCGCACCGATAATGGGGAGAGTACTTGCAATGAGTTTTACGAATTTTTGGCAGCTCAAGGCATTATTCACCAGCATTTTGTTCCTCAAACTCCACAACAGAATGGATTAGCAGAAAGGAAGAATAGAACTTTGAAGGTAATGGCTAACTGTATGATGCATTCTAGAGATATACCTCCTATCTATTGGGCAAAAGCAGTTAATTGTGCTAACTATATTCAGAATCGCACACCCACGACAGAGCACTTGAGCATTTGACTCAGAGGAAGCTTGGTCCAACACTAAGCCAGATGTCTCATTTTTTCGAGTCGTTGGGAGCCATGCTTGGGCCTTTGTGCAAAGAAGAAAAAGAAAGCTTTGGATAAGAAGAGTAAACCATTGATCTTTGTAGGGTATTGTGAGGACATGAGAGCTTATCATCTTTTAGATCCTGATACACATGATGTTCTTTTTCGAACACATGTTCAGTTTGATGAGCGTTTCACTCCTCATGATTCTTCATCTTCTTCCATTCCTTCTTCTTCTTCATCTCATCTTGAGGATCCTTTCTTTGAGGAGATTGATGAGGAGGTTATAGATGCCATTGAGGATCCTATTCCCATTGATGTTGTCACTATGCCTAAGTGGGCTCGTACTACAGTTTCTGAGGCAGCACCTTTCATAGAGGATCTTCCACCCACTAGGCATCATCACGCACATTCTACAAGTTCTGGACTTTTGTGTCAAGCAAGTTTCTGAGGATCCACAGTCTTTTTCAAAGGCTCGTGGGATACCGGAGTGGGATGATGCGATAGCAGGTGAGTATTCTTCTTTGATGAAGAATCATACTTGGGATTTGGTATCTCTTCCTAAAGGAAGAAAGATGGTTAGGTGTAAGTGGATATACCGAACCAAATACACAATTGATGGGTCCATTGACAAGTATAAGGCTCGTCTTGTTGCAAAGGGTTTTTCACAAGTCGAAGGTATTGATTACTCGAGACTTGTGCACCGTTGCCAAGATGGATTCTGTATGCCTTATACTTGCTATTGATGCATCACAAGGGTGGCCCGTATACCAGATGGACGTGAAGAGTGCCTTCTTACATGGAGATCTACAAGAGGAAATATATATGGAGCAGCCGGCTGGATTTGTTCAAGATTCTTCTCTTGTTTGTCGGCTCCGAAGGTCTCTCTACGGTCTCAAACAAGCCCCTCGGGCTTGGTATGAGAAGATGGATTATTTTCTTTACATGTGTCTTGGTTTTGTTCATTGCCACTCCGATCATACAGTGTATCTCCAGCATGTCGGTGAGGATATTGTGATACTTGTCTTGTATGTTGATGATCTGTTACTTACTGGCAGCTCTTCTTCCCACATTCAGAGTATTCAAAGGGCTCTTTCTACACAGTTTGACATGACAGATCTTGGGCTATTGCATTATTTCCTTAGTTTGCAGATTTCTCGGATGCATTGAGGATTCATTTGAGTCGGCAAAAGTACACCCATGATCTTCTTAGGCATTTTGATATCGCTGATTGCAAGCCAAGTCCATCTCCTTTTCAATCTGGAGTTACTCTTACATCCACATGTACCACACCACTTTGTGATCCTACATTGTATAGGCAGTTGGTTGGGAGTCTCATGTACTTGACCCATACTCGCCCGATATTTCATGTAACCCAAATCAGTGAATTGTATTCACCATTCCTCCCTCCTAACAAATGCTTACGAGGGCTTGTGTGTTAAAGTGGGTCCCTTTGCCTTTTATTATAACCAAAAATACATAGGAAGAAATGTCATTTGCAAAATGACTACTCATGGAGGTCATTTAGGTGACTCCTGCAAAAAATACATCATCTAACATGTAACAAGTTAGAAGACACCCATGCACATATGGTAAATCGGAGATTTTAGAGTATTTATAGTTGACCGCCTTGAGTGTAATGAAAGAAAGCTGTGGATAATGTTAGGAAAACTATATTATAGTGCTCACATTATAATGTTTGGGTGAATATTATTAATGTATATGTGAGCTTATATAGATATGGTTATAACTATGCGTAAGTTGTTTATGTTGTTTAAACAACTTACTAAGATAGTTTTTAGGAGGTTTGGGAGATATTCGTGGGAGATGTAGTTATACCTACATCCTAAATTATAGGAATGATATTCCTATATAATTGTAATGTATTGTGTTGAATAATTATCCGGAGTGAATTATCATTGTTATTCTGCAAATTTGGTCCAGCAACTTTATTTGGTATCGAGTGATATGGGTTTATGAGCATTGATTTAGGGCGGAGAAAATTTTTAAAAAATCGCCCTCTCATGGAAGGATTATTTACTGAGAAGTGTTCAAATAGTTAGTTCATTTTCTTTGTAAAATTTTGTATGTATCTGTAGATCTTAAAGGAGTGATTTTTCTACAAAACGTGATCTACAGTTTGTCTACGGTGCAGTCAATGCGTAGATCGATTTCCATGCATGATTACAGATCTATCAAATATCTATGTTGATTTCATTCATAAGTTCGGGGTAGACACGTCGAATGCAAATCGCGTTGTGTTTGGATAATGCCTTCACTGCCACAAGGAAGAAATTTGAGTTGAGCTTTGTCGAATTTATACGAGCGGTCTGTGAAGCTAAATCAGGTGTGTCGAGAGATCAAATTTGCAGAGATAAATTTCCTCAAGACAATATCCGTGTTTAAATTAAATCAAATCCACCCAGTTTCACCGTATAAAATCTTCCAGTGTTGTTTCAATAACACATTTGCGGTGGTCAACTTAGCACAAAAGTGATTGATTAATGAAGCTCATAGATTTCCAAGTTCAAACCCTATCGCCACACAGCCACGTAGCCCATTTGAGAATCCAAAGTTTATCCAAACTACAGTCAGCGATGCGTTGACCATGCAGTCATATGTTGTCTCACTCTTATGTTTGGATTCGAATTTCTGTCAAATTCAACGTGCAACTTCAACATTGGTGGCGTCGTTTTGTGGTGTCGGTTTGTTACATTGCATCATGCATATTCATATGGCCTGTCGATATATAGATTGGTGACCTATCATATCCTTTAGGTTAGTCATTTATTTGTCTAATTTCTGCATATTAGTAGCCAGTTTTAATATTCGTTGTAGGGCATAAGTTTTACATGTATCAATGTCAATGAGTGTATAGTTGTTCAAGCGTCTTATATTTGCTCGTACTCGGTATAATCAATAAGTTAGAACTTTGTTGAATCGGTCTAATGTTGTGCCTATCAAATTGTATGGTCAATAGGTTGTATTTGGCTCATTATCATAATTTGTTATTAGGTCCATACACATTTTAATGGGTTTTGTATAGTGTTTTCAATAAAGTTCCATTGTCAAAGTTGAGTCATTCAGTCATTATTATTGTCACTATGTTCAATTTGTCATTATTGTCAAAGTAAAAAGTAATTGTGGTCAAGTCTATGTCCATCAAAGTGTCAAGTTAATCAAATAGGTGATTTTAAGATATGTGTTTATTGTCTAGTCAAAAGAGTCAAGTTAAAATATTGTCAAAATTTTTAAAAAAAAAAAAAAAAATTGTCTTACGGACACATTTTTGGTGTTACCAACGTCCCGAGTTATATTTGAGCTCCATGATCAAATCCGGTTGAGCTAAGCTGAGCATGATACCGTGAGGCAGGAGACATCGGAGGTTGGAGGTCATTCAACGACCTATCGTCGATCGCCGCCAACAACGGGGCCGCATGAAGGTTTGGTAACATGTGTGTTTGTTGTTTGCTTCCATTGTGCATGGTATGTTGCGGTTTGCGGTGTTCTGTCTAGTTTGTGGAATAAGAGGAAATTTCATATTGAGGGGGGAACATAATCCCAATGTTCCATTTCCTTTATGTCAACATTTTATATGTGTGAGCAGATTTTCCTATGTTATTCCTTGCGGTGAGATATTGATGAGAGTTGTTAATAGTATTGGGCACATCATGATGTGATTGTAGGTAAACCACTTGAAAACCTTCATTTGTGGTTTGTGGTAAACCAATTCCAAAACCACCATTCTTGGTTGTTGGTAAACCATTCACAAAACCATAACCTTGTGGTTTGTGGTACTCCAATTGCAAAACGACCATTCTCGGTTTTTGGTCAACCGTTTGAAAAACCACCATTCTCGGTTTTAGGTCAACCGTTTGCAAAATCATCCACGAGGTTTGTGATCATCTGTGAAAATCACCGGATCATGAGCAGGTGTGTAAGTACAAAGGTAGGTTTTCCCCATGTTCTTACTAAGTGGGGAATATTAGGAAAACTATGTTATAGTGCTCACATGATAATGTTCGGGTGAATATTATTAATGTATATGTGAGCTTATATAGATATGGTTATAACCTCTGTTACCAGGAAACGCCTAGGGCCCCCGTTTCCGTTTCCGAAACGTTTCGGAAACGGAAACTCCTTCGAAACGTCCTAGTCTCCTAGAGATAAGTATACATGATAATAATGTATAATTTCAATGAATACAAAATATTTTGAGTGTTTTATCAGTTATTCTTATCACTTATGGTGTATGGAGTACAATTTTAAAATGAGTACTATGCACACACACATATATATATTTTAATAATATATTGTACAGACGTTTCCCGTAACGTTTCGTATCCAAGGTTTTTTGAAAATTGCCGTTTCCGCGTTTCGTACACGTTTCCGTTTCCTAGCAACATAGGTTATAACTATGCGTAAGTTGTTTATGTTGTTTAAACAACTTACTAAGATAGTTTTTAGGAGGTTTGGGAGATATTCATGGGAGATGTAGTTATACCTACATCCTAAATTATAGGAATGATATTCCTATATAATTGCAATGTACTGTGTTGAATAATTATCTGGAGTGAATTATCATTGTTATTCTGCAAATTTGGTCCAGCAACTTTAAAAACATAGAAACATATCAGGGCTTCAAACAATGGGTACATTTGAAAAACATTCCTTCCAAAAACTTAACTCTAGAAATTCTACAGGCTCATGTCTGTACTCAACAGGAAAATCGGATCTGCAACACCTATTTCGTTGTTTGCAAGGTCGTCATACAAGAACACTTCTCACAATCATGACATTTGGGAATACAAAATATGACCCTTGGGAAGATCTCATTAAGACAAACATGACATTCAAATTACTCAATTCTTAGTATTTCATTACAAATTCACATGCCTAGCTCTGCAAGTATATATAAATTATATATACATATATTTCTGGCACCCATTTCATTGTTTGTCAGGTCATTGGCCAGGAACACTTATTGCTAACATGGCATTTGGAAACACGGAACATGACCCTTTGGGAGTTCCCATTAAAACAAACATGATTGCTCACACAAATCCTGCTGTACTCAATTCTTGGCATTTCATTGCATGTTTGCATGCCTGTCAACACTCCTAATTCTGCAAGACTATATACACATATGCTATGTATCTATAATCCACACACATTTTATTGTTTGCCAATTATGGCATTTGGGAATACAGAACATGAGCCGTTAAGACAAATATGCTTGGTCGATGCAAATCCAGCTGTCCTCAATTTTTAGCATTTCATTAAACATACATATGCCTTTGAGGCCCGTAGTTCTGCAAGATGTTATATGTATATAAAATATGACCCACAATACTCATTTCAATGTTTGTCAGGTCATTGCATAAAAACACTTATCACCAACATGGAATTTAAGAAAACAGAACGTGACTCTTGGGGAGCTCCCACTAAGACAAACATGATTTCTCACATAAACCTTGCTATATATTCAACACGAAGCATTTTATTAAACATTCAGATGCTTGTCAAGGCTCCTCGTTCAGCAAGACTATATATGCATATGTCCAATATCTATGACTCACAATACCCATTTCATTATTTTCCAGATCACACTTAACAACAACATCATATTTGGGAACAGAGAAATGACCCTTGGGGGGCACTCGTTTAGATAAACAAGATTGCTCAGTAAAATTCTTGCTATAGTTGATTCTTATAACTTTATCAAACCTTTGTATGCCTTTTAAGGCTCCTTGTTCTGCAAGAACGTGTGTGTGTGAGAGAGAGAGAGATCCAGAATACACATTTCAGTGTTTGCCAAGTCAACATTTATCACCAACATGGCATTCGGAAATACAGAACATGACCCTTGGGGAGTTCCCATAAAGATGAACATGATCGTCCAATTCACATCCTGCTGTAATCATTTATTGGCAGTTTAGTAAACATTCACGTGCCTGGTAAGGCTTCTTGTTCTGCTAGACAATATTTATGTATATGTCTAAAAACATGCACAGAACACTTATCACCAGTATGGAATTTGGAAATACAGAACATGACCCTTGCAGGAGCTTCCATTTAGGCAAACAAGATTGCTCGATAAAAATCTTGTTGTGATTGCTGGTTCTACAAGGCTGGAGGTTGTGTGTTACCATTTTTTTTTAATCAGTAAAATGAGGGTTGGTGGGTCCCCACCCTTGTATTGATTTGAAATAAAGCTTCTTACAAAGATTTCAGCTGTACCAGTCAAGCCGATCAAGATAAGTAACTAATTTCCCCAGAAAAAGGTAGCGATAATTATCAACACTGCCAAAAATATGTTTTTCACAGCAAGTTGACGGTACAAATAACCTAAGACAGCATTTCAAGAAACATAACCAGTCCGTAGAGACCAAAAACCTTGGAAACCTTTAACACATAGATCAACTAGGCCAAGCTTCTAGAACTCTCTTTGACGGTCACAGAAGCCATCAAAAAGATGTGGCCAGGGCTCTCCCAGATTTATATAATCAGGCAACATCCATTTCATTGTTTGGCAGATCATCAAGAATACTTATAAGTTATAACCAACATGGCATCTGAGAATACAGAACATAACCCTTGGGGAGGGTCCCATTAAGACAAACACGGTTGCTCAGTAAAATCCTGCTATAGTCAATTCTTGGTGTATTACCAAACTTCGCGTGCTTATTGAGTTGATTCTGCAAAACGTAAATATACACACTACCTATTTCATTGTTTTCCAAGTCATTGCACAAGAACACTCATCGCATGACCCTTGGGGAGTACCCATTTAGGCAAACATGATTACTCATTACAAATCCTGCTGTATTCGATTCTAGAGAGTTAATATGTAATTGCCAAGTTTTTGCACGGGAACACTTTTAGCAGAATGGAATTCGGTAATACAGAACATGGACCTCGGGAGAGTTTCCATTTTAGGCCATTAATACACATGTATGCACATACATATGCATGTGAGAATTGGGTTCCTTTGAAAAATGATTCTATCATCCCCAGACCTCAATATAATCGAGCAGAACAATTCCCCTCGAAAAAACAAGAAAGAAAAGAAGAAGCTGAAACTTAATTTTGAAAAGGGGAGGGTAATAGTTTTTTTCAAATATAAAATAACAATCCAATGCAACGAGAGAGTGGGATAGGGAAATGGAAAGAACCTGTCTCAACTCTGTGGACTTGTTCTTGTCACGCTCCATGACATACCTGCGCCCAAGTTCCGACACAGGGAAAATCATGATCAGATTAGATACAGATCAAATAATTATAAATAGGAAAGAGATAACTGCTTACCCCACCGCATTGAAGAGGCAGCTGTTATCAGCAGGAATGACCCTTCTCACAACCACTCCTTCGTCCATCTTTAAACTCGATCCAAAAATTAACAAACAGAATAACTATTGACTTGAATTGAAGCCGCGAAATCGCCAAGACGTGTTCAGATTGGGATTGCGTGTTCGGATTGGGATTGAGAAGCGCAAATTTGTTCTGCTTCTAATCGCTCCAACAGCAGGTGCGTTTCATTTTCCGGTGAGAAAAATAACGAATGATTGAATCTAGCTTTTCACGCATGGCCTGCCTGTATTCTTATTCTTCTTCTTCTTGGAGTGGGGAATCTCCTTTCGTTCAAAAGCGCTACCATTTTCAGTTTGTTCTATTATAAGACGTCTTGCAATAATTTTGTGGCACAGGCGGTGCAAATAAGATATTGAAAATGATTCATGAAGATATTTAAAGGGATGATTGGAAGAACTTAAATTTTTAGGAGTGAAACATTCTAGGGGCTGTTAAGAAAGAGATATAGGGAGAAGAAGTCTAGGTGTGGAAAAAATATTGAAGGGAATATCTGTGAAACTCTTCTGTTTTTGACAAGACACATATGAACCATGTGCCATTTTTGTTAATTATTTGAAGGAGAAAGGAGGTGTGGTGTAACCCTCCATTTATATGGATTTCCATTTTCAATTATTTTTGATCAGGTAAATTCTGCTAATTATTCTTGACAGTGTAAATTCCCCTCGAGGGGTGACCTTTTGACCCAGATTACACATCTTCTCAAGCTTAGATTACACGTCTTCTTGAGACACTTCCAATATTTTACCCAATTACCCAATTTTAACCTTCAATGTTGGATGTGGTATTTTACCCAACGTCCTCACTTTATTCTTTCTTTTAGGGATTTCAAAGCGGGGCATGCATTGAACTCCCCAATACGTTTACCTCTTGAGCTCATCGACTTAAGCACATTCCATACTCTTGTTTATTTATTTTGATTGTTGATTGACCTTGGCGTGAGATTGAATGGCTAGAAGAGAAAATGCACGAATCTCATTTTTTTAATCTGTGTTTATAGAAACCATAATTTGCTTTTAAAATCAAATTAGATTTTTTTGGGATACGTAGAAAATGTTAGTCTTATGTTATTGTATAGCATAGTTACAACATGATTTATGAGTATGGAGGAGCTTCGCATGCCTTGAGTTATGTCGCAGATCCTCATAATTGTCCCCTCTTTAATTGGTCTCATTCATGAAGCCTTTAGGAGTGGACACCATGTTGGAACTCTTTGAAGAAGAGGTAAAAAATAGGGGAATTGCTTACCAAAATCAACGGGAAGAAGATCCAACCTTTAGAGAGAAACAATATCTTAAGCTTGGACATTTTTGTGGTCAGAATGTGCAGTTGGAACATTTGGGGTCTTATTAACTGTTGGGTCTTGTGAATGTAATTGTAATAATTTCATTTGATGATGCAGGGAAATGCTAAATTATATGTGTTAAGCTTAGAATTTGTATTTATAGAATGATGAAAATAAGGGATAAGGATAGAAGAGAAACAAAAATGGAGTCACTTGGCATTTAACAAGGGAATTTTACTAATGAGTTATATCGTTTATGTTGGTGTATTATTATTTTCTTTTTGATATGTTGTTATCTGGGAATTCTATAATTATTTCAAAGACGTTTTTTTGATATACTTTAGTATGTTAGGAAGCCTCGATTTCCCTTTCAATTTTATCAAATTACCATCTTTGGAGCTTCTGCCCTGGAGATCACACATCCTGCCCATTTTCTATAATACCTGCTTTCATGGATTTAACCCTCTCCATAGATTCCAAATTTGAAGGAAGTTGAATTGTGTCATCGGCCTATAAAGGATCTTTGATTCTTTATTGAATCGATCTCCTTCTGGGTTTTGATGTTTTATTGAATCATGTTGATGGTTTCTTTTTCCTTGACCTTTCAAAATCCTTATAAATTTAACATTCAAGGTGTGTCATTTAGTAGACTTCCTTCATACATTTTTAGTTTTAACATACGCAACCTTACTTGTGGCATTGGCTAAAACTTACGCCGCATATTTATATGTTGATATCTATTTCTACTTCATTTTGGGAGTTTTTCAACATTATATCTTGTGATAGACCCCTTCCAAATCTAATTCTATTAAGATGCATGCTCAATAGAACAATCATACTCCATGAGCTATTAGTGAGAGCTCTGTTTTAGCGCAATTTCCGTAGCATTCTATTTATTTAATTATGAGAGTACATAACCCTTCTTTAACATTGTTAGTAAAGTCGGGCTCCAACTTCTACGCTATCTCGCAACTATCCAATTACTTGGGTTTCAGCAGCGTGGTTAACACCTTTGGATCTCAAATAAAGTGCTTGTGTTATTATGCAAGGAAAATTATAGGTCTGAAAGTTCGTTTAGGACGTGTCGCTCTTTATGTTCTACTTTGGGTTTTGAAGTGCGCTTAACTCTGCAAACCCTATATCGAATTCACTTTAAAAACAAATCTAAATTTTTTCCTAACTCTACAAACCCTAAATTTCCTACATTAAACTTGTCTTATTAAGAAAATATTGATAATGGTGTACAGGATGAGGATAAATCTAAAATATCTATAACCTGCAAACCCTAAAATTTCATTGTCATATCAAGGAAATATTGATAAAAAGGCATACAAGGTGTGGGTGAGGTTTAATTGTTGTGAAAGCTTCCAACACCAATACAATGTGTGCAAGTGAGTTGCCTTACTTACCAATGATAATACATTGATTTTATGTCTATTATTGGAAATGAGAGAGTACTCTATTTGTATATATGCTTGATAGGTGAATGGGAGATTCGAACGTGTTTTAATATGTAGTAAATGAGAGGTGTAGATTCATATTTTGATTTAATATAGTACATATTAAGTACAATTATTAGCAATGTAATACTTCTAATAAATCCTTCTATATTCCTATTGGCCTCCCACAAGCACCTATGGATGTTTTTGCTAGTTGTTAATTGTTTGAAGGAGAGAGGAGGTGTGGTGTATAGATTTTGAAGTAACATACTTTAGAGATATCTTGCGAAAGCAAACCTGTTGTCAACCAATACTCTCAATGTTAATAATTGCTTCGCAATGTCATCACTTGAGTTTTGTGGATAGAGAATGCAAAAAAATTAAGGGAATTTGTTTGTGCATGTTACGAGATGCTTTAGAGATAGGGACGTGTTGAGGGACTTGACATCCCACGTCGACTCGATATATCCTTGATAGGAGGTGACTAGCCCTAGTCACCATTGAGAATTATTAACCGGATGTCAAAAGGGGTTGGTTTATGTAACGTCCCTTTCTAGTGATGAAAGCGAAAATCGAGGAAATAGACAAACCCGAGTGAAGTAAATTTTGTTTTTATATAACAGAGATCTAATATTCCGAAAATGCTTCTAAATAATTATTTCAAGTGTGACAACATTTATCCATCCAAATTACATCAAAAAATGGTGAGAAAAAGATATTATACCCTTGTAATTAATTTTATGACACCAATAAGGCACCCACAAACAAGCGTTGAAAATGATAGATAAACTCCAAAATTACCAAATTATAGATTTCAACCTTATAAAGTTAAATTTATAAATGATGGAATCTTTGAGTAATGAATTTTTGTGCCCTAGAAGGCACCCAAATCCTCTTCTACCCTAGTTGTTCCCTAGGAGAGTGGCTCCAAACAATGTCAAAATCCTTTGTATGACTCCCTTTTTATGCCTTAAATGCAAATCAACAACATGGTCTTCAATGAGAGTCTGCACCACCACCAAATTGAAGGGTTTCCATCCTCCAATCTCCCACAAGGAATGGTTTTTCCTCCTTAGATGCCACACTAATGGATTGTCACCCAATAGTGGAATGGACTAAGAACAATCAACACTAGAGACAAAGTATAAAGTGTATATGTCAAAAGATGATGTGCGGATGAGCCCCTAAGACTCCTCCTATATTCTTTGGTTAGCACCAAGAGCCATAAGGTGTAGACCGACCTCTTAAGCTTGCTTTATCTTCTAATTCCATATTGGGAATCTTCCCAACCTTATCGACCTCTTAATGATCTTTACTTTATCTTTTAATTTCATGTTGGGATCATTATAATCCCAACCAACCTACCTTATGGAGTAAAACACCAAAGAAAAACATTAATAACAATAAAAGAAAATAAAAAACGAAACCCAGGGACTTCCCTTGTGAATTTCCTTCTTGGCCGCGGGAAGAGAAATGGCAAGAAGTCTTTAATCGGGCGCTTAATTTTAAAAATGGGACATTACAATCCTACCTTCCCAAAATTGTTTGCCCCAAGAAATTGTAATCTTTCATGCCCAAATGCCATCATACCAAGATCTAGATCTCATGTCTGGCACAAATAAAAGAGTTTTTTTCCGAAACAAACTCGACACCCATTGCCCCTTTGTTCAATGAAGTCCCCTTCATCTTTGTCTTTTAAAACAACAATACCAACGTCTTCTTTTGCATACTTGATGATATAAAAAGCCTTCCAAATTGTTGTAATCAGTCATAAAGCAATAAATTAATAAATATTCAACAACGTGACAAGCTAATCCATGTCCCAATGTGGAAACATCATTCCATGTTCCATCCTTGTCAACTAAGGTAGAAGAACACTCCATATTTCCAAATACAAATACAATTGAAATTAGGTGCAGGTTGCTATAAATGATGACAACAATATCAATTATTGTAGTTTGGCTCATGGTTCCCATAGAAATACTTCCCTTATCAATTGAGGTAGACAACCCCTCATTCCTCAGCTCTTGATTAAATTCTTTACTCAACAAAAAACTTGGAAAGGAAAACTTGAGCATCATGCAAAATTGATCCAAACACCTAGAGTTACCTTGTCATAGTGGTCTCCTTAACTTCCCAAAAGATGGTCTTAGCTACCCTATTTCTATTTTCCTACGTTGGGTTGTACCTTCCTCAAATACTTTATGTTTCACTCCCAAGCCAAGTATTGGAGGGACCCTTTTTCTATGCAAATTGAGACCTTTTGTACTCACAAAATTATCATCCTCCATTATGACACTGTCATCTTCATTTGTAGTCCCATATTCTTCATCACATGTTCGGATGGATAGAAAATTCAACTACTCTTTCTTTGTTGGAGTTTAGCGGCCAACACTTACTTAGTCAAGGGCGCCTGACATTTCACTCAAACAAATGCCCAAGTGCTCACTCAAGAAGCGCATGAAACCTACCGGAGTCTCTTCTTTGTTTGACTTGTCAAGATGTGGATTATGTGCTTAACCATTCATATCATAAAGTATAGGATATATAATCCAAACAATACATCATAATAAAGAAAATATGCAACAATATATCTAATCATTCATTCATTAACATAGACAATTAACAAAAAAATTGTAGTCCGATCATACCATGTTCATCTCTGCTAACCTTTGCAATCCATAACAAATCATCCATTACAAACATACAATCAATTTTACTACAGTCTCCTTGCACAATACATACCCATAAGCTGATTCATAACCCATACACGCATCGTAAGTTATGCATGACTTATACACTATCCTGCGTTATTTACCTATGCTATCATCTATTACTATTTACAAAGGAATGTGACACACACATATATATAGGGTGGGAACTTGTCCTTCACCGCTATATGCTTTAATTCTAACAATAGACCCTCCTAAATATAACCTGCATGCTCTCAAACTCTTGTTTTAACTCTCAATCCATGGCTATCTTTAGGGGACTTCATCCCTTCACACTATAAATAGCTTGTTCTTATCCATGTTTGTGTCCTATAATTAGATTTATTCATGCACCATCCTTACTCATATTACACGTATTTTATCCTCTGTCAGTTTCTTCTCCTCATTGAGTCTATTTCTAGACTTGCTTTGTTAACCAAGCCATCTCTACTTTTCTCCATTTTTAGGCCATTCTCAGTAATCTAACTAACTCCTTTAATGTCTTTGTGTGCAAACCTTTGCACCCTATCGTCTTTTTATCTCCCGCACGCACCTTTTCTCACCGACTTATACTAGTATCTTCTTCATGTCCTCACATGTACTCTCACTCATATCTTCCTAGCTCTTTGATACTTTTTCATGGTTCACACGTGCCCTTATGCGCAGAGTCTTCAACATCCGCACATGGCTTTACTTTAGCCACTTTCTCAGCCCCCCAACATTACCCACACTAGGAGTATTGTCCTATAAAGAATAAAATAATAATCTTGAAATAATGTATGGAATAATAAGGGCAATGCCCCCAATGAATTTCAATAATAAAGAATGTTGTTCTTTTGTGCGTGTTCAAAAATCAAGATCAAGGTGATGACAAAAGTTCTAGGAACTCTAGGTTGATTCCCTTATCCATTGCTTTCATCCTTCTAGCTCATTGGACACCTTGTCTCGCGCCGCCTCAACAATGTCTCGATATATTCTGCAGAGTTAACCCATTTGCCTTCTCCTGTAGCTCCCTTAATATGACATTCCACTGTGGTGACACACGATTTATTTTAATTTGAATTAAATCTAATATTCAGAGAGTAACTTATTGTATAAATAAAAATTACGAAATGACACAAGCAACTAAGATGTAAAATATGAAACCCTAAGCAATGAAGAGAGATATGAGTACTTAGATTATTTCCGTGTAACTGGAAGTAATTTGAGTAGGGATAAGTGTTGAACAGGATGTAAGAAGTGTCGTATCTAACCTATGTAAATTATGGAGCTCACGAACAAAGGTCGGGCAAGGACGCCGCGGCGCAGGACAGGGCGCCTATGTGCTTGATGATTAGATCAAGGCCCATGACTATGCAAAAGCTATAAATATGGTCTCTATTGTGTCATAATTATTCCCTATTGATAGCACTGGAAGTCACTCTTGGATCACCAAAGGTACCTTTAACTCTGCAAAAGAGAAGTTCACTTGCACAAGCCCACAAACCACATCAAACCTAAAAGGAAAATGTGGAATGGGAGTCTCGACCGACCACAGCGGTCACCCCGAGAGTGAACTTATGACCGAGCGTTGCACTACATCTCAGATTCCATGTAGTAGTTATGGTATGTGTGTGTGTGTAAGAGTGATGCCCTAGGATGTCATTGTGCAAGTTACACTTGATAGCGGGTTGTAGCTAGAATGTAACAATGTAACATAATGTGTAGATGGAATAGAATGAACTTCCCCTTCCCTATGTGTGTATGCATCCCTTGTCCCTTGAGTGGATGTTAGATGGATGCCTTTGAATGCTTTTTTGTGCCTATTGAATGCAAGCTTAGGTGATAATAGTAATGTTTAGTGTTTGGTCGCTCATTTTGAACACCTAACTATGTATTTATATGATTCACTTGTTTGAATTTCATAATTAACAACTAGAAGGCCAACCCATAAGTGAAAAATATGCCGAAAAGATAAAAGAGACCTAAAAGGAGTGAGTAAGGTGAGAAAGGGTCAGGGGCACCTAAAGGGGACATGAGCACACAGGCCCTATTGTCTTGGCTAGGGGAAATTTGGTGTCTGAAGCCATAAAAGATAAATGAGTAAAGTTTTGACTAGGTGTAGGGTGTGTAAGACCAAATAGAAAATAATAGACAAAGAAAAGAGGCCAAAGATAGTTGTCAACCACTAGTTTTCTTACTTATGAATCATATAAATGCTAGTATGTTTTTAGGACCTATAAATGTACCCAAGTGTGTGATTTTGTGTCTATAATGCCCTCCAACACATCTACCATGCTCATCACCATCACTTGGACTTCGTTAAGCCTTTATTCGACTCTATCACACTTAGCCTTTATTGCCTCTTTCTTTTGGCTAACTTCCTACAAAACCTTCTCATGTTCATCCCTATTGGTTAACAATGAGGCACGAAGTTTCTTTAATTCTACCTCATCCTTAGTAATGCACATGTTTAGGATCATCGAGATATATTGAAATTTCACAAAAATCTTTTCACCTTACGTGTGACTTCCTTCAACTCTATGCCAAGTTTCGTGTATTCTTCTAACTTCTACTCCACCTTCCCTTATTTTCACTTACATGTTCTTCAGATGTAGGCCCTTGCCTATTATTTACTTTTCTCAGCAGTAGATGTACCGATTCTTTTAAGTACTCCATTTTTGTGTTATGATTAGGCTTGTCTTGTGCTAGTATATCTAAGCACGTATGCGCGATATTATTTACAAGGTTGATTGATTTATTATATACACTTGTCACCCCCTTCTTAGTATCATTAATCTCCTATACCAGTCGATGATTCTTTTTTTCCTCTCTCTATATCCTTTTGCATTCTCCTTATTGCCTCCCCTTTGTTAATGTTACTCTTTCCTACCTCGGTGGCCATCTTATTTAGAACACTTCTCACTTGCTCATGTGAGAGTTGAGTAGAGTCTATTATGGGGAACACTGCTCCTAGTTCCTTCTTCAATTTAAGCTTTAAAATTGACTCTTTACTTACCTTAAACTCCAACTTCCCCATTTGTGTCTACGTAGACTCTAAGAGAGTGTCTTCCTTGTGTGCACATGTGCTTCGACCTTGTTAAACATTTCCCAACATAACAGATCTTCGGTGGGCACCGAACTCTAAAATATGGCCCTTAGAAGCTTCGTCTAATCATCAATGTATGACATCTAAGGTGCTGTGGAGGGTGCCTTGGCCTTTTTCCTCCCTGTGTGTGGCTTGCGTGGTGTCTCTTACGCAACATGATATTGTGTGCGCAGATGTCCCCTCACTAGTGCCTTACTCTCCCGAAGTCCTTGTTCCTCTTCATCATGCATATCTTTTTACTCTTCCTCGCATTCCTCTGCATGCGTGTGTAGACACAAAATCACACACTTGGGTACATTTCTAGGTCCTAAAAGCATACTTGCATTCATATGATTCCTAAGCGAGAAAACTAGTAATTAACAACTATCTTTGGCCTCTTTGCTTTGTTTATTGTCTTCTTTCTAGTCTTTTACACCCTACAACCCAATTGGTATTTCACTTGCTTATATTTTATGGCTTTAAATACCAATGCCGGGTGCCCTCATCCTCTCTGGGCACCCCCGACCTTTCTCCACTTTAATCACTCTTTTGGGCTTATTTTATCTTTTGGGCATCTTATTTTCTTATGGGTTGGCCTTCCAGTTGTCAATTACAAAATTCAACCAAGGGAATCATATAAATACAAAGCTATGTGACCAAAATAAGGGACCAAGCTCTAAGCATCTATTATCATCACCTAAGGTTACATCCAAAGGCATTCTAAGAGCATCAAAGGCATCCATCTAGCACTCACTCAAGGGACAAGGGACTGCATTTTTTGCATACACGCATAGGAAGGGAAGTTCATTTTTCCATCCACACATTTATTTACATTAGTACATCTAAATATCACCCGTTATCACACGCACTTGCACAAGGGCTTCTTAGGGCACAATTCTATCATACATGCACAAGAACTACAAGGAGTCTGAGATGTAGTGCATCGCTCAATCTTAATTTTTATCGACAAGTGACCATAGAGGTCAGTCCAACTCCCCATATTACATCTTTTCTTTTTGGGATTTAATGTGGTTTGAGGATTTTACAGGTCATTATCTCTTTTCAGAGGTTACAGGAAGTTTTGCGATCATCGGCAACATACAACCGACCAACAACAATTATCAATGACAACTTGAGACACTAGAAGATTACGGTTCCAACCATTTTTGCAATCACGGGTGCCTAAGTAGAGACTCTAGCGCCTGTGCACCCCTAACACCCTGAGCCTAGGCTCATTGGGAAACTCCAAAATTTATTTTGCATAGTTGTGACAGTTTTCCCTTCCTATTTTTCATTTCTCCAGTCTTCATAGTCCGACAAGACATAAATCAACTAAGTCCTTTACTCTCTCTCTCTTACACTTAATGTTTCATATTCATTAACTTGTTTACTTATGTCCTCTTATATCTAACAATTGATTATTATAGCTTACATCTATAACTCTGCAATTAGGGTTTAGCTTAATTCTATTTTTGTTAAATAATTTGGTGAACCCACATTCAAATACTCTTGCATCCTTCTTTTTCTTCTCTCATGGATCCTAAAATTCCTCAAATTTCTTTACATAATCTACTTCAAATTCATCCCATTGCAAGGTTGTTCTCCAAAAACCCCTTGACACTATGTATATCCCTCGCAATACACCACCCACTCAAGTAAATGCCATCTTCGATCGTCTTTTTGATGGAGTATCATGCCTAATCCTACATCCAATCAACCCATCTTATATCAATTCAAGATTTGCATTATTTATTTCAAGACAAAATTCAAGCTATGAAAACAACAATTACATCTATAAAATATGAAATCTAACATCTCAAGGATGCTTCTCACACCCATGTTAGTTCCTCTTCTACATCTCATTTTGCTTTTATGACTTCCACATTTGCTCATATCAAGTGAACCTCAAGCCTTACCGCTCCCCGCACCTCTCAAGTTTGATCACAATACTTAAGCAACAAGATATTATTCCCGATACTCTTACTCACCAATAGATTAATTTTCCATCTACTCATTGTTATCCTCCTTATTGGCTTACACAATATCAAGGTCATCCATATTGCAACCATCATCGAATTAATGGACATAATGACAATGATTGTTATGCTCTAAAACAATAAATTGGCTACCTTAAGCATTATGGTCTCATTTCATTTGCTACACAAAATGTTGTTACATGTTCATCTCAATTGCTACATCTCATTAGGTTCCTAAATCTAATTCATCTATGTCTAATAAGTATCATGCCATCGCTTACTTCGATGTTCTTCTTCTACAAGAAGTCAAGAGCCACCTAAACAACTTCCTCTCAAAATCAGTGCAACATCTCCTCCTCTTAAGTCTTCTACAATATTATCAAGACAAACTACGCAACCGCCTCTCAAAATCGGTCCAACATCACCTACTCTCAAGTCTTCTATAGCGTTATCAATCGCATGTAAGCTACCACTAATTAACTTTTTCAAACAAATTATTCCTTATATTGATGGACAAGACACATTTCAAACACCGCCCTAGATCTTCATCTCTCACACACTTGGGTGGCATTGCACTTCCCCCTTCTTGCACTATCGGTTGTATCTAAGATATACTATCATACTTATTTCTTTGTGCTTCATGATTCATCTTTCTTAGCACTTTCAAACCCGTTGATACACGCATTATATCATCAATACCCTATGACACACTCTAGTTTCATAGTCCATACTCAACTATTAACGGCCTAAATCTGAAATGAACCTCACACACTACACATTTCATGTTATGCACTTCATAATACATCTTTCTAGCATTCTATTTTCACACATCATACTATCCTCTTCTATACTCTATGCTCTATGCTTCATTGATCTATCTTTTAGTGCACACTATTAAACCATTTCCCGATGACGCACTCTTGTTCTATGGTTCATTCTTGACTATCGAGGGGTATTTTATAAATGAACCTCATCTCACATGCATATACATTCGCTCGGGGGGCACATTGCTCCTATCACATTCATATTGCATTCCATTCCATCTCACTCACTCATTCACAACATCTTTGTATATCTTGGTTACACATATTATTCTTGTTTATATTATTTACATGTACACTTTGTTTACTATGTTAGATGAATATTTAGTATGTCATTATCTTTTCTATATATACATGTGTGTTCACTTGTTCTTTAGTTGTGGATGCATACTTTCTATAGACCTTTACATACAACAATGATGATGCTTGCATGTACATCTTACCTAGTCCACCAGAGGCTCTAGGGCATCTACATTTCTACTCTTACACATCACAAGTGCTATTATTTCATTACTTACTACTTCATATTCTTACTAACACACTATTTTCCATGGATGTATACATGATTTGACATACTCTTTATCCTTTTAACATGTTAATGGGTGCTTCATGTGCAACATTTGTCTTCGTAAGAACTATTTGCCACCATGGATGTCGATACTTTGCTTAATATTGTTTGTCATTGATTCTATTGTATACTATTATTTTTGGGCTATGCCCTATGTCTTGTATGCACATTGTATGCTTTTGGCCACTTCATCCCTAATTGTCTTGTGACATTGTGAACAATTTCCCATGTATGAATTTCACTTTTCACAGTGGTCTCTCTTTTATATGCACACTTGCTTGTTTCACCACTTTTCTATGAAATGCTTGCTTCTATTTATACTAACACGTGTATTTATCCATATTGTTTACATGTCCTTGGTTCCCACCATGCACATTCCCCTCCCCCTACAGGGGACATAGTTCAACTCATCATCGGGTGCTTTGTTTGGGCTACATTCTCTTAGTGACATCACATGCACCCCAAACGAGTGGGGCATACATTGGGTGAATCAGTCACCCCATAAAACAAGACAACACATTTCAACACAAGAACAAAATAGGATACAATTATAGAAATGGCCCAGAATCATACTTGGGTCCTCAGTTCAACACACATACACAAGCGCCAGATACATGACACTAACACCTATGCACTCTTGACCTTTCATGGTTATAGTTACTTTTACAGATCAAACACAATCTATAGTAGTTTCCAGAGTAGTTTCATAGGATCAGGCATCGGCCTCAAAAGAATATGTAATGCATGCAATCTCCTATTATCTCCTTTTCAACATAGAAAATACATAACAATATGGAACTAAACACTAGACGTACCATCATCAATAGTGGTATTCTTTAGAAGTGGTCATGAAAGGAGAGTAACACTAGACCTCACTCCCCAACACCCTTTTGTTGTGGCGTGAGATTGCCCAAAAACTTGAACTTGGCGTGAGATCACCAAAAAAAATGTTCTTGGCATGAGATCACCCAAAAAACTCGTTCTTGGTGTGAGATCTCCCAAAAAAATCACTCCTCTACAGCAATTCGGGACATTTTCTATCATTTTCACTCTTCACGAATCAGGTGCACACTTTCCTTTTTACATGATTTTAAATAATTTCACATAGTTTTCATCATACATGACTTTTATTACTCTTTTTTATTCTTTTACAGGTCCATCCTTAATATTCAACAAAGTAGCCCTACATCAAACACAATAACAAGTACAACACAAGTACAACACAATACACTTCACCCCTAGGGTCACTTCCTCTTTCTTAGCTTCCACGCTTCATTTTTATCACTTCACGCTTTCACTTGTCTCTTCGACACGCTATCGCCATCACATTCTACATGGTTATCAGGTATACATCTCTTATCTACTTTATGTTATCAAGTATTCACTTAACAACATAAAGTGGGGAAAATGTAGACACAAAATCACACACTTGGGTACATTTCTAGGTCCTAAAAGCATACTTGCATTCATATGATTCCTAAGCGAGAAAACTAGTAATTGACAACTATCTTTGGCCTCTTTGCTTTGTTTCTTGTCTTCTTTCTAGCCTTTTACACTCTATAACCTGATTGGAATTTCACTTGTTTATATTTTATGGATTTGAACACAAATGCACAGCCCCAGACGCCAACACCCTCGTCCCCTCTAGGCGCCCCTGACCTCTTTCCACTTTACTCACTCTTTTTGGGCTTCTTTTATCTTTTAGGCATCTTATTTTCTTATGGGTCGACCTTCTAGTTGTAAATTACGAAATTCAACCAAGGGAATCATATAAATACAAAGCTATGTGACCAAAATAAGGGACCAATATCTAAGCATCTATTATCATCACCTAAGGTTGCATCCAAAGGCATTATAAGAGCATCAAATGCATCCATCTAACACTCACTCAAGGGATAAGGGATTGCATTTTCTACATACACACATAGGAAGGGAAGTTCATTTTTCCATCCACACATCTATTTACATTGGTACATCTAACTATCACTGTTATCACGTGCACTTACACAAGGGCTTCCTAGGGCACAATTCTATCACACACGCACAAGAACTACATGGAGTCTGAGATGTAGTGTAGTGCTTGGTCATAAGTTCACTCAGTTGAGTGACTATCGGGGTCAATCCAACTCCCCATATTGCATCTTTTATTTTGGGATTTGATGTGGTTTAAGGGTTTTGTAGGTCATTATCTCTTTGTAAGTTTTAGGTGAATTATGTGATCATCTAGTGACATATATCTAACCAACAATGACTATCAGCGACAACCTTGTGATACTAGATGATTCAAGTCCCAACCATTTTTGTAGTCACAGGTGCCCAGTAGTAGACTCTAGCACCCAGGCACCCCTAACCCAGTCTAGGCTCATTGGAAACTCCAAAATTTATTTTGTACACTTACAACAATCCACCCTTCATGTTTGTCAATTTCTTCAGTTTGCATAGTCCAGGCATTGAGCGTGAATCAAATAAGTCCTTTACTCTCTCTCTCTCTTGCACTTAGGGTTTCATATTCATTAGCATATTTTCTTGTGTCCTCTTGTATCGGAAGTTGTTATTATAGTTTACATTTGTTACTCATAAATTAGGGCTTAGCATAATTCTATTTTTGTTAAATCAACATGTGCTCTTCCTCCAGCCTCCTTTGCATGTCTCTCTTCTTCCTATTCAAGCTCTTCGCACCGTTCTTCTTTATGTATAAGCTACTATAAATCTTCCTCGTCCAGATCATGAATGATGTGAGGTTATTCCTCCTTTGTTAGGTTAGGCTGTGTGTTTCTTTTTCTAGAGATAATTGATGGGAAGTGCTTTCTTCTTGGTTCCTTCTCTACATCTTCTTCCTTCTATTATGATCGAGCGCAAACTCTACCTCATCATTATCTTTTTCTTCTTATTTTTCTTCTTCGGAGGATTTTATTCGTGTTTGCGCTTAGGAATCTTAGTTGTCTTCTTTGATGGTGGTGATGTAAGAGTGGTATCTTGCACATTCACCATCTTCTCGCCCCTGGAGCTTTGGTTGTAGGTAAACATAGACTTTGCATGCCTCTTTCGATCATTGTCATGGTCACAATGGGGTTTAGGTCCATAATGTCGACTCTATTATTTCTTGGTATGGCTTTTTAGACTCATATTTGTAGGTCTTGTGCAACATGTGATATTCATAATCTACCTTCTCATCATTGAACCTAAGTGGTTGTGCATCTTTTATTCTTCCGAATGTGGCCTTGAAGTATTTGACAGTGAATGCAAATTGAAGTTTGCACCAAGGCCCCATCACTCCATTGTTTAGAAAAAAATGTTAAGGTAAAAGTGTTGCATGATGACTGGAAAATCTTCTTGCCCATCCAATCGCGGTAATTTCCTTGGATGTGCCATTGATTTTCAAATGCATTGTGCATTCTCTTGTACCGTTTCTCTTGGAACATCTTGTATGTATTAGAAATTGTGCCCCTCCAGGGTGTACTTGGCAAATTCTTTGTGTCGAAGACTTCTTCTCAATCGATGCTCTCATATGTTGTCTTCTGGACCATCTAGAACTCCTATCTCCCAAAATACTATTAGACATAATAGAGCCCCAGTGATTTTCTCTCATTTATCGCTTTTGCTTTTTGCTTCGTCATTATGATGCCCTCGGCTATAAACATGGAAATATTATATTGGGGTTTATACACCATTTTGTGCGCAATATGCAGAGAAACTTCTTATTAGTTCCAAGATTGGTTATGTTCGAGACATTGAAGGTGTCACTTCCTCCGATATTGCACTTTTGTGGTTGTCTCTTATATTACTTCTTCATCGCCTAGATCAAGCGTTATCCCTCGTCACTATCTCTCATCCATGTTACCTTATTGATCAATTTTCTAGTTAAGCGCATTCTTCTACCTACGAAGTAGAAGTAGTTTTCATGGAAGCGTGACATCAACCACTTGTGCAAGTGTGTGGTCTTACTAAAGAAGGGTAATTCATACAGTTGTAGTACTCCAACCCCTTCCAAGGTCTTGCACACCTTGTCATAAAAATTATCTACCCTTCTAGTGTTCGCTAACTCATCTCCTACAACACATCATTCTTGATTTTGGTTTCATGACTTTGCGTGTGGTGGTTATACTCGCTAATCTTGCATTTTCATAGTTGTGACACCCTTAGTTTTCCCATACTCACTTCTTGTGGATGTTGCATTTCAAAACCATTTGTCAAGAGATTCTTCGTGGTCTTCTTGGTCCTTTGTAGTTTCTTTGGCACCATTTTATTTTTCTGGTTGAATTTTCTTGTAACACTTTGCTCTGCAATTTGTACCCTAGTTGAAAAAACCCTCAATTTTTCTTACTCAACCCGTGCTCACTTTGATACTCCAATCTTATGCCTTAGCTCAATCTAACTTCATTCCCTAACCCTACAAAATTTTCTCTTGTCACCGTTAAACCCTATCTTCACAAATCTTCCTCAAAACCCTTCACGTAGCTTCAACTTCTCCTAAGGATATCTTGTTCGATTCTAGAGGTTCTATGCTCGATCTATTTCTTTACACTCTAGTTCACACTTCACACTTGTTCGTAGATTCGCAAGAGGTCTTTTGCGCACTAGTTCTCAATAACATGGTAAGAATGACTACACGCCGTTGTTTTTTTAAAAATTAATTTTTAAATGCATTAAATATGCTCACCTACCACCATTTTTTTAGCTTTAAAGGGATTTTTGAGTTTTCCTTTTTTTTTTTTTAATTTTCCGGCTTTTTCCACAAACTTCTTCCACGTGCGGTAGTCCATAACCTTCTCGCACGCTACTACTTCCTAGGTTGTATTACCTCTTGCACGTATCCTCTGTGCTTACACACATTCTTTGTCGCGCTGCTTACCAAGTAGTATTCCTTCTTGTGTTGCCTCCTTGCATTATCCTACACGTTGTGCCAACATTCCTTCACATAAGTAAGCATCCTTTACACCTTTGAGCAAGTTCACTTATACATGCACCTTTCATATTTGAAGGTTCCAAATTAATCCTTCACACCATTACACCTATGTGTCAAGCTTTCTATGGCACACCAAATTAAACCTTGTGTTCTATTCCCTTCTAACTTACATTTAAATCATGTACACTCCTCTGCACATTAAGCTAGAATGAATATCATCAACTCATGCACGTGAACACACTTATTACAACAAAAACAAAAACAAAAACCGAAAGGGTACCTTATCTAAATGGCAATCTGCCTTATGTAAACATAATGAAGGAATCATATTTGTAGTAAGGATTCAACTTACTCCCATTAAAGTAATTAGGAAACATTGTGCCATCCAAAGACTGCAGAATCGACATGCATCAAATTCTAAAATCGTGGTTACTTTAAATGGTCCCAACCAATGCACTTTGAACTTTCTTGGGTGGCACACAAAATTTGAATCATATAAAAGTACCATACCAATAACCACAAAAACTTGTTCTTAATATGCATGTCATGTTAGGCCTTATGTCTCACTTTTTTTGCCTTCTGACTCCATCGTGCAATTGCACATGGTTCATCCAATTGCATTAATTTGTCAATGTGCTCCATCAATGCTTTGTCATCAAGAAGTCTTCCTATGTGCACAATACGTAGGGAGGGTAGGATAAATTCTACAAGCAAAATTACCTCTGCGCTAAACACCAATTGAAGGGGTGTGGCCTTATTCAACCTCTTATAGCGAGTCTTATATGTCCATAATACATCTAACACTTTGGCTTCCCAATCCTTTCATCCTACATCACAAAATTTTGTCAATGTATGTCCCAAGATTTTATTGAAGGCCTATGTAGTACCATTAGCTTATGGGTGATAGGGAGTAATCTTATGGTGAGCTACCATAAACTCTACTAACAACATTTTAATTGTCTCATTCAAAAAATGAGTTCTCTTTTCACCTTGGTAAGGCTCGATAGATAGCCATACCTACTAATAATGTTCTCCCATAAAAATATTGTTGTAGTAGTAGCTGCAATAATCCTTTATGGGTACTACTTATGCGCATCTTGTCAAATAGTTTATACAAGTTATAATGTAATGCATGCTTGTCCTCCACGTAACTCGTGTAATTGGGCCAAAAAATTAAGTTGCCCACTTTTCAAACAATTCCGCTTGTTATGGGTCGAAGTTGCTTCTCATCAAGTTGTCCTGGTTTTCCAATTTATTGACAATGATCACGGGCTTTGACAAAGGATTTAGTATCCTTGTAGAATGACTCCCACCATAATCCTACAAGTAATAACTTGCATGATGTAGTTTTTCATGCATAATGTCCTCCAACTATCTCTTCATGCGATTCTTCTATGATGGCTTCATGCTCATGTTCCAAGACACAACTATGTAAAACTTAATTTCTACCCATTTTGTATATGTATCTATATGACTAAAATCAACATGTGACTCTCATGCACGCGTAACCTCTCAAGGTCGTCTTTAGGAAAACCACAATGAAATGGATAGATGGCTATGTGGTAGGCTAAATAAGGAAAATAAGTGGAATATGTATGATTAACTAAAATTAAGTAATACTGGGAGTAGTTATCTAATCTAGGAGGACATAAACACTTTGTAAATAAATGTGCTAAAATAGAAATAAGGCAGCTATATAATACAACTAATGGAAATAAAACCTAATATGCAAGAAGAGGGTAAGGAAAGAACTCGGTGATAAGCTGGTGGACTGTCGCAGAGTTTCGTAGGTCTAAGCTGGAAATTTTACGAACAGAACGAATGTGCAGAGGTCCTGCAAAGGTGGATCTGGAGGATCTCGAGTGGATTGGGGCACCCATGGTCACTTTGGTATGTAATCTGCGTGTCATGGTCTCGTGAAAATCTCCCGAGAAAAAGCTCTTATAAGCTCAAAAGGTTCTCTGAAACCCTCATTGTGTGTCACATCAGGTTCATTGTCCTGCACTGTATGTCACCAATAATTAGAGTTGATGTAGATACCTACAAGAAAATAAGAAGGAAGTATCAAAACCCTAAAAATAAAGATGCAGAATGAATGGGTCGGACTGACCTCACTGCCACAACAGTGGGCTTACTAATCTAAGTGTTGCACTACATTTCAAACCCAAATGTAGTTTTGGTGAGTGTGTGCATGTCATGCCCTAGGTGCTCTTATGTCAGTCGCACTATGTGAAATAATGAGCAATAACTAAATGTAGAAAATGTAATAGCATGTGTGCATGGAATAGAATAGAATCCTCCCCTATGAAGTGTGATGCAGACTTCCTAGCTTATGCCTTGATGATGGAGCTATGTGGATGCAAATGTAATAGATGGATGCAACTCTAGATAAGTAATAGTAGTAGAATGATGTTAGGTCCCTCGTTATGGTCTCGTAACTTTATATTTATATGGTTCTCTTTATCTAATTCCATAATTAACCTTGACATGGCCGACAAGGAAAAAGATAAGGATAAAAAACAGTTAGAAAGAGCCCAAAAAGTGACGGGAAAGTAGAAAAAGGATCGGGGTGCCCCAAGTGGGGACCGAGGTTTGAAGATACTACCATTGGTGCCCTGCCCAAGGCTAAAATGATGGGAAAGTGCCAAAACAAACTGGGCATATAGATAAAAATGTGTAGGAATGACGAAATAAAAGTAAAATAAGATGGCCAAAATATGGGGTTAATTAATACTTTCTTCACTCAAGAACCTTCTAAATAGTAGTATGAGACCAAGATAAATAAATGTCTAAAGTGCATGATTTTGTGACTACATTTTTCCCCCACTTTATGTTGGTGAGTTGAAATCTTGGTAACATAAAGTAATTAGAAATGTGTACCTGATGTCCATGAAGAGTGTAGTAGAAACATGTCAAAGGACTAGACAAAAGCATGGAATGACAAAAATAAGATGGAGGAGCATGGAAACTAAAGATGAAAATAAGTAAAAAGGGTGATGAGAGTGAACCTAGGTGGAACACGTGTGTAGCTATTGTAGTGTGTAGTGTACCTGCATGGTTAGTAAAGCATGTGTTGTCATGGAATGTTGTTGTTGCCCCCAATTTGACTGCTTATTTCTCATACGACCAAACCTGCAAGGAGAAAATGATCAAGTAGTCAAATATGTATGTATGTAAAAATGCTATGTGAAATAAGCATGTATATGTAAAGTATGCAAATGTAAAATATGCAAAATGAAAAAGTGTAAATGGAACATGTCTTTGGACCACGATTGTCGTTATACCAAAACCCATAGGTGTTAGTCTCCGCTACAATCGTTAGAGTTAGGATCTACGAGAGGCGGTTAGTCCATGTCACAAAACTCACGGGGAGCGTTGGACACACATGCCAATAATCCCCCTCAATGTTACCCGAGTGAGTTTCGAACTCAAGACTTGTCGCTCTGATACCATTTGTTGGACCATGATTGCCATTAGACCAAAACCCATAGGTGTTAGTCTCGCTACAATCGCAAAGTTAGGATCTACGAGAGGTGGTTAGTCCATGTCACGAAACTCACGGGGAGCATTGGACACACATGCCAACAACATGTGGACTGATCCATGTTGAGAGAAAGAGTATAGAAGGATATCTTCTACTTTGAGTTTTTTGGGTGATCTCACACCAACCTAGTTGAAGAAGTGTAGGGAGGAAATGCTCTGTGTATTCTAAGCTCTAACCGCTTATGTTGAAGCATGTGTGAAGAGATCTCTGTAATTTCCTAGTTTTTTGGGTGATTTGATGCCGCTGGTCGAAGTAGTGTAGTGAGGCACACCCACTATAACCTCCAAGCTTGTAATTGCTTCCTAGAAATGATAAGGACACCATGGCCTATAAAATCTATTGTGTATGGGATTTGTAGACTGTTCTAAACCCACTCGATGTATACAAACCCATAATGCCAAGGGCGGAAAATCAGTATTGAACCAAAGTGTAATCTGCGTTGTGTTAGTATGTAAACCCCAAATGATGCCCCCTCTTTGGGGGTGTTATGCAATATCATTGATAGGAGACATGTGGCTCGAAAAGAGGACCAATCGCATGTATGTCAGTAACCACGGAAAGTGCTTGGTAGAAACCAAGGCACACACAAACAAGAAGGCTAACCAAAGATAAGTGTAAAGCAAACAATGCATGCATATAGAAAACATGTGTAAGCTACACATAAAATATAGTAATGTAAACACACAAGAAGACAAAGTAAGCCACACAAAGTGATATGCAAACATGGGACATCACTCATGATGTTGTAAGACATGCAAGGCCATCATGACCATAAACAAGAAGCAAGTGTGCACACAAAGCATAGGGCAAAGCCCACAAACAATAGCAAACAATAGTAGACAAGTATAAAGAAACAAACAAGTAGTCATAGAAACATATAATCTTGCAAAATAAGTGTTGCACATGGAACACCCATTAACATGTTAGAGAAATAACCAATATGTCAAAAGTATGTATGATCAAGTAATGTAAGATGTTAAGTACAAAATGAAACAATAACACCTAGATGAGATAAATGTGGATGCCCCCAATGACCAATATAGTAAGGGTAGAAGGAAAACATCCATGTCGCATGTAGGATTCATGTATCTACAATCACACTAAACAAAGGCGTGAACGTGCTTGTGTGGATGGTATATATAATGAAATATGAGGAATTAGTCTAACATATATAGCAAAGTGATCATGCAAAACACTAGTAAACAAGAGTAAATGCTCCAAGACAATGCAATATGTTGTGGGTAGATGGAATGGAATGCAAGATGGAATGATAGGAGCCACGTTCCTCCTGAGTGGATGGAAGTGTATGCAACAAGGCTCATTTTATCCCCTTAACTTGATCAAGAATGAACCATAAATGAGAGTGCGTCATCGGGAAATGGTTGAGTAGTGTTTATTGTTTTTTCGTGTTGTGATGAATGTGTATGTGTAGTGATGAAATACGACATATAGAAAGGATGTGCATGAACCCATTAGCCAAAGCGTATATCATGACTTGATGAATGGAGGAGTGATGATTTGGCCTAAGGGTAGATCACTATAAGATGAATAATAGGGGGTGGTGATTTAGCCTAAAGCATATACCACTACTGAGAATGAATGAAAGGAGTGATGATTTAGCCTAAGCGTATATCACTATAAGATGAATGGTAAGGAGTAGTGATGTAACCTAAGGTATATACCACTACAAAATTATATAATGGAGGTGGTGATCTAGCCTAAATAATATACCATTACTAGATAGAAAAAGTGAGTGACGATTTAGCCTAAAGCATATGTCACTAGCCTAGGAATGTTGTAAGATGAAATGTCGCATTGTGAATGTGAGGTCCATTTGATTTGTAAACCCTTGACAGTTGAGTATGGACCAAGGAACTAAAGTGTGTCATAAGGTGCTTAGCACAAGGCAGTCATAGAAAACAATGTAGTAGGTGTTACTTTTCTTGAATCTAATTAGATCTACATGCCGTTAAACAATTAACAAAATAAAGAAAATGAATCTATTCTATTTCGTTTTTTGGGATTTTCCAATGATTTTGAATAAAATAGAAATAAAACGAACAAACAACTAATTAATCTAATGTTTTTGTATTTTTGGATGCTTACTAGAAAACAAAATAAATACGCATTAAAAACTAAACTTCTTATAATTAAATACAATTGCCTTTATTCTAATGCAGATTAAACTAAACAAAGAGATAACCAGATGTAGCTATTTCCTTGTGCAAAAGATTTAATTAATCTAGAAAAACAAATTCCTTTTACTATTTGTAATTGTGGATTTACAAATTCCTCTATTATTACCTTAGAGTCATGGGAAGAATTGAAATGTTTCTTAGAAGTAATTCTTCCCCTGAAACTTTCTCGGTAGAAACAACAAGATCTATGGAAGCTTACAAAAATGAAGGAAATTACAACTAACACTAAATGGATGCAGAAGCTTCTTCTAGACAAAATTCCCATGCAAATCCATAGGGATAGGCAGGGAAACAACTTTCAATAGAAGCTTTGTGTAGATAAAGAAAACTACGTAAACCGATATACTCTAATGTGATTATGGAATACATTTTACTTAAACAAAGAAATCTCTAAGAATCCAAATACATCCCCAACCTAGAAATTATAGAACTGTGACAATGCCAGAGTTGGTTTTGATTTGTTTTCCCCTTTGCTTCTTTCCAATTTGATGTTTGAACGAGTCCAGGAATTGTGTTTGCTTGTGTGGAAGAAATGATGAAGAAGTGTTGGAGTTGGAATGGCTTGCAAGCAATCACAGTAACGACGTGACGCAAGAGAATAACAAGGCAAGAAATTGAGCTTGCTTGTGTATTTCTTGGTAGGATTATGGCAAGCATAACAATTCAATTCAAAATAATAATCTCCAACCAATGCTTTGAGTAGAAGCTTAGCTCATATAGAAAAATGGCAAGGAAATGGTCTAAGCCATTTGGCAGCCAAGGGATGCCACATCACTCAAAGAAGGGGCAGTTAGCTCACAATTAACAACATGAAGGGAAGGATAAGTTAGTATGCATCAGATGAGCTCAAGAACAACTGAATTGGCTAAGAAATGTGCACTAAAAGCAAGTTTGGAGAAGGTGACACGATTTCAAAACATGTTGGAAGAGGCGCAGGAAAAAGGGCATGGAATCGCCGGTCTGCGCAATCGACGATTACAAAACCACTACAATGATTACGTAATGATCGGGGTAGTTGTGTAACCCTCGACGTGGTTCCATAACTTAAAGCACGAAATCTACGGAAAAAGTTTTGAAAGAGATAAAGAAAAGAAGGAAAAGCATGGAAATGGTCAAGGCAAGCATTATAGGCTAAATATATGCCATGCAAACAAGAAATTGGACTCGAACACCATTGGAAAGATATTTACTCATCATTGGGGATTTTGAACCATTTCGTAGCACGTGTAAAATTAGGTGCGCACATATTTCCCCCTCATAGAAGAATTTTAGCCACGAGGAGATGTAAACGTGAGAGTCCGAGTATGGTGCTCCTAAATGGGAGGGTTAGAAATTATACCCGACTTGCTCGTGTGTTGAAATTACGCCCATCCAAGCTTTTTGCCACCTATAAGAAGAAAATGAATATCAAGTGCAGATATAATGTAGAATTGAAAAAACACACTAAAATAAAATGATAAGAGGACTTACCTTGTCGTAAGGATAGAAATATACCCGTGTTCCAACCCCGCAAAAACTCGACTCAAAACAAAGTTAAAACATGCTATATATAACCAAAATTATTATTTCTAGAAATCATTTTCACTCATCCACTTAGATATTTTTGAGCTCTAGATCACCTATAATGGTTTCATGCGAAATATAGTTGAATCGAATAACACTCGAGACATGATGGCAACCCAACCAAATGGGAGGAGCAATGGGTCAAGAACCGATGAGTTACTTGCATTTATTTATTTTAACCCCGTAATGTGAAAAATTCAACTTAGGGGGGAATTTTTTTAGTTATTTTGTAGTTAAAATGTTCATAAGGGGGCGCCTAGAGGTATTCGTAACTTATTTCATTAAAAATGGTCTATTCTTGTCCTTTTTAGCATTTTGTGGGGTATGACCTAATTTCCGTGGATTCAATTTGTCACTCCACGCAAAGAGGCACTTGTGTAACCTTCAAGGTTTAAAAATTTAGGTGGAATTGCCATGGTGGTTACGAAAGTGTCACTCTGTGTGGAGGGGTGGTTACACAATTGCCACTCTGCACAAAGGGGTGGTTGCATAATTGCCAAGGCAGATTCCAAACTTGACTAAAAATGATGAATTTTTTAATTTTTGAATGTTTTTATGATGTTTTTGATGAGCTTGTTATGTATGAGATGTCTCAAACTTGCTCTTTTCTTGATGTTTATGAATGTAGGGGCCATATATCATATAGATCAGGGCTCGAGAGTGTGATTGGTTGTCGCCCATCTTGGATTCCTTATCTCAGGTCAAGAGGGATTTATTGCATAGAGTCGGGATATGGAGGATATCCCAAACCTAGTTAGTTACACCACTTGGTTATTTGTTAGTTGATCTACTGAGTTATTGGGACGTAAACTGAAACACTTTCTAGCTACCGGAGTACATGGAGAGTGGACTATCACTCTGGAAGATGTATATAGGATTCTGGGTATTCCTGTCACCGACAGAAACAAACTCTAGAGAGTTCAGGTTCGGTGGTTATATCTTGTCAGTGGGCCACTTATATGGGAGATGGATTGGCACAACATACTGGTGTGAAGTAGGGGATGAGACTTTTTCATTTGCCTCGCCCCTATTCCTACCTTACACAAGGTCATCGTTGGCATTTTGGCTTAGCATTTGGTTGGAGACAAGGGTGGAGATAAGTTACTTTATTGTTGGAGACCCATTATATATAGAGCATAGAACAACATGACCACATATACACATGGGGTATTGATATCTTGGGAGCCATATATCATGATCTTTATAGGGTTGTTTTACTCTGAGGAAAGTCCTTTAGTCATCCTACATTAGTGACGAGCTTGATTTATGAGTGCAATATCCCCTATCGGAGGGGTATTGGGATGACAAATCCGGGGGCTATTAGAGCGGCCGAGATGGAAAGTCATGGCCCCACCGAAGGGGCATCATCATCTTGTTGTGACACTTACTACATGTTATATGGTTATACGATGTACCAAAACATGACCGACCTATGGGGTGAGGATGTCATTATTGTGGTGACATATAGCACTATCACACAATTAGTAAATAGGACCGGTCGGGTGGAGGTCCATCTAGTTTAGAGGGTGCCCATTAGTTCGGGTTACCTTATATTGATGACCTCCCAACAATTTCGATCATATATAGGGGGATCACAAAGGTTAGAGTTACCCCGAAGGGCAAGATCAAGTGGACCGTCATTACACCTAGGATCCCGATTAGACACCGCAGCTGCCCTAGATCCGAGTTAGATCGAGGGTGATCCTTCATATCGAGGTTGCTCCTGTATATAGTGGGGAAGAGGTGAGACAAAGACTAGGGAGGAGGATCACAATGGGGGAGATAAGGAGGAGATTGACACGATTAGATGAACACTAGAGATGCTTCCGGGACGGTGAGGGTCGAGGCCGAGACTTTACACATAGAGGAACTCTCCCTTCGTAAGAGGGAGGGATGAGGAGTCTATTTTTGGATGACAGGTAGCCATAGAGGAGGTTGTATCCAAGAAAGTTCCTATAATAGCTCCACCACCACCACCAAAGACTAGTAAGTGAACACTCTTCTCTCGACTCTACTAATTAGACTATCTTTGTTAGTGAATTACGCACTATTTTTTTTTGTTTTCAAAAGTTTTATAACTCGTTCTTCTTCTTCTTTTGTTTTGCAGCTACGGTAGATGGTTGGTGAGATCTTATTTACAGTATTCTCCTGGATACCTTCACACAACCTATAGGCATGACATGAGATGAGCTGCTCGTGGACTTAGGGTAGGTGATCATGGAGGGTGACACACTTACGTATTTTCTCTAGCATGGATTTCAGCGGAAGCTATAACCAAGATGAGGACCAAGCTTGTTGCATATCACCTAGCCGAGAGGAGGCGGTGGTGAGAGCATTCCCGTAGTGAGGCCGCCACTAGCGAGATCACTTGATTCATCATCTCATGGTCACTCTCTCATAGGTGTCTGGGCATAAAGCTGTCACTCCCATCTCATGAGCCGCATGATAGGAGTCCCAACCATGCATCTTCATCATCGGATCCCGAAGAGAGGGATAGGCCATGGGCCTTTATTGCTTTGGATCATTTTTATTGTATATATTGATTTTTAGGATTTTAGTGCTCATTGTGAGAATTTTGACCATATCGGGGTGTGACAACATTGTATAAAAACTTGATCATTATAGATATATATACATTTTTTTTTTGCTAGGATTCTTTTGTAAGAGTTTACTCATTCATGACTTGCTTCATTTGTGTACTCTTAAATGTGTAGAATCTCTTATGTTTTTATATGCTCTTATGAATGCATGTATGGATGATGATGATGCAAATGTGTAACAAAATGATTGCTTTTCTTTTTTGTGTTTTTGATATACATGTGATGCATATGAGGAAAAAGTGAAAACTTAAAACTTTGGTTCTCAAGCAATACTTGGTATTCCTATTTTTTGGCAAATTTGATGAAAGTGATATAATAATGAAAATGAACCCACTCCATTCTTAACTCCGTGCAACTAGTAAGATGTGAGGGCTCAACAACGAGAGTCAAGAAGGACATGAGTTATATGACGTTGATGAATGGAAATGATGATATGAAGATAAGATTTTGAGAAAGACCCTACTAGGACATTACAACTCAACTCTAGGAAAGGTTAACTATCTAATTTAGAATGTATTTTTCTTGCAAGTTTAAATATACTTAGACACTGTAGATGGCCTCCTGATTGACAAAATCTACTTTTATGGTTTAACTCTCTTATAACTCATGCATCTAACTCATTTGTTCGGTGATTTCAAAGGATCAAAGCACTTTTTACTTGCTAACTTGTTTACAACTTATTGATTTATTTGTAAGGACCCCCTATGTCTTGCCCCATGCTACGGGAAGAAGCATCAATTCATCACCAAAGACATGGCATAGGTGAGTAAGGGAACTTCCTCCTTCCTGACCTCATGCTACTTGTAGGAAACATGGGCTCACAACTAAAGCGGTAGGGAAAAGAAGTGTAGTTTTATTTGTGTAATGATTTTTTTTTGTATTTTCTTGTTTGTTTATATTTTTTTTTTCTTTTTTTCTTTTATTTATAGACCCGTGCTTTTAGGAAGGAATACTTGCCCCTAGACTCAACCCTACGCAACTAATAGGATACGAGGCTTGAAATCGGGTGAAATGTTTTAGATTGATTTGTCAAAAGAGAGTTTCAAAGGAGAGATGTGACACCAAGAAGCTTCTAAGTACAAACTATGGGATAAACACCTAAGCTAGAAAACCATGAATAGAACTAAAGTGTGTAGGTATTGGTGGGATCAATGTCAAAACCTCATCTATTGGGATGATAAAGAGATTTGAATAGTTTAGAGATGATATAGTGAATATTTGGAGAGGTATGATTAAATGCTTTGTCAATTCTAAGAAATTTTGCAAGTCACTTGAAAAATATGTTTCTTGTTTCACAATATTACAACATGATTATGTAGATGATATGCGGTATGGATACAATAGTGTACATGTGAAGATGTAAAGTAACTATGCATAGAAAAATTTAAGGTGAAGTGAATTGACTGATTCACAAAACTCCTCACCTTCTAAAGTACATAGACGATATGTGTCATTCTTATAGTCCTCCATGACCTGATATGAACCTAATCACTTGGGTCTGAATTTTCATCCTTCGTTGATCTTCTTGTCGATTTGGCTATCCAATATCAAAACCAAGTCTCTTACCCATATTTTTAATTCATAGACATTTTTATTGTATTGACAACACATTCTCGTCACCATAAACATTATGATTTGCTCGGCTCTAAGCAGAGCTTCATTAAGGGTTTCTAATTCAACAAACTACGTCTTGTGGTATGGGTCTTCATCCAAAATGCCTTACAAAGGCTAGGTAACTCAGTTTCTAGCAGTAAGGCCGCTTCACATCTGAAGACTAGAGAAAAGGAGTTACCCTATGGGTGTTCTTACAAACATTTTATAGCCCACAAGGTCGAAAATAGCTTAAGATGTTAATCATGTTTATTCTCCTTAATTGTTTCGAGGAGGAGAATTGACTTTAACATTTTATTTGTAGCCTCTCACCTATCCATTGCCCTGAGGGTAATATAAAGAGGTTGTGTGATGTGATATTTTGAATTATGAGAATAACTCATGCACCTCTTTATTCTTAAAGGACATGTCATTATCTGAGATAATGACTTGTGGGACCCCATACCTATAGATGATTTGATTCAAAATGAACATAGCGATCACAAACCCAGTGTATTAATAGTGAGAGGCATAGCCTCGAGCCACTTTGTAAAAATTTTTGTGGCCGTAATGATAAAGTTGTGGTCATCTATTGATGAGGGAGAGAACTTCCCTATCAAATCTAGACCCCAAGTAGAAAAGGGCTAGGGTGTCACAATTGGTTGTAGAGCTAGGAAAGGATGTGAATCTCATGAGAAAATTCTTGACATTTAAGGAACATGCATACATATTCTATGGCATCATGCTCTAGAGTAGGCCAAAAATAGCCCATACGATGAATCTTTCAAGTGGTAGCATGCCCTCTGAAATGACCACCACAGACTCCGGTGTGGGATTCAAAGAGGATATTTTCTGAATCTTCTTCGTCTACATACCTCAAAAGTATGTAGTCAAAGGCTCTATGATAGAGCACTTCTCAGATACGATTGTGCACTTGGTATTTATTGCCTTTATTGTGAGATTGTTCCCTCAAGATACATATGGTCCACAATGTGATTTATAATATCATAATACCATGGACACAATGCAATGGAAGGCTTTGTTTCCATATAAAATACACACTCATTAGGGAAATCTAGGTTATTTGGATCTCCACATCCAACGGGTTGTCTGCCAACCAATCAATAATAATTTGTCCTTTGAAAGACTTCTGGTTGATGAAGGTGAGTTCAAATTCACCCATAAATGTAAGAAAGCATACAACCTTTTTGTTAAGGCACCGACTTTAAAGGTTTGCGGTTTGTCAAACTTGATAATTACCCTAGTCTCTTGGTTAAGCATATAAAGCCTTAACCTTTTCATTGCACAAAAGAATATTGTCGGGCATTATTTCTCTACAGTGTATATTACGTCTCATAATCAAGCAAAGTGTGAATAATGAAATAAATAACATGTTCATGGTTATCATCATATTCCTATGTCAACATGCAAGCTAGCAAGACCTTGATGGCTCGAGAGTATAAGATTAGAGGACAATCAAATTTGGGTAGCGTGAGTGTAGGTGGTGACATGAGAAAGTGTTTGACGACGCAAATGCTTAATGACATTAAGAAGTCCACTCTTTATTGCACTCCTTCCAAAAATTGTTAATAAGATGGATGAAACAAGTTAGATAAGGAATAAACCTGTGGATTGTTGGATATCAAAAGTAGTGAGAGGGGGTGAATTAGTGCTGGTCAATTTTAAAAACTTTAAACCTTCTTGACTAGAAACAAAAATCAAACCATGAACAAATTAAAGTGCATGCAAGAAGACAAGTACAGGACACCAAATTTATAGTGGGAAACCCTTAGGGAGAAAACCCACTTGAAATCAAGGCCTTTTATTAAGAACACCCATTCTTAACATACAATGATTTCCAGTTTGGTTGAGCATCCACTCAACTTGAGAAGAACCCACTTCACAGTCCTTCTAGCACCTACTAGGCTAGTTTAGCAGGTTGCAACTTGCAAGGAGATCCTACCCCTGTAACCCAAGCACCCACTTAGGAAAAATACAATGACAATATACAAATTGATCATTTAGTTATTGGTTACATCAATTGATTATGATCACTTTACCGGTTCTCTTATTTAACAAATCTCAATCCACCTATTCTTCTTATTATGCACCTTTTAATGACTCTAATTTATCTTGTTGGATCACTTTGTCTCTTTTGGTTTGTCTTGAAGAGTTCAACCACCCTTTTTAATGTTCACGGCCTCTAGATCAAACATATATCATCCCAACTTGTATCTTCTTACACTTTTACCTATAACTGTTAATCACACATCTCACTTTGATAAATCAGTATGCTTTTCATTCATAGTTTATCTCAATCATTCAAGAAGATACATTTCAGTCCTATGTCTTCTATATCTCAGTCCTCTACCTTTTATATCTTAGTCCTCTAATACATTTTAATTGTCCTCTTCCTTTTATCACACATTTCTTTCTCTACTATGTATATCTTACTTCTTATGTTCATTGTTTCTTTGTACTCATTCTTGATGTTTCATACACCTCTCTGTCTATGCTCTATCTCTTCATACCCATTGCATTACACTGTAATCTGTTGTCACTCTATGTTTCTCTAGATATTTTTTCATACCATGCTCATTTTTTCACCACAACCTAAGTTACACTTATCATTTCATTTAAGACCTTTTGGTCTTTCCACTTCAAGCTTCACACCTTCTTTGACCTTTTAACTTTCCTTGTATATTCAACCCATATTTCAACTTCCTCTTCATGATCTTACCCATGACCTTTTTTTTCTCTATCTCCTTGTGATCAAGATATCTTATATCAAATAAGAGAGTCAAATAGATCTTTGTCTCTTCACATTCCAGCTCATGCCTAGATTCTAACACATGCATACAAGATAAACTTTGTCTTCTCACCTTAATTGTGAGTCTCTTGGAATTCTCAGTGCATATGAATTCCATTTGGAGGAGCTTCTTATTATGAATTTTGTTGGAGTTTAACAATTTCATACATCTTCTATTACGTCGATGAACTTAACCTCTACCATGACTTAAATGAACTCTACACATTCTCTTCAAGCCACCTCAAGACAATCTACAGTCATAATGGATCAAGTTTTCAACCTTATAAGGTAATCACAACCTCACATGACCTTTAACATCGACAAACAAACTTCATTTCACCAATAAGCTTCAAGTTTGATTTTTTTGTACAACATTTTTAGGCAACAATACAATACACTTTTAGATTGTGTTATTCCCTTTGAGGACCGATAGTCAAGCCTCAACTATTTCAAACCACATTAACCATTGGTGGTCATCACATGATATTGGAAACACAGTTTTGATAAGAAATTTGCATGAATGGGAGATTCAACACTTGCCCTGATAAGAATTTTGCACAATCACTTCAAAACCCCATCTAAACAGACTATGCACAAGCAACTCAACCATGAACACACTTATTCAAACTCAAGATTGTCCTTCAAAGGTTATTAATCTATTTGCAACATGATAAGAGGAGTTCGGAAATAATTAGTACGAAGGGATGAGAGATTTCAAATATAAATATGTTTGAATGTCAAGAATAAAATGAGTGAGCAGAATTTTAGAAATTTATGCTAACCATATATCTTCCTACACTCAATGAAGTCATAAAATTATTTTTGCAAATGACTCTAATTATGCCCACAGATATTTCCTTTTAAAAATGTAGAGCTTGGACGGTTGAATTGATTAATTCGATCAAAAAAGCTTGCAAGAAACCCTAGATCAGGGTTTTATTCATAGAGAGGACATGAGAGGCTTTAAATTTCAATTACTTGAGTATTTCTTAATGGAAGTGACTTAAAACTTTTCCAAACATTCAAAGGATTAAACATCTTCAAATTTTATCGGAGACTCCATTGATACATTGACAATGATTGAAGGATGTCTGTTCAAATACTTGGCAAACAAAGAGACCTAGAAAAATACCTTGACTAACCTTCTGAGTGCTTTGAAAGAGATCATGAGGCATCACATACCATTTTTTTGGAGCCAAAATATAATTACTCATACAAAATTTTTACTTTTACTTCTCACATAGTGACCCCAACCCATATCATTACCAAATCATATTTTAAGAAAGGAGACTTAGAAAAACTTGAATAACTCAAAATCCCTCTTTCAGAATGTGATGAAATTTGACATGGAACACTATAAGACATCCCTCTACATGTTCCATGTGTTGGTTAGCCATAGGTTTTCATGTGAAGCTCTGACCAATATCATTTTCCTTAATGAACATTGTCATTTCTCAAAGCCACTTTCTGTGCATTTTGAATTTTGACTCCAAGAGTTAAACTCTGAGCCATCTTTTTCTCACTCATTATGTAGACACCATTTCTAGTCTTTTCTCATGCTCACATGACCTTGCCTTGACCTATGCCAATCTATCACCTCTCATCAAGAACCAAAACCATCTGAAAGGGCACTACCAATCAACCTTCATTTCCCGACTTCTTCACTTCACCAATCAACCCTTTTTGCCATCAACACCACTTGACATCAATGAAAACACCACTGACAATGACTGGGGTCCAACAAACTCCCCCTTTTTCATTGATGGCAACACCTTAGAAACCTACAAACTTTGATGGCAAAAGCATTTGCATACCTAGTTTCTGACTACAAAATTTGTATCTCTCCCCTTTGACATCATTGACAAAGGGATCTTGACCACTTGACATGAACCAATGATAGTTAAGGACAAGGAAACATGAGAAAAAAACTTTGTCGTAAGCTCCTCCTTGGATGGTGTTTCTCTTTTGAAGCTCTTGTGCCTACCTTGAACTCCCCTTGAGCACAAGCACTCTTCCTTTATAGACAATTGTCCTATCTCACCATGAGCAACATTTCTTCTTGCAATAACAACATGCCAAAACTGTTAGAGGACTGATAATAACATGTCAATGCCAAATCATCATTTAGAAAGCAATAGAGTGTCTTGTGGCACCTAAACACCTACAACCACTTGCATTATGGGCTATATCAAGATCCCCATATCTTTAAAGACAAAATGCAACCTTCTTAGCATTCATACCATTATCTCTAAGCATTGTAGATGTGTCTCAATCTTCACTTGAGGATAATAAACCAACTATTAGGCTAAAATTTGATCAATTTACCCATGAAATACACTTCTCCATATGTATTCATCATAAACCAAAGAGTGAAGAACATTATTTAATCTTCATCACCAATGTTACCATGTAACTACATGCTTCTACAAGAGCCTCGAAAACATGTACTCTACCTCCTCTAATATTGTAGGTCTTCATCTTTCTTCATGGAGAACTAGTAGACTCTCACCGAGTCGCCATAACTACGATCGTGAGAAAACATTCCAATTTTTTCATGTATAACTGAAAATATACACTTAATTAAAGCCTCATACCTTTTCCATCCTCTAGCCTTATGAGCTTAGATGATTTATTCTAAATTTTAGCTTCAAACTCCTTTATTTGACAATTCAAAACCGGGTTTCCATCTCTGCTGCTTAAGAGGATTTGTGTAGACATAGTCATGGACACTAAGGTACAAAAAAATGGCTTGATTTTTTCCTCCATTAACATCTCAAAGGGCTTGATTTGAACATCCTTTTAAGCACATACTCACATCCATGTCTCCTTAGTTACATGTAAGTTTGAAAGTTATGAAATTCGTGGTCATATCGGTTAATATCCAATGTTGTGAGACTGAGCTATCATCCTTCAATTTGTGAGATTGAGAAACCTTTTGCATCTACATGTATACATGAAGAATCTCATTATTTGTTAGTATTATGAATCACTTGGCAACCAAAATATCATTCTTCTATCACTTCTATCATCTTCCAAGACTCTTCAAAGGGCTTGTAGTACTTTATCAACCATTTAGAGTGCTTATGATTGTGACACAGACCTTTATACACTTGACTATACTACTCACGAATGAAAGACACAATTTCTTATCTCTTCTTTCTTTCAAGAATCTTGAACTGTATCAAGGAAATAGACACCGATTCTTTCACAAATGATACTCAACAAGCCTTACAATGACAAGGTACAAAGACATATTTCTTTTCTTTAAGAGCCACATCAAACTCTTCAACCAAAAAAAAATCTCGACGGTCCTCACTGATATCAACTCAACACTAAATACATTTGTCCATTCAAGGCATATATTGATAATTACCCATGAAATCATGATTCATTTTATCTCAGTTACTACTCAGAATGTGCATACAGTAAGAGTCAATCTTGATAGTATGGGTCTTTAAGGTGCATCGACAAAACTTTGCCTTTGTCACTTGAATCCGAGACATGTTTTTCATAAGACAATCTTTGAAACCTTGATGAAGTATATCTTTACTCTCTTGTACATGAGAGACCATGAAGATCATCATGCTTCAAGAAACCTTGATAATACATCCACTTTTGATGGATAAACTTACTCAATGGGTTATACACACAAACTTACATACATGAGTCATCAAGCTCAAGCTCTTCATTCCAAGGACTCCAATCTAAATGCCACAATTATTACTTGATCAATCCTTTATGCATTTAATCCAAGAAAGTTTAGGCCAGATATATGTGATAGGCATTCACAATTCATCATGACTTGATCCAGACATATACCATTCTTGACATAGACCATGATAACTGACTATCCATAGTTTTCTTGGTGTAAGAATACACTTTGACATTTTGGAGTACTCAAGATTCAAAGACATAGACCCTTTTCCATATAAAAAAATAGTGAAGACACACAATGACTTCACAAGAGCTCTTTGACTGAAGCAACACATTTTGTCAAGATAAAATAGACTCATGATATAGGAAGATCACAGAATGCACTCACTTTTTGCAATTTCACACACTTGTTGACCATAATGCTCGAACACGGATCATATGACACATGTCCAAGAATCCTATTGCTCAAATATATGAAGGTAAGATCAGACTTCATATTTTGATACCAAGTTTCTTACAGATGTAAACCATGCTTCACATTATATGACCATGAGACTCATGAACAATCATAATTGTCCTATATAGACTAAAATGATCTACTAATGACCACACAACTGAGTTCATGAAATTTCACACAAGAGAACCCAAACAAAACCTTGAAAAATCATAGGATTACATACCTTATGCATCATGGAGAAGACTCGTTATGACTCCAATGCTTTATTTAAGTGAATATTCCTCCTAGAAGCTTAAAGAAGGCATACTGTGAGCCTTGAATCATCTCAAAACAACATGATGACTCGTTTTTTTCCTCTTTTCTTATCCTCGTAACCCCGTTGACCTTCTTAGATGATTTTATAGGTAAGATAACCTCATTATCTAAGATTTTAGCTTGTAAGAATACCCGATAAGCAATCATGTTGTGATTCATACACCTGTTCTACCACTAGTTGAGGAAGAACTTTCTCATCCTTTGCACTAGATTTGTTTTCATGTTTCTTGCCTTTGTCATCCTTTGTTGATATCTCATGTAAGGTAGTTTCTCCTGACAGAGTACTAGCTTGTTGTGCCTTTTTCATAATTGCCCATGTCACCTTCTTTTCAATTTTTTTCTATTTCAACTTCTGACTTTGCTTTCTTGATCTTGTATATCCACTTCATTTCCTTCTTTCCAGGAGTTGCTTGAGACTTGACTGATTTTGTCTCCTTTCTAGAATTTATCTTCATGTTAGAAGCTTTATTTTCTTGCCATATGAAGGTATAGAACTTCTGTTGTGCTTAGGTTGTCCATAGTGATAGCAATGCTTTGAGAAATGACCAACTTCATGACAAGTATAACATATAACATGACTGTCATTGCTAAATTGACTTATAGGTTCTTCTAGGAAATGCTTGGTAGTATGACCTTTATTTCTACAATTGAAACATATTATGTTCCTTTCATATTCAGTAGCACAATATCTCCATGGGTGCTCTTTTTCATAGTTTTTCATGCACTCTCTAGCTCTATGTCCAAATTCATAACATGAGAAATAATATCCATTAAATTTCCTCTCATACCGAATGCATTTGGTTGTTCTATCTTTTTCTCCTTTATTGCTTATTGTTTGTTTAAAATTTACTTGTTGGGATCAGCCTTTTCATCTTTCTTGTTTTTCGAACACCTTTGACAACATTCATGACTTGATTCAGCCTTCAAATATCTTTACCTTTTTTTGTGTCATTTCTTCTCGAGAGCACTCGGATCAAAATTTAACATCTCACATTCTTCACTTTGTACATGAATTGTTGCTTGACATACCTCATTTATATTTGCCATAATGTCTTTGTGTGATTTGTAAATCATTAATCTGATTAGTAGCTTATTCTAATTCAACCTTCAAGGCCTTAGTTCCTCTTCAAGTTTTAGCAGTCATTCTCCTTTTTTGTTTGAGCTCTTGAAACATTTTCTACAAATGAAGCCACTTCATTTAGTTCTTTAATATGGTGAGCTTCCATGTGCTTAATCTCATTCTTCAAACCTTCTATCAAATATTGAGCAATCTCATACTTTCTCTTCAAGGTTGATTTAGCTAAAGAACTCATGCTTGTGTCTTTAGGATCACCTCCAAGCTATTAGGCTTAACTCGGAGGACCACACTCTGATACCAATTGTTGGATATCACAAGCACTGAGAGGGGGGTGAATCAGTGTTGATCAATTTTACAACCTTTAAACCTTCTTGACTAGAAACAAAAATCAAACCATGAAAAAATTAAAGTGTATGTAAGAAGACAAGTACACATGACACCAAATTTATAGTGGGAAACCCTTAGAGGGATAAAACCCACTTGAAATAAAGGCCTTTTATTAAGAACACCCATTCTTAACATACAATTATTTCCAGTTTGGTTGAGAACCCAGTCAACTTGAGAAACACTCACTTCACAATCCTTCTAGCAACCATTGGAAGGTTGTCAAACACCCACTAGGCTAGTTTAGCAAGTTGCAACTTGCAAGGAGCTCCTACCCCTATAACCCAAGAACCCACTTAGGAAAAATATAATGATAATGTAAAAATTTATCATTTAGTTCCTTGTTACGGCATCAACTGATTATGATCATTAAACTGGTTCTCTTATTCAACAAATCTCAATCTACCTATTCTTGATTATGTACCTCATAATGACTCTAATTTCTCTTGTTGGATCACTATCTCTTGGTTTGTGCTCGAGAACAACCACCCTTTTAATGTCCATGCATCTAGATCAAACATATATCATCCCAACTTGTATCTTCTTACACTTTTACCTATAACTGTTAATCACACATCTCACCGATAAATCGGTATGCTTTTCATTCATGATACATTTCAGTCATGTCTTTTATATCTTATTCCTCTACCTTTTATATCTTAGTCCTCTAATACATCTTAATTGTCCTCTTCCTTTTATCACACATTTCTCCGATACTATGTCTATCTTACTTCATGTGTTCATTGTTTCTTTGTACTCATTCTTGATGTTTCATACACCGCTCTCTCTCGTCTATGTTCTATCTCTTCTATGTTCTATCTCTTCATACCCATTTCATTACCTATAGTCTGTTGTCACTCTATGTTTCTCTAGCTCTTTTTCATACCATGCTCATTTTTTTTTCACCACAACTGAGTTACACTTATCATTTCATTTAAGACCTTTTGGTCTTCCCACTTCAAGCTTCACACCTTATTTGACCTTTTAAATTTCCTTGTATATTCAACCCATCTTTCAACTTCCTCTTCATGATCTTACTTATGACGTTTTTTCTCTATCTCCTTTTGATCAAAATATCTTTCATTGAATAAGAGAGTCAAAGAGACCTATGTCTCTTCACATTCCAGCTCATGCCTAGATTCTAAGACATGCATACAAGATAAACTTTGTCTTCTCACCTTAATTGATAGTCTCTTGGAATTTCAGGCACATGATTTCCATTTGGAGGAGCTTCTTATTATGAATGTTGTTGGAGTTCAACAATTTCATACATCTTCTATTACGTCCGATGAACTTAACCCTCTACCATGACTTAAATGAACTCTACACATTCTCTTCAAGCCACCTCAAAAGCAGTCTACGGTCATAATGGATCAAGTTTTCAACATTATAAGGCAAGCACAACCTCACATGACCTTTAACATCTAAAAAAACTTCATTTCACCAATAAGCTTCAAGTTTGATTTTTGTGCAACATTTTTGAAAGCAACAATACAATACAATTTTAGATTGTGTTATTCCCTTTGAGGGTGATAGTCAACCCTCGATTTTTCAAACCACATTAACCATTGGTGGTCATCACATGATCTTGGAAACACATTTTTGATAAGAAATTTGCATGAATGAGAGATTCAACACTTGCCCACGTTGAAGAATTTTGCCACAATCACTTCAAAACCTCGTCTAAGCAGACGATTGCACAAACAACTCAATAATGAAAACACTTATTCAAAATCAAAATTTCCGTTAAAAGGTTATTAATCTCTTTGCAACATGGTAAGACAAACCCTTGAAAGAATTGACACAAAGGGATTAGAGATTTCATATATAAATATGTTTGTTTGTCGAAAAAAAATGATGAGCACAATTTTAGAAATTTCTGTTAACAATATCTCTTCCTACACTCAATGAACTCATGGAATTCTTTTTTAAATGACTCTAATTATGCCCATAGATATTTCCTTTTTAAAATGTAGAGTTTGGATGGTTGAATTGATCAATTCGATAGAAAAAGATTGCAAGAAACCCTATATCGGGTTATACTCATAGAGGGGACACCAAAGGATTTAAACTTCAATTACTTGAGTATTTCTTAATGGAAGTTGAATTTTTCACCTATTGTGAACTTGTGGAAGTGACTTACACCTTTTCCAAACATTCAAAGGATTGAACATTTTAAAATTTTATCTCAGACTCCATTGATACAATGTACACTGATTGAAGGATGACTGTTCAAATACTTAGCAAACAAAGAAACCTAGGAAAATACCTGTACTAACCTTCTGAGTGCTTTTAAAGAGATCACGAGGCATCACATACCATTATTCTAGAGCTCAAATAACATTACTCATGCAAAAGCGTTTACTTTTACTTCTCACATAGTGACCCCCATCCCATATCATTACCAAATTAGGCTTAACATGCTTTAACAAGGTCTCTAAGCTACTACACCACCTTGTAAATATGTGTTGTGAGGTAAGGACAAACATTTCACTTCCAACATACTTGATAGCCTATACTAACTAGTAGAGATATGCTTTACATTACAAAGGCCTTGTTATATGATAATCTTTGAAGGTAGGTTGAGAGCCATTGAGACCAATAACACCAATCTACCGCATTAGTAAAAATTTATCTTAAGGAATTTACTCTAAGCTTAGGAAAGAGGTTACATTCTACTTCAACCTCACAAAAATATAACATTCTTATCCTTCAAAGTTGACTGTCTCATATCAAGGCTTGATTGTGTCACTAGCATCTCACTGAGGGGCCTTGAAGGAGAAAAATATGCTTTGAGGAGCATCAATGACCTTATCTATCTTGAATTCATCCCTAGAAAACCTTGAGAGACTTGAAACAACATCACACAAGTGTTTAGCAAGAAAAATACTCATTTTATTCAAACACTCCAAGAAGCAGTCTTGAGGAGAGAGAAAACCTTCTAGTAAAATGCTCATATCTTCTCTGATACTCATCCTTTTTCCCTAAAATTTTTACCACAAAAATTTATTCTATGATTTATCCGACCAAGCCCTTATTATTTTTCTTGAGACCTAAGAATCTAGGCAGCTCAAAATGCAATTTTCAAAAGGGTGGACTTAGAAAACTTGAATAACTCAAAATACCCATTTCAGAATCTGATGAAATTTGACTTGGAGCACTAAAAGGCATCCCTCTACATGTTCCATATGTTGGTAAGCCATAGGTTTTCCTGTGAAGCTATGATCAATATCATTTTCCTTAGCGAACATTGTTATTTCTCAAAGCCACTTTCTGTGCATTTTTAATTCTGACTCAAGGAGTTAAACTCGAGTTGTATTTTGCTCACTCATTATGTAGACATAATTTCTAGTTTGTTCCCATGCTCACATGACCTTGCCTTGACTGTACCAATCTGTCATCTCTCATCAGTGTACCAGAAACCATCCTGAAAGGGCACTACCAATAAATCTTCATGTCCCCGACTTCTTCACTTCACCAATTAACCCTTTTTACCATCAACACTACTTGACATCAATGGCAACACCACCGATAATGACTGGGGTCTATCATGGATTTCCTCAAGTTTACCTAGAAAAAACCTAATACTTGATTCATCTCCAAAATCACCCTAATCTTTGTTGGATCTACATCAATTCCTTGAGAAGAAATGATATACCCTATTATTTTTCCTCTCATCACTCCGAATATGCACTTTTCTAGATTTAACGTTACACCGTATTCGATAAGACGAGAGAGGATAACGTGAAGCACCTCAAGGTGATCGCAATGTTTCTTGGCCTTAGCCAACAGATCATCAACATAAGATTCCACAATATTATGAATAAGATCATGGAAGATGTATGTCATCACTCATTGATAGGTGGCTTCGACATTTTTCAAACCAAATGACATGACTGCGTAGCAAAAGGTCCCCAAGCGATAGGTAAGGTAGTCTTGGTTTGATCCTCCTTAGAGATCCTTATCTGATTGTAGCTGGAGAAGCCATCCATAAGTGACAACTCATAACCAATTGTTGCATCTACAATGAATTTGATGGAAGGAAATGGAAAGTCATATTTAGGACAAGCTTTGTTGATGTCTCTAAAGTCGATACAAATGCGTATCTTCCCATTCTTTTTAAGGACCGTGATGATGTTAGACACCCACATGGAATAGTACTCGTGTTTAATGAAACCCACCTGAATGAGCTTTGTTACTTCTTCTTTAACCATTAAATCCACCTTTTACTTCATTGGTCGTGACTTTGGCATCAAACTTTGTGACAAGGTTATGAACCACCGCATCAGGAGAGATTCCCATCATTTCCTTATAACTAAAGGAGAAGGATTTTGAATTCACTTTAAGCACCTTCGTATGCACTTCCACCTTCTCGAGATTTAGAGAATAACTGAGCTTCAAGATCTTAGGATCCTCCTCCGTCCCTATATTAATATCTATGGTCCTTTCAATAAAAGAGACGTTACCCTCTTCAAACTTAGGTTGGACAAGAGGTAGTTCCAATTCTTTTTCCTCTACCTCATAGATCGTAAGACCTTATGATGAGGAAGGATACATTATATGATCTCCAAAGTAGGAGGAAGGGTGAGGTTTAAGAGAAAATCCTCTCTTATGGTGTTTGGGATGAAGATATATATAAGCATCATGGAATCCTATAATTACCTCGTCATTCTCCGTGAAATCCATGGTGGTAGGATCATTCTCGGTCTCAACATATGCCAAAATTGAATTAGTTGGCACTTTTCAAACCAAGGGTTCAAATCAAACTGAGACCATAAACTCATTTTCCTACAATTCCTCACTCGAGACAAAACCGTGAGGAAGAGGTGGCCATGGAATTAGCCAGTTGATTCTACTCTCTAGGTATGGCTTTAATGGAAATGAAGTTAAAATATTTGCTAATCTCAAGAACGATAGTCTTGTATAGAGCTGTAAGTGCTCTAATTTGGTCTCATAAACTTTTGAGACTTGATTAGCGACAAGTTAGGAGTCACCCATAACTCTTACATTGTTAACACCCATCCTCTTAGCTACGATGAGACTAAGAAGAAGAGCCTCATACTTTATAGCATTGTTTGTGCATTCAAAGTTTAACATAAAGGAAAAAGCCATGATCCTCCCCTCTGGAGAAGTAAGGATCACCCCTACCCCAATGCCATAATGAAACTTTACACCGTCATAGTTGAGAGTCCAACAATCATTGGGGAAGATAGAAGTTTGATCATTTTTAGAATCTTCTTCCTTGACCTCTGAGACCTCAACCATACAAACCTCATCAAAGACACTATATGGGAGAGAACAAATCCCAAGAGCATGTCCTATGCCTAGAGAATCGAATGGGAGAACAATAGGAAAATCATTCTCCAATAGCTTAACAATCTCAACTATGGTTTTTGTGGAAATAATTTCTACTACAAACACCTTAATTTCATTAGCATCAAACCCCTATATTACCTTGGGAGTTTCCAACTCATTCGTAGGAACAAGATGGGACTTAGAATTTGAGTCATGATACTTGTTCAATTGGTTGGTTGGGAGCTCAAACTTAGAATGGATTCTAGGTTTCTTCTTTAAGTTGGCCAAACATATGTGAAATGGATTTGGATCAACCGAGCCACGAAACTTTAACCGGGTGCAAAACTCTAACCTCTTGGAACAAAGTGGAAGGGATTGCCTTCATTTTGTGAATCCAAGGTCAACCAAGAATCGTGTTATATTTGGTTTCGATCTATAATATAATACTCGGTAAACATGGTCTTTGGTCCAAGGTTAAGCTGGAAGCACTATAGTCCTAATGGACGTTCCCTTGAGACTATCATAGCCTCTCAACATGTTTTACATTGAATAACAATTGGTTTCTCCATAGCCTAGCTTTTGAAGAAATGAAAAAGGGACCATATTGATTGCACCCTATTATATATCATAACACACTTAACATAGTTATTGTAGATCCAAACCTGAAGGTATAACACAGGGTCACCTCTTCATGCCAACTCAATGTCAGTTGACATCTTGCTAATGTCAAACACAAACCTTGCATCCCTCTTGGGTTTTCTGAAGGATAGACATAAAATATTATATGATTGACTCGGGCTTCTAGAGGAGGAGTGATGTGAATAAGATGGCCAAGGCCTAACACTTCTAATAGAGTCGCTTGATGTACAGGGGAATTCTTCAACAAACCCAAAAAGGGAATGTGAGAAAAGATCTTGGTTAAATCCATAATAAAATCATAGGCCCCTACTAGTTTAGGGACCTTTAGTGCATCATCTGACATTGAAGGATACACAGGAAGAGGTTGTGAGGAATAATCACAAGTGTAGGTCACTACATTAACCTCAAGTTCAATCTCTAACTCCACTAAGCCTATCATCTTGGTCTAATTTTGACCATCTAAAGGAGGAGCTACCAAAGGGTTTGACAAAGTAGATGCTTTATGATCATTTTCTCTAATGAGGGTCCCTTTATTCGTACTATGAGGGTTAAGCTTTCCATTCTCAGGGTGCATTGGAAGGGGGTCTCTATAAACCCCAAGAGTAGAATTCTGAGGGGAAACGGGTCCCATGTGAGTGTTTTGCATTGGTGTCATAGGATTAGCCAAAAATATCTCAATAAAGAGTTTCCTTTGGTCCTTTGGAAGCCTTTGTATAAATTTGTTGCAATCGTGGCACGTGCATGTGTCATGTCCTCGAACCATGTGGAAATCATGGTATGAATCGGGATCATAATCAAGAGGTCTCGATTCTCGTTTTATTGTGGTCCATAATCTCTATTGTTGTTTTGTTTTTGGTTGTTATAATTGAAGTTCAAGGACCTCGCCTTGGTTCTGCTTATTGATTCGGATAAGCTGCTTGGGTACTCAAACCGGGCCTTGGGCCCGGATTCTTGAGGTGGGGAGGTTGACTAAAGTCAACCACATTAACGAAAGGAGTGAAATTGTTACTCCTTTGGTTATTGGTATTTGTATTATTGCTACCGTTATTCACATTTTTGGTGTTAACAATGTTTAACTTCTTGGATTTTTTAGTTATGTCGTCTGTCGTAGCACCATAGTTCTTAATGAGGACTTTGAGTCCTTGGTTATTATTGTTTGAATTGCTTAGGTAGTTTGAATTCCCCTCCGAGGAGAGTAACCGGTCTCCCATTTGAGCCATAGGTCTTTAGACTAATATCGATTGCCATTTGGTCAATGTGGAGGGCACCCTCTAAGACCTCCTCACAATTCCTAAGCAAGAACTTTTGTACTTTCTCTTTGGTCTCTCGGTTGAGAGAACAAAGGAACAAATCATAAAGCTCCATTTGATCCATATTGGGAGCATTGGACAAGGAGTAGAGGACTTGTCGCCACCTCACGAATGAAATGGGTGGTGGATTCATTGTGCTCTTGCTTTATGTGGAGGAATTCCACGACTCATGTACGCAAGATCTTGTTCATATCAAAAGCCTTTATAAACTTTGAGACGAGTTGCTTAAACAAGTGGATTGATGCTTCTTGTATCCTATAATTCTAGTTGAGAGAGATCCCTAAAGATTCTTAGGGAAAATCATAGCTACAACTACGTCCCATGGGAGTAGCTCTCGATGAAGCAATGATCGTGTACACTTTGATTTACATATTTGGGTCCCCTCCCCTTTAAATTTTGACACGTCGAGCAGCCATCGTGGAAGCATTACACTTTGTATAGTAAAGTCAAGGGGTTCCCTGAGATATTCAACATATGTTCCCAACGCATAAGACTCTACCATAGAAGACCCTTGATGGGGAGGTGGGGGAGGAATAGGAGGCTGATATGGTGCAACATAAGCATTTGTAGGGGCATAAGGCATCCCTTGAGGTTGGCCATACGAGCCTGGGAAGTGAAAACATGTATACTGTGGTGATTTGGAATACATGTGGATGTAAGGGGGAACATTGTTTTGGTATGAAGTAGTAGGTGTGAAACCAAGGAACATCGCATTACCAGTTGGAATGGCATTTGAGAATGCACTTTTGGTTGGTGCCTGTGGAGGATATCCGTATGAAGTGTGAGAGGGCATACCTAACGTTCGATCCAGTAAGAAGGTCCCTAGGGTTAGGGACATTCATATAAACTAGAGGGTGTGAAGGTGCAGAGGGCACACATCCAAAGTTCTACATATAGTGGGGGATCTTATTTTGCCTTGTAAGAGGTGTAGCACGAGAAGGTTGAGCAAGCTCTAGTTCCCTAACACTATCCACCAATGTGAAAATCACATCGCCCACGAGATGGTGTTGCATTTTGCTTGGGTGTGTTCTGAGCCTTGTTAGGAAGAAAAGGTAGATGATGTCCTGTTATGGATTGATCCTTTAGAGGCCACCCCTCTTTGGATGAGTTTCCCATTATAGGAGGGTAATAGAGTTGTTCGAATAAGAAAATTAATGTACTCTTGCATCCAGTCCAAAGATTGGTCTATTTTGTTAAGGCACTAATCACTTGGGCGAAGCGTGTCAAAAGTTCATTGTTTGGAAATAGGTAATATGGGGGTGAATCAGATTGCATGTTTATTCACGGTCTTGATAAGACTCGAGGATTGAATGCTTTTTCTCCCATAAATGTCATGTTGTTTGAACCGGAGAACCCAAGTTGCGGGCTATATGTAGGTTGATCAATCTCCTTGATCCTGACTGATGAATCGTTGTTGGTGTCTTGAGGAGGAGGAATGTGATTGGAAGGTAAGTTGGATGAGTAGTTATCATCCCACCTTAATAATGAGGATGACTATTACATACTCATCTGGTGATAATAATCCTCAAGACCCATAATGGGTCTGTTGTAATCTTGACTCGACATATTCGGGGGTGTATGAACACCCACAAATTAATGGGTGAGGAGAAGGATGGATGAAAGAAGGAAAGAAAAGAGGAAATGAAAAGGAACTAGTCCTTTACTTTGGGTTCACCAATTTTGTACGACTCAAAATCAACACGTGACTCTCGGTACATGCGACCTCCCGAGGTCATGCGGGACAACCGCAATGAAATGGATAGATGGTTATGTGGTAGGCTAAATAAGGCGAATAGGCAAAATATGTGAAAATGGATGAAAATGACTAACAAGCTATTAAGGCAATCTAATGTCCTCTATGGGCACCATGGAAATATGCTCAATCTAAGGCAATAAAGTCCTCTCTAACTTGAGTGGGCATAATAGAGTGGTTGAGGAGAATAGACACACAAAGGAGTCTATCGATATTAGTGTAACCAAAAACTCTCTCAACTAGTTTGTGGAATATGGGGAAACTATCATGCATTTTCCTTGTAGAAGTCTCTAAACAAGGTCATGGAGGTGTGGGAGGAAACGTGTGAATAAGAAAAATGGGTGAATTGTGGAAACTAGTTGTGATCGGGTTGATTTTTCCATAACTCTAAAGTGCTATTTACTTTGACAATAAAAATAACAACTCGAGATGATAATCAATGGAAGCGGTGAAGTCTCGGAAAACCAAGGTTTCGAGGCCTGTGTCAATGTTTGTAAATAATTTAATTGTGTTCGGTTGTGGGATTCGGGGATCAAACACGAGAATTTGTTGGTTGTTGAAGGTTTTGAATGGTCATGTGGGATGTGTAAACTACTAAAGCAAAGAAACAAACAATCTCGCAAAGAAAACCGCAAGAGGGCAAGGTTAATCCTAAGCCAACCAGGATACATGGGGAGATGTGTTAATTCCTTTCGAATTAAGTCTATGTTCATAATTTAACAAATAAAAGAAAGCGAGGCAAATTAAATCAATCCAATTACTTTTCTTGAATCTAATTAGATCTACATGCGGTTAAAAAAGTAGCAAAATAAAGAAAATGAATTTATTCTATTTATATTTTTGGGCTTTTCCAATGATTTTGAATAAAAGAGAAATAACACGAAAAAACAACTAATTATTCTAATGTTTTTGTATGTTTGGATGATTATTGGAAAATAAAAGAAATACACACAAAGAAACTAAACTTCTTCTAATTAAATACAATTGCCTCTATTCTAATGCAGATTAAACTAAATAGAGAGATAGCTTAACGTGGCTATTTCCCTGTGTAGAAGATTTAATTAATCTAATAAAACAAATTCCTTTTCCTATTTGTAATTTTGGATTTACAACTTCCTCTGTTATTACTTGGAGTCATGGGAAGAAAAGAAAATCTTCTCGAAGCAATTCTTCCCTGAAACTTCCTCGTATATATAACATGATTTATGGAAGCTTACAAAAATGGAGGGAAATTACAACTAACACTAAACGGATGCAAAATCTTCTTCCAAACAAACTTCTTGTGTAAATCCACGGTGATAGGCGAGAGAAGCATTTTTCAATAGAAGCTTTGTGAAGATAAATAAAACTACCAAAACTAATATACTCTAATGATTTTAGAATAAATTTTACTTAAATAAAGAAAGCTCTAAGATTCCAAACACATCCCCAACTTGGAAATTGTAGAACTCGTGACAATGCCGAGCTGGTTTTGATTTGTTTTCCTCTCATCTTCTTTCTAATTTGATATCCGATCAAGTCTATGGCTGTGTTGGCTTGTGTGGAAGAAATGATGAAGAAGTGTTAGAGCTGGAATGGTTTGCAAGCAATTTGGTAACAACATAGGCAAGAGAATAATAAGGCAAGAGAATTGAGCTTGCTTGTGTATTTCTTGGCAGGATTACAACAACATAATAGTGTAATTCAAAACAATAATCTCCAACCAATGCTCCAGATAGAAGCTTGGCTCTTATAGAAAAATGGAAGGGAAATGGTCTAAGCCATTTAGTAGCAAGGGATGCCACATCACTCAAAGAAGGGGCAATTAACTCACAATTAATAACAGGAAGGGAAGGAGAAGTTGGTACACATCAAATGAGCTCAAGAACAACCAAATTGGTTAAGAAACGTGCGCTAAAAACAAGTTTGAAGAAGTTGACACGTGTTTAGAACATCTTTGGAAGAGGCTCGAGAAAAATGCACTAAACCACCGGTTTGCACAAATAAATCGTGGTTACGAAACCACCGCGATGATTGTGTAACCGCTACTTAATGTATAGTGGCGAGTTATGAAATCATTGGTGTAGTTTCTTAACCACCGGCATAGTTCCATAACTTAAAGCATGAAAGCTAAGGAAAAGTTATGAAAGAGATAAAGGAAAATAGGAAAAGCATGGAAATGGTTAAGGGAAGCATTCTAGGCTATAAATATATACTACAAATGAGAAATTGGACTCAAACACCATTGGAAATATATTTACTCATCATTGGGGATTTTTAACCGTTATGACAATGTAACACATGCAAAATTGGGTGCGTACAGTCTCCTTCAACTAGTTGATAGGGTTCGCGTGAATGGAAAATTGCTTCTTTTCTAATTTCTTCATTCCTTGAGCACAACTCCCGTGCGCAAGAATACCGAAATGTCTTCCAAGTCGGTTGGTGTGCACTATAATCGAATAACTGAGTATCTTGCATAGTGTCTTCTATGATTTGTGTGTCCTCTCTAGAGTTTATTTGCAATAAGTGGTCCGGTCCCAAATTATTTTTTTCAGGATTGACTATGACAGAAAACTCAAACTCATGGAATAAAAGGATCCAACGATATATGTGCCCTTGTAATAATGGCTTATTTACTAGATATTTAAGTGTCATGTGATTAGTTTAAACGAAAAATGGTGTGGCTAGTAAATATTGTCTAAACTTGTGAAGCGCGTACACCATTAACAATGGCTTGCACTTAGTGGTTGTGTAATATTGTTCATCTAGTGTCAACTTCCTACTTGCAAAATAGATAAGGTGATCTACATTTCTTTCCCTAGTTGGGCCAATATGACTCCAATGGTTGTTATGAAGGCATCAAAATGGACATGAAATGGTAAATTCCAAGAAGGGAAGCGTAAGATGGGCACAATGGTTAGCCTTTCCTTCAAAGCTTTCAATGTCAACTATTGGGAAGCTCCACAATAAAATTTTCCATCGGCCTTCAACAACTCATCTAGTGCTATAACAATCTTGGTATACCCTTGATAAATTTCATGTAGTATCATGTATGCCCAAGAAATCCTCGCACTTCAATCTAATTAATGAGTTCCTCTAGCCTTAAAATGATGTTACTTTTTGTTGGATCCACCAATAAGCCTTCCTTACAGATGATATGTCCAAGAAAAGTACCAAATGGTGTTGCAAAAATACACTTCTTAATATTCAAGGATATGTTAAGTTGTCTACACCTTTCAAACATTAGCCTCAAACACTCATAATGATCTTTAATGAGCCCATATATTGTCCAATCATCCAAATATACTTGAAGGAACTTATGGATGAAGTCTTGAAATACCGCACAACAATGCACAAGAACATTGTTGGCACATTCTTTAATCCAAAAGGCATAACTGTGTAGGCAAAACATCCCCATTTGGTTACAAATGTTATCTTCACTTGGTCCTTGTGTGCGATCCTCGACCTAATGATATCCCGAAAATCCATCTAGAAATAAATAGATCTTGTGCCCTACAACTCCCTCAAGTATTTCTTCAATGAATGGTGTGGGAAAAGGATTGATGATGCATGAAGCATTTAAAACTCTATAGTTAACATAGATTCTTATCCTCCCATCTTTCTTAATGTTGATGACCATAGGGATTATCCATTGATTCTTCAATGGGCTTAATAATTCTTGCCTTTAGTAGTTTTTCAATTTCATCCTTTACCTTGAGGTGAAATTTGGGATTTTTGGTAAGACATTTTGCAGACTGGTTGTGCACCGTCCTTGAGCTTTATCTTCATCTCACATAGTGATGGATGAACTCCTTAAACTCGTAGTATCCCCTTGGAAATAGATCTTGAAAATCACACAATAGTTCAATTATTTTTACATCCTCTACCTTAGACCAATAATCACCAATTATAGCCTCCTTTAACGCATCATCAGTCCCAATGCTCACCTTTTTGGTCTTCAGTGGCACATGGAATGCGTGTGCTCGTACATCCATGGTGTCTAAAACCTCACTCTCACATTCTTCACGTTCTAAGTTCAAATCCTTGACCTCTTCACCGTTAATGAGGTAGAAAAGTTTCCCTTTTCCTTCTCCTTCTAAGCGCATCCCACGAGTTTCTCATTAGAATTCATCCATTCACAAGCATTCATGTGCTCACTCGTGAGGATTCTCACCTTGAAACAAAGTTATAAGATTTTATGCATTTGTGCTATCTCCCAGAGTGATGGGATTCATTATCTGCAAGGCTTCATTGACAGGGGGTTTAGTAGAAAAATAATAAAATGTGTGCACGATACCTGAGGTAAAATTGTGTGAATTTTTTATTTCTTGCTTCTAATCCGCATGTATGTACCATGTGCATGTGCATCCATGTAATGTAAAATAAAACTTATGAACCCATAGCGATGGTGATAGCGCGTTAGAACCTTTCAGCCAATCTTTCTCATAAAGTTGTATGTGACTCTAAGCGAATGTATTCCCATCATAAGTTGGTATCTGTGAAGGATGGTTAATCTTGGTAGAACATGTTAAGAAAACAACTCTTATTTCATGCCATCCGAGCATATTATCTCTATTCACATCCCACTAGCACACAATCATTCCCTTTAAGGAGTAAACTAACATATCTCTTTTATCTCCTTTGTTCCGCAACTACTAATCCATTGCATGTAAGAATGACTCGGGTCTTTCCTCCCCACTATATCTTGGTAGTGTTACTTTTCCTAGTCACCCGACCGTTCATTGCTTGATCATCTGTGTCACTCTTTATAACACTCATGACCCACCATTTCATAAGTTTCATGAGCCTAGTTGTCACAAGATATGCTAGCGGTATCATTGATGAGAATGTGCATCTCCCCAATTTATCACCCCTTCCTTTGTTGGCTCATCTTTTTCTAGACCGCACGCTATCTGCGCATATATCTAATTCAGTTCTCTTCATTGATAGGATCACTTTGTAGGGTGTAATATTGGTACCATCCATCAGGAATACCACCCATTCTTTCTAATTCACAAAGCTTATATATCGCTTGTTAAAGGACAAGTTTGAATTGTTCGCATAACACTAAAGGCGAACAAGAAGTTCAGAAAGTTGTCTACCTTAGCCAATTCTAGTACTTCAAAGTCTCCTCTGAACTTTTCTCCTTGAATCATGATGTTTGCATTCTTTAAGACTCTAATGGGCATTTCCCTTGTCTTGTTTGCCATGTACAACACACTTGAAGATAGCCGAGATGGTGGTCTTCCCATCCGATTCAGGCATCAAGTGTTAGGATATTGAATTTCATGCATGTATTAATCAAAGTGTTGTTTAGTAACCAACAATCTATAATTACATCTAAAGTGATTTCCTTGTCATACTCATGGTTTTGGGGTGGTAAGTTAGCATGTAAGATTTGTCTATCCCTCTTTATTCCTGTGCACGACACTTTATCTCGTAACCATTACCCTAGTAAAGGGATGATGTTCTTCTACCTAAGTATCCTACATACTTCCTTAAGGTCATCCAAATCCTTTTCATGTACCTTTATCTATTTGGCATGGTCTTTATATCGTGCTTGTTTCTTAAGGCATTTTATCTCCCATGCGGTTCTCTAATCAATCCCATGGTTTTCTAGAAAAATTCTTTTTATTGCCCACGTTCGAATATTCACTGGTCATACATTCTCATCCCATCCGATGAGTGGCTTTGTTCTCACACGTGTGAAGCTTCGCATTTGTTGTAACCAATAATGGTTAATTCCTTGTTACATCCTAAGTTTTAGGTTGCCACTATCCTTACCTAGAGTGCTCAAATTGTATCATCGATGCACCCATATCCTTTTTGTTTTTACACATGTGTGTATACAAATATGGGCAATCTTCTACTTTGTGCCCCTTTTCACAGTATGCAAAAGACTAGTTCTTTGGAAACTCACACTGATAATGGTTTAGAAACCCACATATATAGCATGTTCATCGGTTGAACCCGCCCACGACCTCCTCGTCCTCCTCCATAATATCCTCCTCGGTAGCCCCCATTACCATTTTAATTTGTTTTATTATTTTATCCAACATTATTCTCACTCTCTTTTTCATGTCCCCTGGAGTTACCCTCGCATTAGCTGACGTAACCATGTCTCACAAGTTTCATGAATGTGGTCAATCAGCTAGAAATTATTTTTAGCATGGGTGTGTGCATCAAAATTTTTGCAATACAATGAAACATTATTCTTCATGGTGCATTGAAAAAGTGCACAATTGTGGACATCATGATTCTTATGGAATATTTCACAAGTTGTTACTAGCGTGCACACATTCCGCATTGATAACTATCCTTTATATGCCCTTTTACATCGTAATTTGTGTACCAAACTCCACAATGGGTGTCATGGGATGAGCTACTTCTCTAGGCGAGTAACCATGCCTGCAATCTAAGCCTCAAGGAATGGGCTCACTCCAATATCTACACTTCTAACAACATCTGTGTACAATGCCACCTCCAAAGCCTCATACGGGTCTCATCAATGTCTTATGTGACAATGCTCTTTGAAACGACGTTAATAAGCCTCATACAAACCATTGTGCATGTTGGAACTAATGGATGTTATGGGAAAGTTTAGGCAATAAATTCTTAAACCTCACATCATATTCTCTAACACTTTCGGATAAACCTTATTTTATGTCCCCGAGCACATTGATGCTCTGCGCTCAAACTCTAGGATAAGGAACTCTGCCAAAAGGTTGTGCGCAATGTATCATAGTATACTACTATTTGATGGGGGTCATATTTTCTATACCAAGTATGTGCATAACACTACAATATGATCACGAACCCTGACTTTCCCTCCTATCTGAGGTTGTCATGCCCTTGGCCCTCCATAATAGTTCACACTTATGCATGAGATTCACGACATCTTCAACACCCCAATAATCAAGTAGATGGAGTGACATCTCGTAGTATATCTATAGTTGTTGAGGTTGTTATGGTGGTGTAGGTATTTATCTTGATGTAGGTCCGGATCTAGATCTTGAACCTCCATTAGGATTTCTCCGCTTGGAGGAGGACCAAAGCCTCAAGAGCCTCCCGCTGCAATTTGAAGACTGTGGAAGTGTTACTTTACTTCCCCTGTAGTAGTGTTAAATTACAACCCAACCATATGTTTTGTTATTCCAAATATGGGAGTACTTCCAATGGGTAGTGTACCACCGCTCTCGTCCCAATGTCATGCCTACCGTATTGCTCCCAAACAAAATATGTCCAACTACAAGACCCTATTACGTAGTTATATGTGCAACCTTGATTTATTGTGCTTCTTACATTGATACTAACACGTACCTACTTGTATCTCCTTCCCACTATGAAGATCCCTTATTACTTTCCTATCCACCTTCACTATGATGATATTCTATGTGAACTTGTAATCCTAAGTACCAAACGTAAGGGATAAGGGGACTGGGGTGGGTCACATACACACCAAAGTTTCTTAATACTTCATCGAGACTCATTGTCATCTGATGTCGAAGGGGTCCTTCTACTTTACTTTCATAATATCATAGGGACATGGTCCTATGGTCCCTCACCTCTCACGAGTTCTCACCATCTCCGCTCGGCCCCACTCCTCTCTATCTCATCATCTCTTTAACGCCATCTCTCGCACATCATTATATATGTGCAATCTCTCTTCTTTATTTGTATCTTCCATCTAGCCCAACATAATCCTTCTCATTCCTCTTCATTTCCCTATGCGTGGTAATCATTTAGCTAGTCACAGGTAAAATTTCCATTCCCAACTCAATCATCAAGATCTTTGGCTAAAGGTAGCATACATAAATATTATCCTCTTGGCTCGCGCAAAAACTAGAACTCGCTTCCTCCAGCACAAATAAGTTGAAATTGCATACTCCAAGGTATAATTATGTAACAATCCTTATTGACAAAGAAAATGGCTACGTACTAACCATGCATGACGGCATTTTGAGGACTACGCGCAAAAGGGCACACGTAAACTAAGAGAAAACAACTAAGACCGAGTAATGTCTAGAAGCATTTGTGCAACTAGAGAATGACACCGAGAGATAAGTCAATGTGTGAAAGGTTTGTGTGAGGAAAAGGGAAACCAGCGTGCAAAGGGTCCGCGTATGCACATAGGTTCAAGGAGTTAGTCGAATATTCTAACCAAGGCTAACAATAGGAAAAACAGAGTTGGCATAGCATACAAGGCACGTTATGAAATAGGAAAGGAAAGCAAGGCAAAAACCTCAAATAAATTACATGAAAATGAGGAGATATAATTATAGGATCAAAGGATGGATAATGATGAGGTATTTATAGCTTGATCTAGAGTTAAAATAGGAGTTTAAAAGTCATGCGACCTATATTTAGGACATCTATTCTTAGGATTAAAGCATGTAAGTGGTGAAGGATAGTGGTATATAAATAGATCTTTGTGTTCTTTGTAATAAGGAAGTGAAAGGGTACGCATAGGTTGATAGTGGATGAAAATGATAAGGGATATATAGTATTCAAGTCCCTAGTGAATGTTGTAATCATGGATGTAATCAGTTATGAGTACGTGTAATGGATTGGTTATGTGATGGATAACTTGGTACAAAAAAATTGTTGGTTGATTGTACTCATAAATGACTGATTACATTATGTTCTTGTTTGTTATCTATGTTATTCTTATTGTAATGATATCGTTTTGCATGAGATGAATGACTAAATACATAAGACGCATCTATATAAGTAACTAAAGAGGAACCGATGGTTGTGCGTGCTTGGTGAGCATTTAGACCTCTTTCTAAATAAAGTGTCGGTGCGCCCAACTAGGTATTGGTAAATAAAAGGCTACATTTTGGTTCCATTACTGGGACCTCTTTTCATTCTACTCATCAAGATGTGGCATGCATATGGCGTGCCCGAATATCACTAGAGAACATTGAGCTCCAAGTACATGATGAACAAGATAAATTTTCTTAAAAATACAACACTTTGGGACAGTATTTTAATGCACACAAGTGGGTGGAAGATAATTTATATGATTCATTATACGAGACATTCTTCAGTTTCTTCCTAGTAGAGTTATATGAATGGTTAATAGCTTGCGCACAAAATAGAAGTGTTCGACTGAGAAAGAAGCAAGTGTGGAGCTAGGATAAGTATCAAGCACTCTTATATTTGGATGAACCGTGGACTTGAGTTGTAGATCGTTGGTGGGAAGGTGTGTTATGCAATTATACCTGGAGTACATGATTCAACAAATTCACTCTTATAAGAAGTAGAGTTCTAGTTTTTATGCGAGCTAAGAGGATCATACTTATGCGTGCTACCGTTAGCAACAAAGATTTTGATGATCAAGTTGGGGATGGAGAACTTACCTATGGAAAGCTAAAAATTCATCACATGCAGGTACAAGAAGTAGGTTTTGGAATGATGGAGTTGGTCCAAAGGGAAGAAAGAGATAGAGAGGAAAGATTGTGCAGATATAATGATGCACGAGAAAGGGCAGCTGAAGAAACATTAAGAATGAGAGGAATGGGGCCAAGTGAAAGTGATGAGAACCTTGTAGAAGGAAAGGGACCACAGGACCATGTCCCTTAGATATTGGGGAACCAAAACAGGAGGATCCCTTTGACATCCAATTAAAGTGACTTTGAGGAAATGATGAGAACAGTTGGCGTGTATCTCATCCAGCCTCGACACCTAGCCCTTGAGCTTGGCGCTTGAGATTCGGTTTTTTTATAAAAGATCATCACAGTGATGGAGAGTAAGAAGGTAATCAAAGATCACCATGTTGGGTTGGAGATACAGGTAGGCATGTTTTAGTATCAACATAAGAGGGCTGATAGATGCGGGCATCATATATGGTAGCATAAAAAACTCTTGTATTTGGGAAGATTTTGTTTGGGAGGAATCTGATAGGCACGAATTCAAGATAAAATAGTGGTGTGCTACTCATTGGAAGTACTCCTATAGGTGGAGTAGTGGGAAAGATGGTTGGTGTGTAATTTAGCACTACTACAGGGATGTAATGTAGTACTTTAACAGGTCACAAGGTAGAAACATGAGGCTTAGGAGGCTCAGGTCCTCCCCCACATGGAGGAATCCTAGTGGAGGCTCAAGATCATCTGCCCCCACTCCGGAAAAATGACCACATCAACCATCACAACAACCTCAACAACCACAACAACAACCCTTTCATATCTTTTTCGAGATGTCCCTTCATTTTCTTGAATATCGAGGTGTGGAAGATGCAACATAGCATGTGCACAAGTGTGAAATTTTGTGGAGGGCTAAGGTAATAACAACCCTAGAATAAAAATCTAGTTAGTTTGCTACAACACTTCAAGGTCGCACACATAGTTAGTATAGGAAGTATGATCCACACTAGAAAACATTGGACTATGATGTGTTGTGCATTTATTTCTTGGCTAGATTCCACATATCTAAGTTTGAGCAACAAAGTAAAGGAAATAAATCAAGGTTTCTCTAAGAGTGTTAAATAATATGATGCATGTTTTAAGACTTATTTGTCTAAGCTCTTTTATGATATCCACCAGAGCCAACATGCACAATGTTTGTAGGAGGTTTGTTGATTAGGGGATATTTTTTAGTGTCAAAAGTTACCTAAACTTCCCTAGACTATGTCAGTGCAGTAGAGCCTTTAGAGAGCTTTCCGACGATTGTAAGAACATGAAAAACAGACACTGTGAGCTCAAGTTATGTCCGGTCAAAGTTTAGTCAACAGGGAAGTCAACTTTGGTCAACAGGTCAACAAGTGGACCAATGACAAGGTGACACGTGGCAATTGGTGACAAGGAAAAATTGATGGTCTTGTAATTTTTTAAAAAAATTAGTTCCATGGTATAGAGCTCATCGTAAGCTTTCTGATGCATTTTGAACGAACCAAATCTGAGTTCGTATGCGAAAGATATGCATAGTCAAAGTTGTGGTCAAATGATGATGTGACACACTCGACGTGGACAAATGACATATTATGGGCGTGACACTTGGAAGGTTTTTAGTAGCTTTGGATTTAAAATAATAATAATAATATTTTATTTAATCCATTCCACGGGAATAAGCCTAATCCCATGGGATAAGGAGGATTTTGTGGACAAAAAGCTATTTAAAGGCTTATCCTATCCCTTTCCCACCAAATGTGGGGTCAATGGCTAAATTGGGTGCTTAAACCTATGGAAGGAGAATTTGAACCCAACTCCTCATCTAAAAATATAAGAGGCTTTACCAACCCGCCACCCTCTTGTAAGTGGTATAAATAAAGCTCACTTGTATTTGTAATGGGGAAGTGTCAGGTCTGTGTAAAAGAATAAGGAGGCAGTTTTGGAAAAATGTAATTTTGGGGCACTTCTGCTCACTTCCAGATCTCAAGTTATATATGAAAGTTTCTCAAAATTTCAAGAAAATTACAATGGTGTGATCATTTATCCAATTTGGAGCTTTTGTGATAGAGTTATGTGATGTTAAATTCACACAAAGGCATAGAACAAAAGGGAGCAACTGCTTCAAGTGGATCATGAAGTTAAGAACATGGTGAGCTCCATTAACATCCTTCGAAGGTATGAAACATAGTTTTTCAGGTTTTTGATTCATTATTGGTTAATGTAAAATTTATTATATTTACATATTTAATATTATTAATGGATCGGTTCACCACGAAACCCTGGGACGTAGGAATTCGAAACCGAAAACAATGCGGTGTTGTGTTTTAATTTTTATTTTTAGTTTCTGATATTTACAAGTAATTTAAATTCAGAATATGAATATGGATGTAACTATAATTAGTAATTGATAAAATTGGGAAAAAAATAAAATCTAAAACAATGATTTTTGGGGCTTCGATCAAACCATGAAATTTTGAGTAAAATTGCAAACTTAATTTCAGTTTGAATTGAGTCTAGATCAGATTTTTAATTAGTAATTTGGAGTATTAATACCTCTTAAGTTTATTATATTTAATGATCCTTTGAAACGATTAAAAGTGTTAGTTTCAAGCACCCATTTTCGAATCATTTGTTGACACCTTTCAAGAGCGTTATCACATAAAATGTTCATTGACACATGCGAGGCTTTGTAAGCAACACTATGTGCGAAGTAGCGGGAGCATAGACATGGGGGTAAGTCCATTTCTTGAGGCCTAGATCCTAAAAATGGCCACTCAATTGGAAAATATATCTTTTGATTCATCTCATGAGATGCATAGTGGACTTTGGTGCACCAATTGTGAAGTAGAGGGGAATTCAAAGGATAGTTGTCCATGCATGAATGTATGCACCTTATTAACAACTTGAGAAATTTTTCATAAGAACCATGATGTCCGTAACTATCCACTTTTGTAACGTGCTATGTAGAAGAACATGTCCTTATATTGTCAACTATGTGATGCACATACTCATGACACAACTAACTTTTGTCGATTCACCGATTCATGAGGCTTGTTAAATAAGGTTGCGCTTAGACCAGTGTAGAGAGTAGCTCATAGGCACAAGAAGGATAAAATAATGAGGGGTGCAACAATGGTAATGGAGGCTTTAAAGGTAGATACTGAGCCGGGGGTCATGGTTCCCGAGGACGAATCACATGGGGAACATGTTATACTTGTGGGTCATCTAATCACCATTAGCGTGAGTGCCCAAAGAATCAGACATGCACGTATTGTGACAATGCACATAGGGTTGAAGATTGTCTAAATTTGTATGCCCACATGTGAAAAAATAACAAGAAGGATAAGGGTGTAGCCATGATTAAGGTTGAACACACCAAGAAAGGATAATGGATGCCTAAGAAGTTGGTTGTAGTAGAACCTCAACCATTATTAGTCACTATGCACACAAAAGCAACGTGCACATGAACAAGGGAGACTAAGACCTCTCATCAAAAGAGAGGAGGTTAATCATTCAAAGTATCCGGATGCGAGGCCAATAAAAGGAGGTATATCAAGAGACTATGGGCATCATTATGGAACTCTAAGGGGAGATACAATGATACTGAAAGAGCAAGCACACGAAAGGGAGCACACAAAGGATGTTGAATTACCTCCAAAGGATGTGGATGACCTAAGAGAGGTATGCGGGATGCTTAGGAATGAGAGTATCATACCTATGTTGCGAGAATGGTTATGTGATAAAATATCACGCACATGTGTAGAAAGGGAGTGACATGTTCTCCATGCCAACTAACCACCGCAAAATCATGAGTATGATAAAGAAATCACGTTGGATGCAGTGATTAATGGATGGTTGGTAAGTAATATCCTCATTGATACAGGCGCAAAAGTACATGTTCTAACACTTGATGTTTGGAAGCAGATGGGAAGGCTGCCATCATGACCATCTTCAAATGTGTTGTACATGGCCAATAAGATGATGGCTATGCCCATTGGGGTTCTAAATGATGCTTCCATCACCATTCAGGGAGCCAAGTTCAAGGGTGATTTTGAGGTCCTAGAGCTAGCTAAAGCGAGATGAATTCCCTATGCTTCTCGATCATCCTTGGTGTTATGCCAACAACAGACTTGTACTTTAACAAGCATTATGTGAGTCTTGAGAATACGAGAGGATCACATTTTGATACTAATGGATGACACAAATATTGCACCTTACATAGAGCCCATCAGTGAAGAATATCTTAACAAAATTTATTACGCACATAGGGTTTGTGACCAAGAGAATGTGGAGGCATCAAAGGAGGGCATACTTCATTAGGAAGACATAGAGTCTATAAGTGACACTACTAGTGTGGATTGTGATAATTAGGCTCATGGTACTTACGAGATAGTTAGTCATGAGGTTTGAGGAAGAGTAACAAGGGTGATTACACCATGACCAATTAGGCGATTGAGAATGGTCATCTTTCCAACGTACACTAGAGAAGAAAAACCCAAACCATTCTTGCACACGAGAGAGGAACAATGGCACAATCCAAGGGATAGGTGAAATATGATGGTGTACTTGTTGAGAGGGACAACAACACATTGGTGGGCTACGCATAAGGACAACTTACTCGGTTGGCACAAGATCATAGTGGATTTCTTGGCATAGAGGAACACAGTGCAATGAGGGGATAGGTGAAATGTGATGGTGTACTCATTGAGACGGAAAAAGCGCGTTGGTAGTCTATGTATAGGGAAAACTTACTTGGTTACCACAAGATCATAATGGATTTCTTGACAAGGTTTGTCTGGAATAATCTCCCTTCATTAATACATGATTATGATGGGAAGACTTCTCCTATGGTACATGTTCACAATTATTAAAGGAATTGGAAAAAGGGGAAAGACACTCGCCACCATCCCTATGGGTATATAAATTCTATTCTACATTGTGTGGGTACACACACACATGGTATATATAGACCGAAGTGAAGCAAGAAATAATGATTTGCAATGACTTTATTTGCGGTATTGTTCATACTTTTGATTACTTTTCTACTAGACCACCGGTATATGGAGCTCTGCAGATTATGAAGTGCATTACATTTGGGATAGTGCAAAGGCTTGAATAAATTATGACTTAGTTATTTGGTGAGGATAATAATAAAGCCCATGAAAAAATGGTGGAATGGAAGGAGACCTTATTAGGACGCACTTAGAAAGAAAAGGGAAAGGGAAAGTTTAATTATCTCCTAGATGATGAAGAAGTTGAGGATATAGATATTAAACACACAGAACATGCATGTGAGGTATTGGACTCAGCATATGAGTGATTAAGATCCTACCATGTACCATTGAAGAAGAAAAATTCAACATTGTAACTAAGGATGTGTCGAAGGAGGTAATTATTGGTGACTACTAGTTTGAACCAGAGGTAGCAAAAATAATTGAACTACTACATAAATTTCAGGATCTTTTTCCTAGATGATACCATGAGTTAAAGGGTGTGCATCCATTGTTAGGAGAAATGAAAATCAAACTCAAAGATGGCATGTGACTGGTTCGAAAGAGGCTCTCTTGGATGAAGGATGAAGGATGAAATTGATAAAATGTTGAAATCAAGCATTATTCAACCCATTGAAGAGTTAGAATGGATAAGCTCGATGGTTATCAACATTAAAAAGGATGATAGGATAAGGATTTGTGTTGACTATAGAGTTCTAAATGCTTCATGTGTAATTGATCCTTTCTAACGTCCTTCACCGAGGAGATTCTAGAAGGAGTTATAGGGCGTGAGATTTATTCTTTTACATATGGATTTTCAAGCTATCATCAGGTAAGGATCACACACAAATACTAGGAAAGCGACTACTTTTACAACTAAATGGGGATGTTTTGCTTACATAGTTATGCCCTTTGGCCTGAATAATGTGTCAACAATGTTCTCGCACATTGTTGTTCAAACATTTTAAGATTTCATTCATAATTTTCTTAGAGTATATTTGGATGATTGGGCTATTTATGAGTTGGTTAAAGACCATTGTGACTATTTGAGGTTGATGTTTGAAATATGTAGGCATCTTAGTATCTCCTTGAATATTAAGAAGTGTATTTTTATGACACCATTTTGTACATTGTAGAGACATTATTTCCATGGAAGGATTGTTGGTAGACCCGACCAAAATTACTGGTCATCTTAGGATTGGAGGATGAAAGAGTTGATGAATCATATCGAAAACTATGCACCACGATGAAGTTACACTCTAGTTGAATTATAATGGCTCCAACGTAATCACAAGGAATAATCGATCAACAACTGAATAACTTGCATAACAGAACAAAGCTTGCACATGTAGAGAAAAGACAAGCGGAGTGTCTTGGCATGCTCATAAATGTCAAATGAAGGGATACATATAGGGTGTTGAGTAACCCTAGTGCATGACTCAATAGCAAACCCTAAACCTAACCCTAAACCTAACCCATGTGAGATGACCCTCCATATGTGAGTGGAGGACACATAGGATAACTCACACCAACACCCCCTTCATCGAAGTTGGGGTAGCAGCTATGATGAGTTAGACAGAAAGAGAAGACACTCCTAAACAACTAAGAAAGATGTGTCAATGGGGCCCGGAAACTAAAGGCCTGATAAGGTGCCCATATACAAACAACATCTTCCTAGAAGAAGAAGAAAAAAAAAGGACTACATAGCCCAAAGAAGATGAGCAGCTACAGAAGACCTCACCCCAAGAAGAGACCGTAAGTGAAGAAACTTCATCTTAGTGAAGGGCTTGGTAAATAAATCTATAATTTGATCGGCTTTCTAAATATAGCGAATGTCGATGATACCATCATGAATAAGCTCTTGTATGAAGTGCATATGGATCTCAATGTGCTTCATCCGCCGATCTTGAATCGAATTTACGTAAATAGAGATAGTGCTTCGTGTTATCATAGTAGATAATGGTAAGGTGCTAAAGGTGGATGCCAAAATCAGTCGAGAATACCCCTGTAGCCAAATAAACACGTGGCGGCGTTAATCTGCTCCTATGTATTCTGCCTCTGTAGATGATATCGTAATTACATTCTGCTTCTTGCTAGACCAACTAATAGGACCCGAACTAAGAGAGAAACTATAGCCAGAAGTAGATTTTCAATGATCTAAGTCACCGGCCCAATCAGAATCTGTGAACCCAATCAAGTCAATATCCACCCCTCCATGATAGTGAATGCCATCAATATAGGTGCCACGAACATAATGAAGGATCCATTTAGCTGCTTTCCAATGCAGCTCATGTGGCTCCTACATGAATCTAGACACGATCCCAACAACATATGATAAATCTAGTCGAGTGTGAGTCAAGTAAATCAAGCTCCCCACCAACTATCGATAAAGGGTACCATCAACTAAGGGGGAGCGAGTAATTATAAACCAACTTAACCTCGTAAAGAAAAGGAGTAGGAGAAGAATTGTAATTAGACATCGAAAACAAGCTAACAAATCAAGAGCTTACTTAGGTTGCGAAATCGGGAATTCTCCAGAGTCGATTGTGAAATCTGGATCCCAAGAAAGTAATGAAGTAGACCTAACTCTAGTGTCATTTGTGAGACATTTTTCTCACAACCAGGATCTAATTTTGCCTCCTTCCTAGTTTTTACTATTGTGCTTGTGTACGGTGTCACTTTGTTGCACTTCCCGAAACACGATTGTGGTCTCCTCTCTTGCGCGTTATTATGCTGATTATAAGGTGAGTTACCAAGTGTTTCAGACACACACTTAGACCTGATTGTATTCAACGCACTAAACTATAAAGTTTCAAAAACAGGGGGGTTATTATATTATCCTGGGTGGTTGTGTTTATTTTATGCATTTCTTCTTTCTCTTTTCATTACGGATGCACTTTCAATTTCTTTGCTTACGTCGTTCAACTTTTTTGAATGGAGATCGAAAATAATAATGAAACTAAGGGGTAAAGGGTTATTCTGCATCACCATGGGAACTGAGACTGAACCAGATGACGAACCTGAAAAATCTAAGTGGTTAAACCGCAATGATGAAGCTTTAGGTCTTCTTTACATGTCTGTTTCTCCCAACTTGCTCTTCCACATAGAGTCGTATGAAACACCTAAGTCTACGTGGACAATGTTAGAGGAAATGTTTGGAAAACATGATGACATGAGAGTGTATGAGTTGAAAATGAACTACTAGGGTTAAATCCTAGTGATTTTGAAAACCTACAAGCATTCTTCTTGAAGTTTGTCCACACTAGATCATTGTTAAAGGAATGTCAAGTAGAGAAGAAAGATTCTCAACTGATCTTGTCAATTCTCTCTAAGTTAGGTCCTGAATATTCTGTATTTGTGTCAAATTTTACGCTACAAAAGCTACCTTGGGCAAGGATTGGAATATGCCCTCCTTTGACTATTTTTCATCCCAACTCATTCGAGAACATGACAAACTCATTCAAATGGGGTCTCTCAAGTCCAAGTCACATGCCCTTGTAGCAAGTACTAGTAATGAAAAGAAGGCGAAAAGAAAGAAAAAAGGATCAAGCTAAGAAAGAAACCAAGACCGCTACTAAAAATAACACAAACACTTCGAATTTTGATCCTATAGCACAAAAAGACATGTATTTGTGTTCCTATTGCAAGAAGCCTAGTCATAAAGAGCATACATGTATGAGAAAATAAATTGATCACCTTACTCAATTACTTAAGAAAAATAAAATAGGTGTTCCTGAGTCTATCAAACAAAATGCTCCAAAGGCCGAGTCTTCCACTGTAAAAGGTTCTAAATCTGATAAGAAGAAAGGAAAGCCCCTTGTAGCCAGAGTTGCTTCTTCATCGACATGGATTATAGATTTCGGTGCCTCACACCACATGGGTTCTTCACATGTTGATTTTTCCAACATCGAGCCTTGTGGGATGTCCCAAATCATGTAGGTAATGACATGACAGTGTCAGTTTCTGGTAGTGGATCAGTAGAGATGGATGGGGGAACATTCAATAAAGTGTTGAGCATTCTTGATCTCTCTACGAATCTCCTATCGGTTTACCAAATTACTCACCTTGGTGAAGGAATGTGAGTGGAATTTGGTCATAACTCGGTGATTATTCGTGAGCTTAACAATGACACTACAGTGGCTGAGGGAAAGGTGGATCACCATTCACGGTTATATACCTTTTTCCACTTCACTTTTGATTCTACGCTCACTTACTTTCTCACTCATGCAAATAAGGTTAGTAAGCTATGGCATGAGCGTTTGGACATCTAAATTATCGCTACCTTGAACAATTGAGCCAAAACGAAATGGTCAAGTAGGTTACCCTGCGTCAAGTTTTCTAAGGGTCTTTGTGAGGGTTGTACCCTTGGAAAGCATCCTGAAAAGAACTTTGACAAAGGAAAAGTTTGGAGAGCTACTCGTCCCTTGGATCTTGTTCACAGCGATATTTTTGGTCCATTTTCGTCTCCTTCGTTTACTAAATCTCTTTATGTGCTAACCTTCATTGATGACTATTCGCGATATACTATGGTATATTTTCTTAAGCTTAAGTATGAAGTCTTTGAACTTTTTCAGGACTTTAAGGCTCTTGCTGAGAAATAAGCGAAACGGTCTATCAAGGTTCTTCGAAACGAAAATGGAGGTGAATATGTAAACAATAGGTTCATGGATTTCTATACTTCTGAAGGGATCTCTTTGCAACATAAAGTTGCTTATAGCCCTTCATAGAATGGAGTCACAGAAAGACAGAACCATACTCTTAAGGAGATGGCCACTTGTATGATTCACTTGAAGTCTCTTCCTCCACAATATTGGGCCAAAGCAGTGAATTGTGCAAATTACATTCAAAACTGTGTTCCACACAAGGCAGTAAGAGGGATGACACCCCTTTGAAGCCTCATTTGGACGTAAACATGATGTTGAGCACTTTCGAGTTTTGGATCCAAGGCTATGGCTCAGATTTCCAAGAAGAAATGCAAGACATTGGAACAACAATCCAAACCTTGTATCTTTGTAGGGTATCTTGATGGTGTGAAGGGATATCGATTATTGAATCCTACTTCTCATGAGCTTTATATTGAGAGAAGTGTTATGTTCAATGAATCTTCTTCGACTTATACTTCTCCACCTATTGAGGTTCTTGACTCATTGATTGATTTTGACTCGTCGATGATGATCTTTGTTGAGCATGGTCCTCTTCCGATCCTCCCGACCATCGAGACCTCCGAGTCTTCCGATTTTGACAGTAGTGATGATGAGGACTATGTCCCTTCTCACTCAAGTGAAGAATCTTCTAACTCTGAGCTTGATCCTCCTGGTCCTCTTTGGGCTAGGAAAACTTTGCAAAGTCGTTGGAGATTTAGTTGGAGATACTTGAGATACGAGGCATACTCACTCATTTTTGTTGGACCCCACTCTTTCTTCACCTCTACTTCTAATCCACAATCTTTCCAGGAGGCTTCTGGTATTCCTGAGTGGGATTCTTCTATGGATGAGGAGTATTCCTCTCTCATGAAGAATGATACTCAGGATCTCACCCCTCTTCCGAAAGGAAGAAAAATCGTCGATGTAAGTGGGTGTTAGAAAAAAGTATGGAGTAGATGGAGACATCGAAAATTTTAAAGCGTGATTAGTAGCTAAGGGTTTCTCCTAGATAATTAGGGTTCATTATACGGAAACCTTTGCTCGGTTGCGTAGATGAATTATATTCAACCCGACCCTAGCCATTACCGCAACAAACAGATGAAAAGTCCATCAAATGGATGTTAAGAGTGCCTTCCTTCATGGTGACCTAGAGGAAGAGATCTACATGGAACAACCTCTAGGTTGTGTCCATGATCTCTCCCTCGTTTGTAAGTTAAAGAAGTCTCTTTATGGCCTTAAACAAGCCCCTTGGGCTTGGTATGCCAAGATGGACTCCTTTTACTTACATCAGGGTTTACTAGGTGTCACTTTGATCCAAATGTTTATATTCTATGGCAAGATGACTCCATACTCATTCTTGTTCTCGATGTTGATGACTTGTTGATACGTGTAGTTAAGCACACCAAACCCATAGTAGTCTTTGGAATGGGTGACCTCCCAGAAATTGCCGGTGTCACTGCCTCCTAATGTTGTTGGGCCTGATTAGGTGTATACCTAGCTCCATTGTGTGGGAGGGTATTGGTGTAGCAATTGTTTAACATGATGAGATCCCTCTCCACCACTAGTTTGAGCTTTTGGTGTGATGGAAAATCGTGCAGCTATGATATCATGAAAGAGTTGACGAATCGTATCGAAAATTGTGCACCACGATGAAGTTGCACTCTAGTTGAATCGTAATGGCTCCAACGTAATCACAAGGAAGAATCGATCAACAACTGAATAACTTGCATAATGAACAAAGCTTGCACATGTAGAGAAAAGACAACGGAGTGTCTTGGCATGCTCATAAATGTCAAATGAAGGGATACATATAGGGTCTTTGAGTAACCCTAGTACATGACTAATAAAGCAAACCTTAAACCTAACCCATGTGAGATGACCCTCCATATAGGTGAGTGGAGGACACATAGGATAACTCACACCAACATAAGAGCCAACCAATCGAGTGAGGTGTGTGGATTCCATGGACATATCGATTACTACAAGTAAATGTATTAATGGGTATGCAAAGATTGCCACACTACTTGAAGAATTGTTAAAGATAAAGGGAAATTTTGTTGGGGTGTTGTACAACAACTAGCGTTTGAGAATTTAAAGGAGAAGTTTGAACACCACACCTATTTTACATTTACCTTCTTAGAATAAGTCATTTTGTGTTAATGTAGATGCCTTTGAGTACAACCATTGGAGTAATTCTAGCGTAGTCAAGGAAGGTAAGGAGACCATCTTATTTGTTTTGCAAGCACGAATTTGACGCTATTTGAACAAAATTATATAGCCATGGAGTGCGAAATATTGTCAACAATTTACGTGCTTCACAAGTTTAAACAATATTTACTACCAACACCATTTATTTTCTACACTGATCACATGACACTTAAATATTTGGTTAACAAGCCAATTTTGCAAGGGCACATTTTTCGTTGGATCCTTTTGTTTCAAGAGTTTGATTTCTCGGTTATAGAGAAGTCCAACAAAAATCAATTTCGAGACCAGATCATTTGTTAAGAATTAACTCTAGTGAGGATGTGCAAAGTATAGAAGACACTATGTCGGATGCTCAATTATTTCAACTACATCACGTGCTAACCGACTTAGAGGACATTGCAGTATTCCTACGTATAGGAGTACACACCTAAAGGTATGAAGACCCTAGAAAATAAGTAGCTAGCCATTCACGCAACACCCTTGACTAATTGGAGGATACTTATACAAGATGGGTAGAGTGAAGACTTTCCTAGGTGTGTGATGGAGCATGAGCGTGAAGCCATAATGGAAGAGGCACATGGAGGAATTGCATAGGGACACTATGCATGCAAAGCAATGATGCACAAGATATTACTAGTAGGATTATGGTAGGAGACACTCTATAAGGATACCAAGGCATTTGTCAAAGCATGTGATCATTTTCAATGACTAGGAAAGCTAGAATCCAAGATGTAATGTTGTTGGGACCTAGTGCAAGCACAAAACCTTTTGAGAATTTGTTAATTGAATTTATTGGCCTAATTACACCAAGCGCACGAGAGGAAAAACACACGTTACATTATCACATGCATGAATTACTTGATAAGGTGGCTAGAGGCAACACCTACAAAGGATTTCATTGCAAATGTAATATCAAATTTCTTATGGGAAAACATCATTAGTAGGTATGGATTCCCATTGATCCTTACTAGTGATAGGGGAACTCATTTCTTGAATGAAATAATTCAAATACTATTGGAAAATTTTATGGTAACACACCATAAGACTACCCCTTATCACCCACAAGCTAATGGTATCGTAGAGGCTATCAATAAGATTGTGGGACAAACATTGACAAAGATACGTGAAGTAGGAAGAAAGAATTGGGATGAAAAATTCTCAAATGTGTTATGGGCATTTAGAACTACATATAGGAGATTGAATAACGCCACAAATTTTCAATTGGTGTTTCGTGTGGAAGCCATTTTTCCCATGGATTTCATGTTACCCTTCCCTGTGTATTGCACTCGCATAAGGACTTGATGATGAGAATGCAATATAAGAGCGCATCAATAAAATGATACAATTGGATGAGCGACGCGTAATTGTGCGATGGAGTCATATGACAAAGAAAGCTAGACAAAAGGCTTGGCATGATAGGCATATTAAAAATAAGTCTTTTACTGTGGGGAAGATGGTGCTTTTGTATAACTCCAAGTTTACGTGCCACCCTCGGAAGCTCAAGGTGCATTGGTTGGGACCATTCCTAGTAACCAAGATACTGAAATCAAGTGCATGTCAGATTTACAAGTGTTGGATGGCACCATGTTTCGAGTTACTTCAATGAGGGAGTAGGTGAAGCCATACTATAAATAATTTGTTTATATGTTTGTAAAAGGAAGTCGGCCACTTAGATTAGATTTTCTTTTTTGTTTTGTTTTATTATAATAAGCGTGTTCACACACGTGGAGATGATTACTCTATTTTAGACTGACACGTAGAGGATAGCGCATGCTTTTAGTGTGGGGTAGGTAGGTAAGATCTTGTGATTGAAAAAATGTAAGTGAGTGCACGCCATGAAAAATGGAGGATAAAAGTGTCTAGGAAGATGATGAATGAGTATGGGACGGGGTGAGATAATGGTGTGCATGGAAGAAGGATTCATGAGTCAATGGATACGGTGTGGTGGATAAAGATGGAAGGTGTGAATGAACTTGAAGTTGATAAAATTTCTCATATAAAAAAATATGAAAGCGCAAACACATAATTGTGTAACACGAGGGACAAATTGAAAAGGTAGAATACTTAGAAAGTGACACAGAAGGAAGAATGTGTGTGGCATAGAAAGATGAGTGCAAGAGGGTCTACAACCTGTGGATTAGTAGTGTGTTGGAAGGTTACAGATTGTAACGTGTGGAAGATGTCTTTTAAGCTATAAAATGTAATAAAAAGTGTGGGAAAAGCATAAAAACACTTTAAAGTTGGGAAATAGTGGTAGGTGAGTAATTAATGTGGTTAGAAATTTAAAAATCTCTAAAAGGGGTGCAGATAAAGTCATTCTTACCATGTTTTGAAGAACTAGTGCGTGAAGAGTTCAATTACAAAAAGTGTGAAGCGTGAAGAACAAACCAGAGATCTACGATTGAGGAAAAGAGATAATGATCATAAAACCTCGATGACAAAGAGATCCTTATGAGAAGTAGAAGCTAGTTAAAGGGTTTCAAGGTAGGAAAACAAGATAGGGTTCGTAGGCAAAGACACAAAGCTAGGGAAAAATGGTCTCATAGGTTATGTTAGGGCACATAGTCTAACAAATTGAGCTAGGGCATGGGATTGGAGTAGATGAGGGTATAAAATTGAGCAAGGGATTGGTTCTTCGACACCACAGGGGACAAGTCGATAAATTAATTTTCTAATTTTGGCACTTAGGGCACACGAGTTTTTAGATTCAAAGGTTATATCAGTTAGAGAGGAACAATTACACCAAAGAGAGCACCAAAAGATCATAGAAGATTCACACTGAAGATTGGTTCTATGAGATGCGGTATTTCCCGAAGGTAGTGGTAGGAAAACCATGGGCATCAAAACTTGAAAATGCAAGATCAATGAGTATAATCATTGAGCACAACCGCATGAGGTCTAAGACATCAATAAGGATATCTTGTGAGAGTTGAATACAAGGACCACAAAGGATACATTGTCCTAGATGACATAGTGTGTAAAACTTTGGAAGGATTTGGGGTACTTTAGTTATATGAGTTGCCTTTCATTGGGAATCTCACGCGCCTTTTCAACAATTGATATCGCGTGTGCATGAAGACTATTTTTACTTCATGGGAAGAAGGACAAGGTTAACTATCAAGTTAATCGGTAGGGTTACAAGGTTATGCGACACTAGAGAAGAGATAGATCTTGACTTACGCAATGAGACAAAAATAGAGGAAATGACCACCAAGTTGCAATATTACGGGGAAGTTGAGCCTTCAACACCGATAAGATTACCGACCTGGCACAAGAGTAGTTGCGTGCTTGGTTAGCTACAATTTGGAAACCTCTCGAGAGATGGACAAAGGTAAATAAGAAATTCCTCCATATTGCGCATAACATGACATAAAAATAAAATACAACATTACATTATATATAGTTGAGGGAATTATAGAGGAGGCAAAGGCTCAGATAGAGAAGGAGACAAGATTACTTATGGTTCTAATTTCTTGTTGATAGTATGTTAGGAGATAGTGGTGTCGGATGGCCCAGAAAATAATATGTGGGAGCGCCCCATCAAGGAAAAATTCTCCCACAAAAAGGTTTTTCAAGTATACTTGTGATGACGTAATTATGAATCCTTACAAAGTGCACCTTGAGAAGTGGTATAGAAGAATGCGTGAGGCATTTGAAAATGAATGACATGTACCTAGAGAGCTACCATTGTTTTTGAATGAAAGGCAGAGTTTATAGTGATGCAACACTTGAGCCTTGCAAGATTCTTGCTAAATAATGGGGAAATGGGGTCATTGTGCAAATTTTCATTCACATTCACAACCAAATATCTCAAGTGTGTAGTGAATAGAATCAAGGATGCGAACACTTGAAGTTCAATGAAGAGATGGTTGATGTTAACTACCATAAACTACGTAATAAATATGGGTATGTATCAAAGGCAGTGTATGTGGAGACTATGGAAACCGACGGTATGCACCTTAGTCGATTATGATCGTGGTAGTTGGTAAAGAGGCATGCATAGTTTATGTCTACCTACAACCAAAGTTAAAGGATGGGAAGGAGGTCGGTGCATGCGATGTTGACATGCCACAACCAAAAAATAAGCATATGGTGAAGATACCCAAGCAACAACGTGAGCCCCCATCTAGAGGAGGAAGGAAGATATAATTGAGGGGTAGTTAAACCATAGCACAAGAAAGAAGATGAGGGAGAGTGCTTTAGGAAATAAGTGCCTCACGCACAAGAAATAGCCTCCAATCGAATAAGAGTGAAAGATAAGCTTGGGATAGGAAGACATCCCTCACATCATCCATAATTTGGATGAGGAAGAGGAAGAGCATTCAAGTACAAAAAGGAACTGCATGCGTGGAGTAAGAACAAGAAGAAGAAGAGTTAGTGCATAAGGAAGAGCCTATACAAGAAGATCATAAGGGAGATGGAGAGCAGAAGAGAAGATTGAGAGAGAAAAAGGGGGTGACAAAGAACAAGTAATTGGGGAAGGCCAAGGCACTAAAGGGGAGATGAACCGAGAATAGTTCATTATAGTGCAAGAGACCCCACGGAGGCCACACGCAGGAGGGAGGAAGTAATGACAACCTCCACGGGAATATCTAATGTCATACCTTGATGAACCCTCAAAGGTGCTAAAGGAAGATTCTAGAGTTTATTTCCAATAGAGGACCTATTCTATTAGGAAATGTTTCATAAGGTTGAGGCCCTTTCATGCACTGAAAAAAATGTTCTCGTGGAACATGTAGACTCATATGGAGGAACCTGAGTTTGAGGTGAGCAAAGAGTCGGTCTTAGAGATGAAACTTAAGAAGGATCCAGGAAGGGTGTTTATTGTAATTGACTCCACTAAGCTCTCACATGAACAAGCATGTACCACACTAAATAATATTGTCGTCGAAGTTGGGAGAACGAATATCGATAAAAGGGTTGTATAAAGAGGATGTAGCATGATATACAACACAAAGGGTTTGTGGAAGAATTGATGATGAGAAGAAGAGGATGACCAATGCACATAATAAGGTTGCTAATATTGTAAAAATATCACGCGCACGTGCTCAAAATTAGTAGCCCAAGCTAAACAGACCATGAAACAAAAATGGAGTATCTAGAAGAGCTAGTACACTTGTTACTAGCTAAGTTGAAAAGTGGGTCGAGGCCTACAAGAGAAATTTGAAAAAGGAAAATAAGGAGAAGGTGGAAAATATGATTGAAGAGTATGTTACTCTTAGCGCATGTGTCAAAGAGGCCATGTATAAGATAAAGAAAAAAAAATCGATAATTGCCAATACTTTATGAAAATTTTGAGCATACACAACGCGGATGATGAGGTAAAGTTAAGAAAATTCCATGCCATGATAAAGAGAAATAAGGTCAAGCATGAGAAGATGATGCAAGAAGTTTCCAAAAAGCGTGAGATGATGAAGGCCAAGCGCGATACAATTGAGGAAAGACTCGAAGAAATCCAGCCTATGGTAATGCACAAGATGGATACTCTAGAGGGTGTTGCCTCAAACTTGGATGTGGTGGTTAAGAAGCTACAAGAGAAGGTTTGTGAACTAACTGGGGAAAATCCTAGACATTGTAGAGACAATGTTAGATAAGGTCATTAAGGAGCTCGAGGGATGGAAACAAGCTGGAAAGTGTAATAAAAATCTAATTCCCAAAACTCTTACCATCACCACATGCTTGAATTTTGGATGCAGGTGGGGGAAATACATATTCTCCATTCTTGATTCATTAGGGTAGTTACCCCCATTCTTTATTCTTCATAGATTGTTTTGTTCTTTGAGTAGGACTATTTTTATTCATGTTCTTACCGAGGATGGGACAATGCTCCTAGTGTGGGGTAATGTTGAGAAAATAAAATGGCTAAGTACTAGCCATGCGCACAGAGGTTGAGGACAGTGCGTAGAAGGCGCACATGAACTAAGAGAAAACAACTAAGGCCAAAGTAACACGTGCAAGCAAAGAATGGCTCTAGAGATAAGTCAATGTGCAAAAGGGTCGCGTAAGGTAAAGGGAGATCAATGCGTAAGGGTCCATGCATGCACATAGGTTCAAGAAGTAAGCCACATATCCTAACCAACGATAACAATAGGAAAATCAGAGTTGGCGTATCATACAAGGCACGTCTAGAAATAGGCAAGGAAAGGATAAACACCAACCTCATATAAAACACATGCAAAGGAGGAGATCTAATAATAGGATCAAAGCATGGATAAGGCTAAGTTATTTATAGCTTGATCTAGAGTTAAAATAGGAATTTAAAAGGTGCGTAACCTATATTTAGGACACATATTCTTAGGATTAAAGCATGTAAGTGGTGAAGGACAAGTTCCCATCATATATAAATAGATGTTGTGTTCGTTGTAATACTGAAGCGAAAGGGTATGCATAAGTTGATATTGGAAGAAACCGATAAGGGATATATAGTATGTATGTGCCTAGTGAATGTTACGTGCATGGATGTAATCAGCTATGAGTATATGTAATGGATTGGTCATGTCATGGATAACTTAGTATAGATTCATGTTGTTGGTTGATGTACTCATAAATGATTGATTAAGTTATGTTCTTGCATGTTATATGTGTTATTATTACTGAAATGTTATAAGTAACTAAAGAGGGACCTAATGGTTGAGTGTGATGCTAAATCTCTAGATTTGCATAAATAAATTCAACAACAATAAATCAAATTAACTCATGAAAGGGAAAGTACACAAAATACGAGAGAAAATGAAAGTAGAATGAAACAATTTCTATTAAATATAAGAGGGAATTTTATATAATTGCTTGCTCCTAAAATCATGGAGTCAAGTCTTATCATTTTATCCTGAAATATCTCCTTTATTCCTTAGTCTTACTCCCAATCCCAAGATACTCTCACACACTCCTATCTCTATGAGTTGTGCATGACAATTAATTCTACACACTCACATATTATTTAAATATTAAATAATACTAATATTCAAACCATATGTTCACACTATGAACACTAATTTCCTAACATTCACCCCTTAGTGTGAACATGGGTGAGTTCTGTCTAGTACCTACTCGTGTTCTACAATACGATGGTTTTCAAAGAGTACCATCAACTCCAACAGGTTTTCTAGTGGAACCATTAACCACTCTGTATATGATTTTTTAAAAGATTCACAAACTCTCAAATTGGTTTTCTAGTGGACCACCAACCACTCCATAGCAACGTACACATTTCCCCACTCCCATCTTTACATTCAAGGGAAAATATAAGAAATATCGCTCACATAGGAGCTCACTTATTACAAGAGTGAACATGAATAAATCGTTTGTTCTTATTACATCACATAATGAAAATTAAACACACAACAAAAATAAATGCCACAAATTCATTATGTGGCCCCTTCGCTTGCGGCTGGCAAGAGGTCACTGATTAACCTCCTTCCTTTGTTTCCTCCTTCCTCCATGGTGATGCTACTTAGTTAGAAAATGTAGCTTTTAGGCTCATTACACAATTTTTTTAGGTGTCAGATTCAACCGATAATGCACCCCCTGACTATGGACATCGCGTGCAAGTGAAAATGCATCCAATTAAAAAATTACATAAATGTATTATGCACCACTTTTTTTTTTAGATCCCTATTTTTATTTCCACTTTTCTCTTAAACTAGAAACTGAGTTTTTGTAAAATTTTAATGAAGTTTTCTAGATATTAACTAAACAAACCCAATAAATTTTGTAATATTTCAAATATGGGTTTTTTAGATACATTCAATCTATCAAACATTTGTTTTAAAAACAACAAAATTCACTCAACTTACACAAAATTTTACGCATAGATACAAGATGAATCTGAAGCTGATGTAAACTGCAATATTGTGCGTCTTGTTCTTATCTTTCTAGAAAAAAAAATGAGACATCAATCGGATGTCATATGAGTAAACTGCATTCTTTTTACTGTGATGTGTCTGCTGGAAATTTTCTTACGGGATTCCTTCAACCATCTTCTTCTTCTTCTACACTTGCTAAATCTCTAGATTTGCATAAATAAATTCAACAACAATAAATCAAATTAACTCATGAAATGGAAAGTACAGAAAATACAAAGAAAATGAAAGTAGAATGGAGCAATTTCTATTGAATATGAGAGGGCATTTTATACAATTGCTTGCTCCTAAAATCATGGAGTCAAGTCTTATCATTTTATCCCCAAATATCTCCTTTATTCCCTAGTCTTACTCCCAATCCCAAGATACTCTCACACACTCTTATCTCTATGAGTTGTGCATGACAACTAATTCTACACACTCGCATATTATTTAAATATTAAATAATACTAATATTCAAACCATATGTTCACACTATGAACACTAATTTCCTAACAAATCGCGATTCGGGTGAGCATTTAGACCTTTGTCTAAATGAAGTGCTAACACACCCAACTAGGTATTGGTAAATAAAAAGTGCACTCCTTCCCACCAACAATCTACAACTCGGGTCCACGGCTTATGTAAATCGAAAGTGTTTGGTACTTGTCACGGTTCCAAACTTGTTTCTTTCCAAATGACTACCTTGATTTTGTATGTAAGCTACTAGCCAATCATATAACTCTGTTGGGAAGAAACTAAAGATTGTATCATATAATGCATTGTACAAATTGTCCTCTACCCATTTCCGTGGATCAAAATAACTACCAAGTACTATACTTCTACATGAGCTCATCTTGGTCTTCGTGCATCCAACGCTCAATATTATCCAAAGACAAAGGAATGCCAATTATAACCATCTTCAAGGTCAAAAAAAAGAAGGTCCCAACAAAGGAAATAAAATCTTGGATTCTAGAAAACAACACTTACTTAGTCGGGTGTCTTTGGCATTTCACTCAGAAAAATGCCCAAGTGTTCACCCAAAGTGCACGTAATCTACTAGCTCCCTTCTCTGTCTAACTTTTTGAGATGTGGGTTATGTGTTTAACCATTCATAACATAAGGTAGAGGATATATTTAATCCAAAAATACATCATAACAAATAAAATATGCAACAATATATATGATCATTCATTCATTAACATAGACAATTAACATCAAAATATGAAGTCCAATTATACCATGTTCATCTCTACTAACCTTTGTAATCCATAACAAATCATCCATTATAAACATACAATCAATTCTATTACAGTCTCCTTGCACAATACATACTCATAAGTTGATTACAACCCATGTGCGCATCGTAAGCTATGCATGACTCATACATTATCACACACTATTTACATGTGCTATCATCTACTACTCTTTACAAAGGAATGTGATATATATATGGTGGGAACTTGTCCTTCATCGTTATATGATTTAATTCTAACAATAGACCCTCCTAAATATAACCTGTATGCTCTCAAACTCTTGCTTAAACTCTTAATCCATGGTTAAATTTAGGTAGCTTGATCCCTTCACACAATAAATAGCTTGCTCTTATCAATACCTACATCCTATAATTATATTTGTTCATGCACCATCCTTACTCATCTTGTATGTGCTTTATCCTCAATCAATTCCTTATCCATTTATTTATGGACTTGCATTGCCAACCAAGCCATCTTTACTTTTCTCTATTTTTAGGCCATTCCAAAATCTAACTAACTCCTTTAATGTCTCTGTGCATGGACCTTCGTGCCTTGTTGTCTTTTTATCTCCCTGTGTGTAGCTTCGTGCACCGACTTATACTTGTATATTTTCCATGTCCTCACGCGTACTATCGCGTGTAGCTTCTGGATCTTTGATACTTCTTCACGGTTCACATGCGCCCTTATGAGCACACAACCTTCAACCTTCGCACGTGGCTTGTACTTAGCCACTTTCTTAGCCCAACATTCTTCTTTATTCTTGTGCCTACACAAAGAACAAGCACATTAAAAGAAACAAGAGCTCACAATATCATCTCTTCATGCCTCATAAATATGTGAACTAGATTTCTTCTTTGCTTAATTTTATTAATCCAAATTCCCCTCCATGTGATGAACTCTTAAAAGTCCATACACATTGTCCCAAGTATGGTTTTAGTTATGCCATTGTAATTTCTCGCTCAAAATTAGCAATGAGGTGGTCAAAAAACTCTTCTAAAACATTGGCAAACAATCCCCCATTGATGGTAGGTGGAAAACCCTTCCCTCTTGTGACTGAAAACAATTTGGTTACTATCATAAAAGGGGTTAATAGGCTAGTTATGATGCATACAACATAAAAAAGAATAGGATAACATTTGGTATTCTTCAAATTATTCACAAAAATCAACCATATGGGCATTGCAATGCTTCAAAACATCAACAAACTGAAGATTACTCCCATGTATGGCTGGGGTTACTTGTATGGCTATGAATACAATGTTTTGAAAATTGAAAATGTTGATAACAACAGTGTGAGTTTTTATGACAGTTTGCCTTAAAACCCCAAAAACATGATTTCTACTACTAACACTAGTACCACCAATTTTCGGCTGGGATATAATTTTTGGGGCAACAAAATAACATCCATCTTGCTCACTTCCAAATGTAAAATTTATGAAATCAACATCCACTTCCATTGGAAGACTTCTTCTAAGAGCATGTGCATGAATTAAGAGCTGAAAATCTCTATGATATGACTGTTGTTTTAAAATTGAAAGTGTGGTGGTTATCTTACCATGTGCAGCCCATAGATCTTTCCTTCTTCGGTAATTATTTCCATCTTCTTTATTGTGGCAACTTGGGGAGCTCCACTTGTCATGCCTTGAAGCACAACCTTTTGATTACCAAGTTTGAATCTCAACTCCCTAGCTTGATAGTTTTGGTTAAATTCACCCAAAGAATACAACCATTGAATCTCAAGTATCAAATTCGTACCTCCAATACCAACAACATAGAAATAATTAATTACAATGTGATTTCCCAAGGTGATCTTGAGTTGTTGGAACCTCTAGTGGAAGAGATGGTGAGGGCATCTTATAGCATCTCATCCCTCACAAGGAAGTTCGAATGCACAACAAACTCCATATGATTTCTCATAAAATTTCTTTCTAACCATATACACGAAATGAAGCACTCACTAGCCATAGTAACATGGAACCCATTGAAGACTTCACCTTCTTTGTAACTCAAAGGATCTATGTACTCTTTTCCACTTAGAGTGTTCTTTACTTTATCACCATTTCCACTATGTTGTCCATGATGACCACCAAAGTTTCATTTAAGCATCAAACTTGACACAGGCTCATTATTTTCAACAAGTTGCCCATGATGAGACAAGTATGATAACGACATAGGAGGAGAACAAAAAATTGAAATGTGATTTTCAATATCATACCTTGGGTTGTCCTCAGCTTGTCCATCTTCTTTTGCCGAATGAAGCTTGGTTGAGATCTCTTCATATTCAACTAGTGAAGCTCTTCCCACCTTGACTTCGTCCATATTTTGTTGGCACATGCATGGAGCCTCTTCGTGGTTCTTGCCAAAGCCATGAACACCCTCAACTTGACTCTTATGAGCTGTTGTTTTGAAAATTCCAGCAAGTTGAACATCATCATTATCAACAAGAGATTTGGCTTCAACCACCAAATTCTCTCCACAATTTTGCAAATCAATTTTCCTTCTTTCCTTGGCTCATGCTCCATGACTTCTTCCTCTTTCTTCAGATATTTTGTCGCATTAAAAACCCTTTTCAGTTCTTCACCTAGCAAAACCTTTCCATTTCCTTCAATGTAGTCTTCTTAGGACTCCACCTCAAAACCCTCTTGCAGATCTGATTTTTTTCTTCTTTCAAGAGAAACCCCTTTGGGTTTGGCTCCTTGGCGTATTCTTGTGGTCTAGGGTTTAACCCTAGCATCTTCATCCATGTTCCGGTTGTCCCCTTGTTGGAGCCATCAAATGTGGAGAGTGCCACCTTCCCCAAAGCATTTTGAAAATTTCTCTATGGCGCATGAGGTCTAGGCTTCGACCTTGACCTTCCCTTGCTTACCCCTATGAATTCAAAAGCGAAATAACATCACAAATCTCATTCGGAAGAGCCCTATATTCTTCATAGCTAGCCACAATGTTTTAACCCATTGAATGTTGTGTTTCTTCCTTTGGTAAGAACCTAGATTGCAATCCAAATTGTATTCTATGTCACTATCTTGCACGACTACCCTCAATATGGGAAGATTAATGCCATGATACCATTGTAATGTCCCTTTCTAGGGTTGAAACTAAAAATCAAGGAAATAACACAAACCCTAAGTGAAGTAAATTTTGATTTTTATATCATCAGATCTAATATTCCTTAAAACCCTAGCAACGAACTTTATATAGACTTCAAATCACCATACAACGACAAAAATGATTCTAGATAATTATTTCAAGTACGAAAACATTTATCCATCCAAATTACATTAAAGAGCTAGAGAAGACAAGAGATTATACCTCATTGTAATTAATTTTATGACAAGATAGAGGAAACCATAAATAAGGGATGAAAATGATGGATAAAATCCTCAAAAATTACCAAATTGTAGATTCCAGCCTTATAAAATATGATAAATATGAATATCAAAGAATAATGAAGTTTTTTTCCCCATAAGGTACCTAATTCCTCTTCTACCCTAGTTGCTTTACCTAGGAGAGGGATTGAAAACAATGTCAAAAGCCTTAATATGACTCCTCCTTTGTGCCCTATATGCAAACCAACAATATGGTCTTCAATGAGAGTCCACAACACCACCAAATTGAAGTTTTTTTGTCCTTTAATCTCCCATAAGGAACAGTTTTGTCCACCTTGGATGCCACACTAATGGAATTTTTCCCAATGATGGAACGGAATAAGAACAATCAACTTGAGATACCATGTATAAAGTGTATATGCCAAAAGATGATTTGAAAATGAGCCCCTAAGACTCCTCTTATACCCTTTGGTTGGTGTTAAGAGCCATAAGGTGTAGACCAACCTCTTAAGCTTGCTTTATCTTCTAATTCCATGTTGGGAATCTTCCCAACCTTGTTGACCTCTTAATGATCTTCACTTTATCTTTTAATTTCATGTTGGGATCATTATAATCCCAACTGACTTGCCTTAGGGAGTAAAACACCAAAGAAAAACATTAATAACAATAAAAGAAAATAAAAATGAAACCCAAGGACTTCCCTTGTGTAATTCCTTCTGGCCATCGAAAGAGAAATGGAAAGAAGTCTTCAATTGGTGCTAGTTTGAAAAAGGATACATATCTTTGACTAGCCCTAGTCATCATTAAGAATGATTGAACATTTATCGAAAGGGGTTGGTTTATGATGGTGAAAAGCTTTTGTATGTGAATAATAAAGAGGGAAAGAAAAAAGGGGCCAACAAAGCTCAAAATACCAATAAGAGGATGTAGCATATGTTTGAGAGAATCCCAAAAAGTTTCCTGTGATTGGCCTTTAATCGGTTTTATTTAGACTTGATAGGATTTTGAGGACATGCATGTATGGTGGGTTCATAAATGTTGAAGACAACACCATTTCTCGCTAGCAATAGAGAACACATGTTATTTTCACTTAGAGTGGAGTAAGTGCACCTTTGATAGGAATGATGAGATATGAATTTGCTATTCTAGGCATGCCTCGAACGATCAATTTTAAAGGTGGGAGTTGTTCCTAGGATATGAAGTGTTGAAGAACAATATCCAAAGTGAGTTGTAGATTAGGATACAAAGGACTTGTAGTAAGAGATATAGATAAACAAGAGTTGTCAATCATCCATATAAACAATGTGAATGGATTCATAGGGGATCCATCATGTGAAGCCATACCATGTAAACACATAATCCTCGAGGATGACATTTATGTTTAAACATATGGACAAGGGTTGGGAGGATGCCTAGACATATTTACACTTAACAATCAAAAAGCAATTTTCAAAGTCCTTAAGAATTTTTATTTGATTTTATTCAATGCAAAATATTTCAAACTTAACAGAAAAATACAATTTTGTTTGAACATTTGACCTATCGGGGGCTCTTTTTTTGTTCATTTTGGGGTCAAACACGTGTGATTTTTCACCTTCCTCTACATGTGAACTCAAACCACCATCGAGAGACAAAAGAATAAGAGGATTTATAAGAAATATTTACACTATTCTTTGATTTAACGTTGGTTTTGTTTCTCTTGTTTATGGCATGTCCATAAGAAGGGATTGCTTACACATAAAAGTGGAAAATGGAAAAGGTGTACACTAAATCTACAATAAAGGGCACATGGAAAATTTATTTCCTTTTATATTTATGGTCCATATCGACACATCGTCATTCTTCTCTCCAACAATAAATGAGAAATTTGGAATCGGTATTCATGTGGCTATTCATTAAACCAATTTTCATTCAGATATAGGACCTGAAACCTTATGGAGTTATTTCTAGTACAAGACTTGAAATTGTATGGAGTTTTCATTCTAATGTGGTGCCTTAAAGCATACATGTTTTTATAATGTATCCGCCTAGAATTTAGGCGATAGGAATGTTTTGTCAGGTATTTTGGCTACACAAGAACACAATGGGTGACAAAAGGACTTGTAGTTTAGTTACCTTATGTCCATCTAAACAATGTGAGTAGATTCATAGGGGATCTAACATGTGAAGCCGTAGGAGATGGTCAGCCCAATTAAAATCCCACAAACCCTCAAATCCCTCTACCATTATTGTTGAGACCATGTAAACACATAATCCTTCAAAGAATACATTTGTGTGAACATATAAATGGGACTTGTGAGGCATTCTATACATATTTACACTCAACGGTTAAAATGAAATCTTTGAATTCTATAAGCAACATCAATTTAATTTTATTCAATGTAATTTCTTTTAAACTTTATGAAAAAAATACAAATTTATTTGAACATATAACTTGTCATCGCTATTATTATTTTCTCATTCCTCGGTCAAACTCATGCATTTGTTCGCCTTCCTCCTGGATGGGATTTTTATCTATGAACTTAAAATGCCATCAGGAGACAAAATAATAAGAGGATTCAAAACAAAGATTTATATTATTCTTTGATTTTATGTAGTTTCTAATACCTTGTTTATAGTCCAACCATAACAAGGGATTGTTTGCATGGGAAAATTACAAATGGTAAAAGCGTAGAGTACATCTACAATGAAGGGAATTTGGAAGATTTTTCCATTGATATCGATGGTTCATATCATGTAAAATTTCATTCTTCATTCCAACAATAAATAATAAATTTAGAGTCATTATTAATGTGGATATTCATGATACCGAGTTGTCATTCAAATGTGAGACCTGAAATCCTATGGAATTATTTTCAATATAGGACTTGAAATTGTATGGAGTTTTTAATGCGATGCAAGGCCTCAAATTGTATGACATTTTTTTATTAATGTTATCTTCCTAGAATTTATATTACAATAATGGTGTTAGATTCTTTGGTTATGCAAGATCACGAAAAGTTCTCAAATTCATCCTTTACCTAATGTAATTTTGTTGATGCCATCAATGACAAAATATGCACCTTACAAAAGGATATGCCATCAAATGGTGAGATTTTCAATGGTCAAGGCCTTGAGAATTCATACCTCGAATAATATTTCTAAGAAAGCCTCACCCACTCATTTGTTTGTCTTCTTCCTAGACAAACTTTTTATCGATGAATGTAAACCACTAAGAGATAGAAGAATGAAATGATTTAGAAGAAAAAATTACATTATTCTTCAATTTAGTGTTGCTTTTATTTTAAACACACAATCCTCGAGAGAATATATTAACATGTGAAAATATACATAATAGGTGTGATGTTGTTAAGACACATGTACACTTAACAATTAAAAGGTAATCTTCAAAAGTAAGCGAAATCGTTTTAGTTTTTTTCAATGAAACATATTTCAAACTTTACGAAAAAATACAAATTTGTGTGAAAATGCTCCGTACCATAATTCATTATTTTCTCATGTATGGGTCAAACTCGTGCATTTGTAAGAAATCTACAAGGTTCAAAAGAAAAATAATCTAATTCTATTTAATGGAAAGCCTATAAATTTTACGAGAAAAATAAAAATCTTAAAAACACAAAAGATGAAGACACAAATACATCAAATCAAAAACAATATATTGATAATAAATTAATGTATGTTACGACTAGGAATAAAAATAAAAGAAACCACAAGTTGGACAAAAATGATTTAATCAAGTATCATATTAACACACGCGATTCACAAATCAAAACATTACTGTCATGTGAGTTCATATAGGGGTATTAAATATTAGTCAAAATGGACCCAATATATTACCCCAAATAAAAGGATATAAGGGGTTAAAGTATACGGGTTTTCGAAAATATATAGGGGTAAGGTATTTAGAGTATTGTGGAGATGAGAGGAGTAGTTGTGGGTCAAATAAAGAGGCCTTAAATTTAGATCATTTTCATTGTGTGTTTTTCAAAGCAATAATGTGATTTTTAGAGGAGCAACTTATTTTTCCAAAGTAACGACACTACATAATTCTCAATGGTTGAGACATCCTTGCTAGTCTCATTGCTAAGGTATTTCTTTCATTTGATTTGAATTTATTTGGAGAATGAATGTCATTAAGATTACTAAATTTAGCTAACAAGAATGAAACCACACGTGGCCCTTCACATTACTATAAAAAGTTTGATTAGTGTGACAAATGTAGATAGAAAATAAAGGACGAGAGAAATTAAATTGTAAATATCGGGGTGTGCACTTTTCAAGTCTAATATGTTTTCATCGAGGTTTTACATCAAAATATAATTAAGTTTTGTGAAAATGTAAGAAATTGAATATATGGAGCACCCCCATATATTTATATGGATATATGGTACTCGATGTCCTATATCTATATGGCTCTAGATATCAAGGACAAATCTTATCTACGTGATACAATAGGTAATGGAAGGAAGGAGGTGTCTTATCTTCCTTAGGCGCCCATAGCCCACACTCGCTCAATGGTCTACTCTACTCCCCTATACCAAGAGGTAGAAATAAAAGGGGTATAAAAATGTTCAAAGGGAAAATGGGTAGTTTGGATATATGATAAAATAAGGGGTATTTTATAATTGAAAAGTTGTATTGGGAGGGGGTATTACTAATTAAAGATTGAGATTTAGATTTGGAAATAGGGGTATTATTTATTATCATACGAATGCACATGATAGGCCATAAGTTTACATCGTGAATCACCCATGCATCTTAACCATATTATAATAAACTTAAATATGTATTTTACATTAATAGGCACTCAACCATATGAATTAGCTTTAACAATAAAAAAACATCCAATATTAACCATGTCCTCAATATGTTTAAGAATTCATTAGTACTAAGATGGTGATGAAAAGACATCCCTCGAGATAGCCCGAGAATAGGTGCATTGGGCCCACCACCCTAGAGGGCGTTACTTTTAATGGTCTTGTAAATTATTGTAATTACATTATTATGTGTTTTAACAATATAAGTATTGAACTAGGAAACAAAACTATTAAAACTATGAAATAGAAAATACTACAAGATAGAAAAACATGGCATATTAAGAATAAATTACAATAACTTAAAATGTTATTAATAAAATATAGGTGAGATGCAAATTAGAAAGTGGGGAACAATAACTCCTTACACAAAGCAATCAAAATATTTGAAATGCCAAAGCAACATTTACAAAATTGAATCTTTGACATTAGAAGGAAAAACATGTGTACACATATTCACTGGTTCAATGTTTTAGATAGCCATTAAAGATTGTACACACACACACACACACACACATTCTTCCTTAATGACAAGAATGCAAAATAGACGATGAGGCATGAAGTGGATATGTCACCTCATAAGACAACTAGTGAACCACATATTCAAGTGATTTCAACACACATTTTTTTATAGCCATAGATCCATTATTACACCAACTTAAGATACACATTTTATCTCACATAAACCCATCGAGGCTCCTGAAAATTCAAGGACAACAACATAGTGATAGGAATACACCTAAATAACAATCCAAATTTGGTGGGATCCACTACATTTGGAAAATTTAAAAAATAAAGCTCTACATATCAATAGATCATGGGGGCCATGAACTCTCATATCACTAGATTGAGACAATTCAACAAGATGTTACAAATGGGAAAACCAGTGGAAATTAAGTAGCGGTTTAGCAATCTAAAAGTGAACAATGGAGAACCTTCTTGGGGAAATCCTTATGAACTATGTCGAAGGAGGAAAGATTCATGTCATTGCCCTTGACATCCACATTTTATCCACCCTTGGAGCCAAAAGGAACCACTCTTCTCGAAAATGCTCGAGTGGATCCCATACTGCAAGGAAGAAAATAGAATAATATATGATAAAGAACCCAAAAAAGTGACCAACATGACCATAGAAGGGAAATGAAGACAAGGAAGTTATGAAAAAGATGAATAAAAATAGAGAATAACACTAATTAGTCTTTGAGTTGTCTATCTTATGTCCCTGCGTGGAGAGGCGGGGACGACCATAGAAAGGGGACCACAAGATGCATTGCAGTCTCCTCCACCACCACCTCCAAATAAGGAAACTTACATTTGTCCGAATCCCTCATGCTTTCATCCTTCCCCACCATTCCATCTAGTTTATCTTATACCTTCCTTTGCAATAAGGTTGTTTGTTTTCAATTGCGCTTCATCATGGCTCTTGATACGGTTATGACTTTGGCTTCCAATACTTACGCCTCTTTCATTATTTCCACCTCCATCGTAGAACAATTGTAGCAATGCCCTAAACCACAAAATGAAGATGATGGAGAAGGAGAAGATCACACTAACATCTCATCGCATTCATGGTTGGTGGTCATGTCAAAATTAGCATATCCTTTTCGAAAACATTCACTCTATAAAGTGCATACTAATTAGGTTTTTCATACACATGAAAAAATACACATAAACGATTAAGGTTTCCATGGTATTAGGGTTTGATCTCGTCAACTATTAAGAAATATATGTATGTCAATGACCACGAAAAATGACATCCTCGGTGTTTATCTTCTTAACACATTTCATACAAAAGAACCCACACTCCCATTTGGTAAGGCCTTTCGATATAAAAATAATAAAGGACTTTTAATTTAAGGAGGGTTATGAAAGTTAACGAGATTGTGTTATGTGCTGAATGATGAAGGTCGTGGGATGAAGACCATCTCATTAACACCCATGAATCTAAGACTTCTAAGATGGAGGTGGAGACACTTGAAATTAAACTATAGGGGTAGGTGAATAGTCTCAAAGTTGAGATAATAATGCCAAGTTGATCATAGACCAAATTCATTCCGGCCCAAAAAGTAGCCTAACACACAAAATCCAAATGAGAAATAACTTCAAATATGTCTTCAAGATGACACTTGGTCGCAAGTGACGAGTCCATGTAACCAACAACAAAGCCATTTAAGACATGAAATCGTCAACGAAGTATGGAGGAGTAATTCATTACACATAAAATTTATCAGATGTGAAGGCACTTGTGATTAAGCCAATGTAGAGATTGAAACGTAGCGTACCAAAATCTTGAAATCTAGTTTCGAACTCCATAAGAATTCAATCTAGAATGCATTCGAATCTATTATCAACAAGCTTCGGTCAATTTTTCGTGGATCTTTGTACCAAGCGCAAAAAGGAAAGATGGAAAAAATAAGCTCTATGAGGAAAGTATGATCAATGGTAAGAAATAAACATACGTCCACAACCACTGAAATTATATCCTCGTAATCTATCTACCTAGCATGTGTTAGCCACAAGTACCCACACTTCCATTTGGCAATGCATTTCTGCATAATAGTTTAATAATGAGACAATGAAGTAAAAGAATTATACCAAATGAATTTATTTGATGCAATCCAAGTTTACTTTTATATTGGGAATCCTGTACATCACTTGTTAGGGAATGCCTATGGTTGGAAATCACACACAAGCAAAGTATAATGGATATGCCAATAGGGAGGAGTAAAGGAGAAACATTGTGGGTAGAAACAAGGTGGTGAAGAAGGGGATAAAGGGAGGAGAATTATAGGGGAAGGGAAAATGATGGAGGGAAAGTAGGTGATCATCTTCTTTGTTTGAGTGAGTCACGCATGGACCGTATATCATTTGTGATAACTACTTCAAGAGAAAGGGGGGTTGTGAGGCACAAATTTTGAGGCAGCATACTATGGAGATAGTTATGAAAATAAGCCCTTGTCATTTAATACTCCCAATGCTCAAGACTTTTTATTGATGTCATTGTTATCACTGGTGTTTGAACATGTGAACTAGTATTATTCTTATCATTTTCTCACTTCTTGGTGAAACTCGCAACTTTGTTCACCTTACTCCTAGTTGATCACTTTTCTTGGGAACTTAAACCACCGTCAATGGATGGTTTGTCGTGTGAAATGGAAGAATAAGAGGATTTAGAAGAAATATTTATATAATTCTTCTATTTCATGTTGATTTTATTTTTCATGTTTATGTCGCAATTGTAGTGAGGGATTGCTTACATGGGAAAATGGAAAATGCATAAACTACATTTACAATTAAAGATATATGGATTTTTTTACCTTAATATCAACGGTCCATATATTTTACACCATCATTCTTTCTTTCGACAACATAAGGTTGTTTGCATTCTAATTATGTGCCTCTTAAATGTTTTTGAGGAATACTTCGTAATTTCACCATAATTTTTTTATCCTAAGCTCCATTTTATGTGTTCTTTACACCTTTGGAAAGATATTAGATAAACCTACGACTTAACTATTACACTTTTTCACAATTTTGCAAAAATTGTAACTACAAAAATGAATCTTTTGTAATTTTTGAATAACTTTTCACTCGACCTCCATTTTGAATGACATGTAAACTATTGGAAATATATTGAAGAGGCCTAAATCTTTTTTACTATAGACTTGACAATTGCATATGGATTGTTTCAAATTTGAAAAAGAACAAAATATAATCTTTCAAGATTTTATTAAATTATTCTTTTCAAATTGAATACAATCAATAGGAATCATAAAAATGTACAAGAATAAAGTTGTAGGTTTCTTCAATATATTTCCAACGATTTAAAGATCTGAAAATGAAAGTTAGAGTGAAAAGTTATGCCAAAATTACAAAAAAAAATATTTGTGTGCAAAGATCCATGTTTTATTATTCTAAAAATCATTATAAATATATGTAGATTTATGAAAACATATTACTATAGGAATTTTGTGTAACTATTTAATATCCTTCTAATAGTGTAAAAAGTTCCTAAAATGAAGGGAGGGATAGAAAGTTATGGTAAAATTACCTCTAAAAGGTGCATAATAGAATACAAGTAACCTTATGCATAAATGACAAAAATGGATTCATTATTACTTTTAGTATTCATGATATGATTCATTATTCAAATTTGGGTCTGAAATGCGATGTGGGACCTCAAATCACACTACATTATTTTTAGATTAATATCGTTTGATTATAATTTCGATAGCAAGAATGCTTTATTGGTTTCTTTAGTTATGGGAGAACACAACAGCTCAAGTACTCATCTTCGGACTCACGTAATCTCAATAATTACAATGAAGAAAGAAGTGCCAACTTATCAGGGCATTTGCCATCAAGAGAAAACAAATTCGTCGATGAAAGGCTTGAGAATTTGCGTCTTGAATTATCTTTCTAATAAAGCCTCATACGAAGCATAAGGTCCACACAACATGAGTGGATTCAAATGAGATCCAACAAGTAAATCCAAGGGAGGGACAACCCACTTAAAAGCCCCAAGTAGCTTAAACCCTTCCTCCATCATCTCTCAAAGACCATGTAAACATGTGATCCTCGAGAGAATACATTAATGTGTAAACATATAAATAGGATTTGTGAGTCTATTTAGACATATGTACTAATTTAATATAATTTGTATTAAATCTAATTTCAAAGTAACTACCATAACAAATGATAACATACAATAATGTCAAAGTAATAAACATTCAACAATGTGAAACCCTAAGCAAATGAGAGAGGGATGGTGACTTAGTCAATTCCGTGTAAACTGAAAGTGATCTCGAATGTGTATTTTTGGAATAGGTTGGGAACAATGTCGCAAAGGCTCAACAAGGGTTTAGAACCCTAAGAATGTACAGGACAAAAACACCCCACGGGAGGGTGAGAGCATCCTAGGCATTAGTGATTGATCTGGGCAACTGTTTTTCTTAGATGCCAGGCTCGATTTTTTCAGGTTGGAATGTCTTCGCTCAAAAATTTGTTTTGTTGCTTTGACTTAGTTTTTAATGTTCTAATCGCACCTATAACGTGCAAAACAAATGTCTACCTGCACATGTCCATAAACCACATCAAGTCTAATAAAAAATATGCACAATAGGAGTCAAATCGACCTCGGCGGTCACCCTGAGAGTGAACTTATGATGAGTGTTGCACTACATCTCGAGAATCTATGTAGTTCTTTGTGTGTGTATTTATGCCTTAGAGTAGCCCTGTGTAAGTTGCACGATGAGAGCAAGATAGATCTCGAATTGTATAGAGTATGCAAGATGCGTGTGATGAAATAAAATGAACTCCCCTCTTATGTTGTGCATGCAAATCAATGCAGCCTTTGTCCCTTGTATGAATGTACTAAATATATGCTTTGTAGTGCCCTTATGCCTTTTTGCAATCTTAGGTGGTGATAGATAATGTTTATAGTGCTTAGCCCCTTATTTAGAAGAAGTAACTAAGTATATATATGATTCCCTTGTTTGAATTTCATAATTGACAACTAAAAGGGCCGACCCAAAGTGTTAAAAGGTGACCAAGAAGTGAAAGGGACCCAAAAGAGTAAGAAGAAGAAAGACAAGGATAGGAGCGCTTGGGTGCTTCTATCCTAACTGGGTGCTAGTGTCTGAGGCCATCAAAATATAAATTAGTCAAGTTCCGATAGAACTGTAAGATGTGTAAAGCCAAACAAAGTTGTCAACCACTAGTTTTCTTTCTTAGGAATCATGTAGAAATTAGTATGTTTTATGACCTTGAAATGTACCCAAGTGCATAGATTGCGTGTCTACATTCCCCCACTTTATGTAGTTGAGTGAATACTTGATAGCATAAAGTAGATAGAAGATACGTACTTGTAATCTGGAGAGGAGTGTGGCTGATAGTGTGTCGGGTTGTGTGTAGCCACGTGAAGCGTGAAGTGATTGTAATGTGAAGCGTGACAACTAGGAAAGGGAGGTAGACCCTAGGGGTCAAGTGTATATGTAGTAGCATGTTGTTGGAGATTTTGCTTGTAGATGTGAGTTGCTTATTGTTGTTTATAAGGATATACCTATAAAATAAGAGTAAGAGAGTAGTTAAACTCACATATGTGAAAAATCAGAGTAACGTATGTATAAGTATGTAAAAGTAGTAGCTAAGGAAAGAGTGCACCTGATGTATGAGAGATTAAAGGATAGAAAGTTGTCTTGTTTTCCTTGGAGATGTTTTTGAATGGGGTTGGGAGTGATCAATTCCCAACCAAGAAAGTGTCAAGCCACGAATTTGAGCATCTTGCCACCAAGGATGAGGTTTTGGGTGATCTCACACAAGGGTGAGTTTTTGGGAAATCTCACGCCAAGGATGAGTTTTTTGGGTGATCTCACACCAAGAATGAGTTTTGGGTGATCTCATGCCAAGAGAAGAGTGTTAGGGAGAGAGGTTTGTTTTTCTCTCCTTTCATGATGCTTCTTAAATGATAAGTTTCACTACAGATTGAGCACGTCCCGATTTGTAACCAAATTATAGTTGATTAAATGAATTCTATAACTGAAGGCAAGTGCTTGATACTATAGATCCGTATTGTAACTTGTTGGAAACTGTGCTAAACTAAGAATTTATTTGATTTTTCCCCTAGACACAAACACCCAGGTGGGACACAAGTGCCCACTATTCATGTTTGATATTGGGTGCTTTAGTAGTGTCTGCATTTTTGTTTGTGATCCAAGTCTGATTCTAGACCACTGTGATTGTGTCCCTTTGCCAATTTTTTACTTTGTTGTTCTATTCTGGAGCTCTATGTTGTTGGAAGGGTGATTTGTTCACCCAATAGTTGCCCCCTCATTTTGGGGTGTATGTGACAAATGTATGAGGATGCGGCCCAAATGAGAGGACAAAACCGCGATGTCGTAGATTGGATACTGCAGGGGTATCGGATGTGCATGGTAGAAACCAAGGCACACGCAAACAAGATAGGCTAGAAACAAGTTTTAGTTTTAAGGAGGTAGTATGTAATAGAATAGAATGTAACAAACAACTAGTAATACAAGAGGGACCGCAAAAATTGGGTTACATACATGGGGCATCGCTCACAATGTCACAAGACAATCAAGGTCGAAGCAGCCATAAGAAAACAATGATCAAGCATAACATAGGGCATAGCCCGCAAACAATAGAAAATAACATATAACTATGGTTATATAGAATCCGACAAGGTAATGCTACACATCAAGTGCCCGTTAATATGTTAGAAAGATAAATAATATGTCAAAGCATGTATAGATCAATAAAAAGTAAGTGATAGTGCTAAGAAGTAGTAAATATTGTAATAATAGGACCTATGATGTGTGGAGTATGAGAGTAGTAAAGGTAGATGCCCCCAAGAGCCTCGGCAAGACTGGTAAAGAGTAGTGTCGAGCATCATGCATCATGTAAGAATATGTAGAAGTCCTACATTCACCTCAAGATACCACATGAACACACATGTGTGTATAGAAAAATATAATGACATACTAAGTATCCAACTAGCATATGAAACAAAGTGCAATCATGTAAATAGTATAAGCTAACAAGAGTAAATACAACCAAGATGTGTTGATGTTGTGCGAAAGTGATGGTGTGTTGCGATATGCATGATCTGTAGATGAGAGGGGTCACGTTGCCCCCCAGCGGATGTGTGTGAGATGAGGCTCATTTTAGGAATGCACCCTTAATACAGTCAAGTATTAACCGTAAAACAAGAATGTGTCATCGGGTAATAAAGGTATTGTATGTGATTGAGATTAGATGTTAAGAAAGATTTATCGTGAAGCACAAAGCGTGAAGTGTAGTAAATAAGCTATGAGTGGATGGTAGAGACAATCAATATTGATGTAGGGGGAGAAAGTGTGATGCCCCCAAGTGAGTGGGTAAGGTTCATTTTATGCCCTCAAGAGTCATACACGAACCTTGAGAACACAAGTGTGTCATTGGGTGGATAACTAAGATCAAAACTTTTGGGATGATTTTTGTTCTAATTGCATAGTTTAGTTGGATAATCCACCAAATGGATGTGAAAAATGCCTTCCTTAATGAATATTTATAGGAATACATATGCATGACTCAACTAGAAGGTTTTCTCCTACACGGAAAAGAGGAAAGGGTGTGTAGACTCATCAAGTCACTATATGGTCTCCAACATGCTCCTAGGACATGGTATATAAATATTGATGAACATCTTATACATCAAGGGTTTAACCAAAGTGTATACAATCTTAATCCTTATCTTAAACAATAAGGGGGAGATGAAGATCACTTTTGTTTATGTTGGTGATCTAGTCATCATTAGTAGTTCAATGAAGATGATTGAGTCAACAAAGAAAGATCTAAATCAATCATTCGACATGATATATCTCAAGATTTTATATTATTGTCTTGGTTTGGAAACTTGACAAAGAGAAAATCATATTTTTGTATCACAATTGAAACATGCCAAGATAATGCTCAAGAAGTTTCATATGATGGATTATAATCCAATTGCTACACCTATGGAGATAAGACTTTAGTTGTCTCAGATAGATCCATCACTACAAGTAAATGTAAATCTCTATTGGTAGTTGATTAGGAGCCTCATTTTCTTGACCTACACTAGGTTGGATATAACCTACATCGTCGGCTATCTTTCACGGTGCATGAAAAATGCTAGGGATTTTTAGTGAAAAGTGGGAAAGTTTATATTTAGCTACATAAGAGGAACTATAAATTTTGGCTAAGAATATGGTAAGAATGATAACTTATTCTTGACAAGATATTCAGATTTTGATCATGTAGGGAAAATTGATGACAAGAAATCCACCTTAGGGTTTGTTTTATTTTTGGATTTGGAAGGAAATCGTGGCAAAGTAAGAAAAAAACTTGTGTTTCAAGGTCCTCCATAGAATTAGAATATCTCACATAAAGAGTAGTTTGTGAAGTGATATCACTCCATCATATAATTGAAGAATTAAGTGTACCTCAAAAACATCATACTATCCTATATGTCAATAATGAAGGAGTAGTAAAGCTTGTTCACAATCCTATATTTCATGAGTGTATAAATTATGAGGTGCAACTACATTTCATTCACAAACATGTTCATAATAACATCATCCAACTTCAGAAGATTGCCGATACATCAACAACGTCCATATGTCTTCACAAAATCACTTGCGAAAAGGAAAAAATCGAGGGCTTCATATAATTTTTGCCCTCTAACTTGAGACCATGTTGAATTAAGGGATAATGTCATGACTAGCCTAGGTACATAATTATCCATTTGTGAGTTATTTTAATAAATGTAATAGTTTTGTAGATACAAAATCACGCACTTGGGTACATTTTTAGGTCATAAAAGCATACTTGCATTCATATGATTCCTAAGCGAGAAAACTAGTAATCGATGTACTATCTTTGGCCTCGTAGCTTCATTTCTTGTCTTCTTTATACCCTTTTACACCCTACAACCCAAATCGGTATTTCAATTGCTTGTCTTTTATGACCCTGGACACCAACGCCTAGGTGCCCTCGTCTTTCGGGGTGCCTTTGACCCTTTTCTATCTTACTCTCTTCTTTTAGGTCTCTTTTATCTTTTGTGAATCTTATTTTCTTATGGGTGACATTCCGCTTTTTTATTAAGAAATTCAACCAAGGGAATCATATAAATAAAAACTTAATAAAAACTTATTGTGCAAGGTTACAATAGTCTTCCCTTCATGTTCATCAAATTTCTAGCCCAAATCGGTTAAAGGATGATAGCACAAAATCAACTAAGTTATTATTTCCCTCTCTTACACTTAGGGTTTCATATTTATCTAGCTTATTATTTGTTTCATGTATATTCAAGCAGTTCTTTATCATAGTTTACATCTTTACTTTGTAATATTAGGGTTTATTATTAAATTCTATTTTTGTTAAATCATTTGGTGAACCCCACTCGTGATCGGTCTTTTAGATCCTTCTTTTGCACATTTCTATTTCTTTCATGGCTCCTAAGGTTCATCAAATCTCTTTGCATGAATTACTTCAAATGCATTTCAAAAATCCCTAGACACCATGTATTTACCTAAAGATACGCTACTTGCTCAAGTGAGTGCCATTTTTTTATCATATCTCTAATGACCCTAGCCTTCATGATCCTCCATCCAATTAACCCATCTTAGAGTCAATTCGAGATTTGAATTCTTTATTTGAAGACAAATTTCAAGCTATGGCATTAACGATTATATCTCTTAAATCTAAAATTCAACATCTCAAGGATCTTATTAGGCTAATGATAGTTCTCCTTTTATATCTCATTCATCTCGTCCCAATTATATGTCTTTTACATGTGCTCATATCAGTGGACCTCAAGTCTTACCATTATCGGCACCTCTCAATTTTTATCTCAATACTCAACAATATGATATTATTCCTCAACTCGTCACTCATCAATTGATCGGTTTGTCATCTACTCATTTCTATCCTCATTATCAGCTTGCAAAATATCAAGGTCATCCATATTGCAATTATCATCAAATTAATGGACATAATGATAATAATTGTTATACTTTAAAATGGTGAATCAAGAACCTTGAGCATCGGGGCTTTATTTCATTCGCCGCACAACATTTTGTTACCTCGCCCATCTCCAAATGCTACATCCAAATGGGCTCCTAAATCTGCTTCTTCTATGACCAATGAGCATCGGGCTATCACTTCTAATGTTCATTCTTTAGTTAGTCAAGCACCACCTATAAAACTTATGTCGGAGCATCCTATAAATAAGTCATAAGGATAATATTTTGCTTGTTTATTGTGTTAACAGTGTGATATAGGTCATTAGGTTTGGTTTGGTTGTCTAAGTTGATGTCTAGAACTTTCAAGTTTCAAATGTGGCATTTCCCTCCAAAATGCTAGATTCAAAATTGTGAGGTCAAATTTAATGTGTTTTAGAGATCTTGAGTGTGCACTTTGGTGTCCCCAAATTTCACCCCGAAATCTTGGACTACCGCATGTTTAAAAAAATTGTGTTCTTAAATGAATCCCTTAAGATACACCTTAGATCCCATGGGAAGGGATCCTAGGGATGAGCTTTCATGTTTGTGTTTTTCTTTGTTAGTTTGTCTTGTTAGTGGTGTTTTCCTTGATTTTCTCGTGCCTCTGGTAGAGGCGACTTGCTCATTCCTCATCGATAAATCTCTTTCTCCTTATTCATGACGGGTAGGGTCCCGTTAACCCTCTTTACCCATACTAAAAATAATCATTCTTTTAAAATAATGGGTCTTTTTGTGTTTTTATTGCGTAAGATGTCTCAGTATTATGTTAGGATATTCCCAAGTGAATCATATGAGCCAATTTTTCCAAATACCCAGATGCCCAAACTCATTTTATCCCTCCGCCAAGTTTTGTCTACGCGAATTTTTATTTATTATTTATTGAATAAATAATGCCCGTATGAAGCAAATTGTGTTCTAGTTGAATCTGTTGAAGTTTTGCATGCTAGTATTCACTCATCTCAATAAGGTTTTCACTAGGAATGAATTCAGGGCATTGTCTGCAACTTATGGCAACGTTTTTCACTTTTATTTATTTCTTTTGTGTTTTTCTCTGGTTTTCTCTATTATTTCTCTGTGAAATTCCCTAGGTCAATTCCTATACTAGTATAGTCATTTTAATTGCACTCAAGCATCCGGAGATCATCTACCGACGCAACACTAGAATGAATAAGACTCAAAATGTAAACTTCGACCAAAAAAGATGAAGTCGTGCACAAAAAGCCTCTCCCAGGCAAGTCACATTTTTGGAATTAATGAGTGTAAGCTACAATGGGATTTTTGGTAGTGGCAGGCATATGGGAATTTCTTACCTGCCTTGCAGGGTATTTTTTCCCATGAAGTCAAAGTCACTTAAGTTGCGATGGGAAAATTAGAGGTGGCAGGCAGGCGGGAATTTCTTACTGCCTTGCAGAGGTAAAAATTCCCATTATAAAATAAAGAAAAATCACTTAAAGCACCGATGGGAATTTTTGTCTGCTGACAAGCTAACTTTTCCCACCAAAGAGATTTATTCACCCATGCAAGTCGCACTTTATCAAAGGAGGCCAGTTTTAATGCAAGTCACACTTTTTGGAAGGAAGACTTTAAGCTGCCAGTGGGAATTTTGGTAGTGGCAGGAAGGCGGGAATTTCTTACCTGCCTTGCAAGGTAATTTTTCCCATGAAGTCAAAGTCACTTAAGCTACAATGGGAATATTAGAGGTGGTAGGTAGACGGGAATTTCTTACCTGCCTTGCAAGGTAAAAATTCCCATTATAAAAGAAAAATCACTTAAAGCACCAGCAGGAATTTCTTACCTACCTTACAGGGTGAAAATTCTCACGATGAAAGTCAAATCACTTAGGTGGAAGACGACATTTTGGAGCTGGAGTGTGGGGTAGAAATTCCCATCAAAGTTGACTTCCTATTTTTGGAAATTACCCTTGCTAAAAAATGCGACCCACCTTGGGTGAATAACAATGCATTTAATAATATTTATTAATGGTTTATTCACCCAATTTTGGCACCATAAATAGAAGGAAAGTCAATGCAAGTGGAAGAGCTAAGGAGAAGTCAAGGATGCATGCTAAAAATAAATAAAATAAATTATTTAAAAAAGCAACCAGCAACATGCATAATTGGGAGCCCAATTTGGGTGAATAAACATGATTGTTTATTAATTAAATTGCCAGAAATAGGAAGGACAATTATTAAAAATAGTATGTTGAGGATTATATAAGCATGGGCTGCCATAATGAAGAAGCAATTAATTCTTTTTGCAAAGGATTGCAGCCCGGACAGGTTTTGGCGCCAAAGGAAGGAGGTTTTTGCATTAAAGAGTGTTTTTCATTGCCAGGGAGCTTCAAGGTTTGGCGTAGGGTTGGAATGGCTTGATTCTTGCTATGATAATTATCTGCATGTTGGTATAAGTGCTCTAGTGAATTAAATAATATTTTTGCTTGCTTTGCATGCAAGAAAGACCTCAAATTTTAGGGCAGCAGACTTTATATGCAGATTTTGGTGATAAAAATCAAGTATTCGTGCCATGGACTCCATCTTTGTCTGAATAAAATTGCAGGTATTCATCACAGGTGTACTCAAATCAATGTCAGATACATTGAATATATCTTCGAATCTGAAGAAGTTTCTAGATCTGCACAAATGGATCCAATTACAAGGGATTTTGCTGAATTAAAGAAAAAGAGCGCAGATAAAGATTGTGTTATATACCTTGGGATATGATAATATAATATATATGGGTTGATGGAGATGCCGACATGTGGCACACATCCCCTTAGTTATATGTATGGGTTCACATGGGATATGATAATATAATGTATATGGGTTGATGGAGATGCTAACATGTGGCACACCTCCCCTTAGTTAGTTATATGGGCTCACATAGGAATTAATTATATTGGGTAATGGGTCGGCCTACATTGGGATTAGGTGTTACCCATCCTATTTAAAAATGCGAGTATCATTATGAGAAGGAATGTATGTATGAGTTGAGTCTTCTACTTGGTAGAGGTATATTGGAGGTGTCCCCCTCGAAGTGGATTCCCATCTTAGGAGATTGTGGAGTTACTCCTTCCTTAAGGAGTATTGTATGGTGTTGCCCTACCTTAAGGGTATTATTCTCGCATATATTGATATTAGGGCATCTTGGAGCCCCATATATATTGTGTTGTGTTATCTTCTATAATTTATTGATTTATTATATAAGGTTCTTATTAGATTGTTCCAGCCATGTTGAAGCATGATGAAAGAGAAAGATCAACAAAATCATGCATAGCTTCTAGATTTTTTGAAGTCAATGATATAGACATAGGCTCTAAACATATCACCGATTTAATTGATAGATCCAGATCTCATAATTACAAAGGCTTCGGTAAAAAAATCATCCTCTTGTTTCCAACACAGCCCGTGTAGAAGTCAATGCATGGAAAATTCCTTCCAAGATCTTGTGCATGTGCTCCTAATCTTCTAGTTGAAGCCTTCATTGAATTTATTTTGCATGTACTAAAGAAGAATTGCAAAAGCTTCAAGGATAAGAGGGAAGACAAGGCAAAGGTAATACCGCAAGTAAATCACATTTGTGCATAGCATCCAGATCAATTTGGTGAGAATCAAAGGCAAAAGAGTCAACCGCATGCAGAATATGGAAGAAGAACAAGACTGGGAGGGTTGCAAGCTTTCTTCTTATTTATTTTCCTCTTTCTTTTATTTTCTCCGACAAAGTAATTGAGCAATCAATTAAATTATAAAACTTAAGTGATTGGTTTAAAAGTCGTTACTTGAAGAAGTCAATTACTTGGAAATAGGTGGCAGACATGCAAAATAGAAGGTTCTATTTTTCAGTTATAAATCATGCATGTCATGCAAAGAGGAATTCCAAGAGGAATATTTCCAGTTGTTTCCCTTTTCATAGTTTCGCATGCGAGAATTCATTTAAAGCTTCTTATTTGTAATTGCCCTTTATACACTATAAATAGAGGAAGAACCTACGAGTTAAAGGATCGGAATTTGTAATCAACATTCTTGTGTTCCAGACTTTGAGTTGAAACCCTTGATAGCTTTCTACAAGCAAAGGAATAGAGAGGAGATTTCCGGAGAACTTTGTGTCAATGGTGCATTCGTCTCGCATTTATTTCTAGATCTATTCATAAACTTTGTGTTATTCTAGATCTAGATCTAAAAGTTTCCTTTGCTTTGAATTTTGTGTTTAATGATCTATTTGTTTTAAAACTCTATAAACTATTGATTGGGTTGCACATCCTCTCTCATTTCCCCCGTTTCCTATTATTTCTCTCTTATGTAGATTTTTTGTTTCTTTTACAACTGCTTACTTGTTGTAAAATTGTTTAGCTATGGTTCATAAGCTATATAATTAAAGTAATACCAACAAATAGATATTAGGACATATAATCGATAAAATCTTACATGGGAGCCTCACCGGTAAATGAGGGAGATTTATCTCATGATTTTGCCTAGGTTTTCAGGTGTGAAGAAAATCTAGCCGACACACTTCAAGCTCATAAGATTTGTAATAGTATAATGGGGTCATATGTGGTAATTAGGCCTCTCTAGAGGTCATAAGTCCTAGAAGAGCTATTCCATGCAAGTAAGAGGCATTCTAGATAAGGATGATTTTCAAAAGTGAGTGCTCATTATGCATTATGTTGTAATTACCCCGATAAAATAGGGAACCTCGAGCTCGTGATGATAGAAGGGGTATTAATAAATCTCATGTAATCGATGAAGGCATTCCCATTCGAATGGAAATCAAGAAAAGCTTCAAGGAGGGAAAATATAGTGTTTTTGTATGGATTTGTAACTTTGTAATTGTGTGAATACCTCTATGATTGTTGAATGTCCGAGGAGATATCATACATGTTTGATAGGAAGCTATAACCAAATTGTGTAAAGCATTTGTGGCAAGCTTTGTAAAAGGGCATTGTGTGTGTGTTTATACATGTTGTGTAAACTATGAACCCTAAGCAACAATGATATGAATCCTTAGTAGTTGAGAAATCCTATATAATGAATTATTTCATGCTTTTGAAGGGATAACACCAGTGGCTTGGTGTCTTTAGTAGTTCTTGTGAAGTTGCATTCCATGTGTGATGACTATGTTAGAGCAAGACTCCACTATAAAAGTGTAACTATGCAAACTGTGATATAGGCTATGACTGTGATTACTCTTGTAAAAGTGTTTTTGAGGAGATAATTTGTGGTGTCATGTGTTGGAGGGCTTGGTTAATCATTCATGTAGGTTTTGGAAGAGGTATCACATGCAAACTTTCTTTCTTATTAGATTAGGTGGACTATGATTAAATAAGTTGTAACTTGTTCTTTAGAGGAGTTACCTAGTTGTTTTAGTAGAGTGGAAATATAATACAACTGTGTGGCCATTATGTGAAGGTGACTAACAATTCCATGCATTTAGGATATTTTAGTATAATCATCATTAAGCCTAACATCGCAACTCTTCTTCTAAAGGTGGTAGTCATCTACATGTAGAATGAAGAAAAGATAGAAAAGCCTTGGGTTCTTGGGTTCCTCCACCTTCATTAGTAAGGAAATACACTTCCTAGCATTATAACAAATCCCCATAAAAATTTTGAAGTCTTGAATCAAGTTTCAGTAGGAGATATAACAAAAGAAAGCTTCTCGGGCCCCCTCTGTTGGATAGTTAGGGTTCTAAAAGAAAGAGTGCAAAACAATATTTAAACGAAGAGTACATCCCTAAAAATTGGTAAAAACAATCTTGGTCAAATCCTCAAAATGTTAGAAGAAGAATTTTTAAATTTCATTGGTGTAGCCAAAAGACATCCTTACCAGTCTTGATGAGATTGTGTGCACGGTTTAGGGAAGTCTTATTATGAGGGTTGCTTAACAAAGGAAGTATATCTTAGGATTTTAGTTCAAGCTTGAAATTTTAGAGGGAGATCAAAGGTTGTAGTGGGTGCTCAAAATTTCCATTCTTTTGGATTGAAACCTCCACAAAACAAATATATGCATGATAGTGTATCTAGGTAGTAACGAGTAAGGGTTTGGTGACAAATTGCAAAAAGGAAGATAAAAAGAGTTGCTCAAGGAGTTGAGGTATGAAACTTTAGGAGAATGTTGAGATTGTTAAATGTGAGCTAATTAATCTTTTAGAAATTTCTGGGTGGTCCTATATCCTCCTACCCATGGTTGTAGCATCAACCTTGTCTTGAGGGGCTTATAAGGTAGTTTTGTGAAAGGAAGAGTAGTATGAAGTTTTGAGGTTTTGAATGAATTTCATTGTTGTTTTAATATTGGTCCAAGTGAATGAACATGGAGAAAGGACTTAGAGGAGTTAAGAAGATAAAATACCGGAGGTTGCATGTTTAGAGAAGATCTAGTCAAGCTAAGTGTTGACCAAATTGGTGAGACTGAACAAAGTGATAGTTTCTTCCTTTTGAGTCATTTGGAGAGGTTCATAACAGTACAATGAGGTGTATATGCAGGGGTGAAGATGGGAAAATACTTGCTAAGTCCATTTAGAGAGATATTTGGAAGATTAGAAAAAGATTGATCAAATTTCGAAAAGTTTTATCCTCTTGTAGGCTTATAAATAACCCTTATATGCAGAGATTGTGACGAGTTGTTGTTTTCAATCCTCTTAAATTCAATTATATGTTTGATAGTTTTATTTTTATCTACATCAACAACCCATTCCAACTAAGCAATCACCTCTCAAGGTCCATCCTCCAAGACCTCCTCCTGCTAAGTCTTTTACTATGTCACCAACTCCTAAGCAACCTCCTCTAAAAATCAATACAACACCTCCTCTCAAGTCTTCTATGACATCATCAATCCCAAATACACAACCACTCACTAAGAAAGACCAAAAACTCTAGAAGGCCTCTTTCGACTTCTATCAAGTAAAGATCCCTTCACAACCCTCACTTAAGCTACAACCAATCATTTTTGTCAAGGAAACTACTCCTTACATTGATCCCCTTAGCAACATCAACTAGATCTACACACTTGGGGGCATCATGCTTACTTCCCCCTTAGTATTATCAGGTGTCTATCATTTCTATTATGCTTCGTGCTTCATACTTCATCTTTCTAAGCATCGTTACATAACTTGATACACTTTGTATCGTCATTACCCTATGACGCACTCTAGTTCCATGGTTCATACTCGACTATTGATGGTCTAAATCTGAAATGAACCTGAATTTTGAGTTGGTGCCTTGGAGAAATTTGTGCTTTGAAGTTGTGGGTGCTCGGTTTTAATCTCATCCTTTTCACTTGAAAATTCTTCAGTCTTCGCAGTTTGAAGTATTTTCTATTTCCCATCTAGATGCTTGAAAATATTTTCCTTCATTCGAATGTTGTTGTCAATCCTTCTCTTTGGCTATGGATCGCGTCGAGCCTGGTATTGTTTGCATTTTCTCATTCCATGGAGAAAAATTTGAAATTCAGTGCAAATGGTGGGGTTTTCCCTTTCATTTTTATTTTTCCACAATCGTGAATGACGGGCATCAAATTTTGTCTCAACGTCCATGGATATGTGGACATCTCTGATTGGATGCGGCGTGGCGGGTTTATCTTTTAAAACTTGTCACTTTTGTTATTTTTTGCAAAAGTGTCAAATTAGCCCCATGGCCCGAAGGATCTTGATTGGTTGAAACAAGCGGTGGCAGAAAGGCGGGCCCTTTTTGTGTTTTGATACTTTGAAAGGTCAAAGGTGGAAAGGCGGGCCCTTTTGTGTTTTGATGCTTTGAAAAGTCAAAGCGAGAAGGTGGATCGTCGAGTAATTTGAAGATTTTGGCTTTGTTTGAAAAAGTCTAAAAGTATAAAGTAAGTCATGACTCTGCCGTTGAAAAGTCAAAGCGTGAAGGCGGGCCATCGGAGCAATTTGGGAATTTTGGTTTATTTCCAAAAAGAGAGTTAAAAGTTATAAAATGATCCACGACTCCACTGGGGTCTTGAGCCCACGTTGAAAATTCAAAGCGGAGAGGTGGGTCGGTGGAGAACTTTGAGTTTTTGAGCTTTTCTTTAAAAAGAGTTAAAATTGTAAAAGTGAGCCATGACTCCATGTCCCCACTCAAGTAAAGCCACGTGTCAAGCCCGTATCAAAAGTGGATGGGTGGGCCAAAATGTAAAAAAATGTAAAATCTCTACAAAGTCACAAAATACAAAAGGCACCCTTAGGCCCGCTTCAGTTTAGATCTTTTCCACGTGGATGACTCATATTTGAAGTTACAAAATAGGTTTAAACTATTGCATTACAGAGCATCATTTTTTCCACCATTAACGCTTCTGCAAGAACCAAGAAACCAAATGTAACCATTTTTTAGGATTATTTAATGGCTTCTCCATGTCATTATGTGGTTGGATCCTGGTACTCTTGTAAATGTAATAGATTCGAAAGTAATCAATACATAAGTTTTTCCCTTTCTTCCTCTACTATTCCTTCTTTCCTTGTTCAAATTTGTGAATCATCCATCTTTGCATGATAAGAAACTTTGTGTTCTTGTTAATATGATTTCAAGAACTTTGTGTCTGTGAAATTATATCTGTTATAAACGTGAATGATTCCATTTATGCATCTCCTTTGATCAATACGTATAAGGTTATACTCTGCTATCTATATTTCCTGAAAGTATTGTTATGTTCTTCCTCTCTCATCTCCTTAGTTCTTCCATTCTTTCATATTGATGATCTTTGGGCATAAAAATTTCAAAGTATCAGGAATCCACACTTTGAAAGTTGTACATTTGTATATAAGTTTTGTTGTTTGCTTTCAATAAGGGAACCTCTCCCATTAAAGAGGAGGGACTTGTTGTCCCTTGACTGTGGTTTGTTAAAGTACCATTTAAAACCCAACAAGTTTTTGGTGACTCCATTGGGGATTTCATTTCAAATGTATCCCTTTCTAAAAGAACAACTTCAAGATCATTTTCGATCTGGCGACTCTAAGATATACTCATGGTAAAAAGGCTCTCGGAATAGAAGATTCCCATTTTCAACTTCTGGAGCAACAAAACTTCTCTCTTCTTCCAGCAAGAAGGAACAGAAGAACTCATTCTACAAGCACACCTCTGTTAAAGATAGAAATTCCAAGAATAGCATTCCTCAAGAACAACTCAGTCCTAATCTTGTGCTTTGATACTTGCTTTGGTGTTTTAGTTCCCCTTCATCAATTTTCCAAAGATGGCATCCCCTTTGCCTTGGGGACAATAGGTTGGGCCTCTTGCTCTTCCTCAGCCATTACATGAGTTACCTAGGGGTAACAGGAAAAGTTTTCCCAAATTCCAGGGTGATGGGAAGGTTCATCCAGATGAACACATTGTAGCCTTCATTATTACATGTGGGATTCTTGGGGTTGAACATGAAGATGTCTCTGTCAGGATTTTTGTGGAGACATTACGGGACAATGATGTTGATTGGTTTTATCATCTTCCCGATTAGGTTTATCATCTTCCTAATGGTTGATCACTAATGGAACAACCGTGACAACTCAGTTTGAGCAACATTTCAAACCTATTGAAGATGTGCATGCTTTATTAGCTCAAATATCTCATATCAAGAAGGAACCATTCGATCCCATGAGGGAGTTTGTGGCTAAATTCAACAAGCTAATTCATAAAATTCCACAAAACACTCATCCAGTGGATCAAATCCAAAAGTGCTTCTTCCTCAATGCCCAGTTACCTGAAGTGAGTTATGCACTAAGGAGAGCTAACCTTACAACTCTGGAGGTTGATCAACAGTTAGCTATCAGTGTTGAGGATGACTTAATCATGTCTAGTAAATTGAAAAGAGAACCTTCCAAGTCTAAGGCATCTTCTTCTTCCTCTCCTGGAGCCAACTCAAATCAGTTAGTGCAGAAGTTGGCAAATGATCTCATTGCCATTAAAAAGCAATTGGCTCAACATGCTCCTTACCAAGACATCCAAGGAAGAATTTTCAGCCTAGGAACCGGTTACCTCCTTCTCATACCAGATTGGCTATTGAAGGCCCACCCATCAAGGTTCTAGTCAATGTAACTTGTGAAGTTCAAGAACCTAATGATGAGGAGTTTAATGAACTCTATGAAGAACCTAGAAGAAGAGGTTGATGAAGAACTGGAGGAGCTTGGTGGATCTCAAGTTCATTTCCTTACCACTGAAGGTATGGATGATGAAGATGATATGATGAAAGAGTGGCAGATATGAATAGTGAGTCATATGTTGTCATGACTGGGAGAAAACAAAAAAAGAAAAAGTGGTGCAACCTGCTAAGAAATCCAAGGAGTTTCCTATAACTATTCCAGTGGTTGCAAGAAGAGGAGCTCCTATTCCCACTGCCTCCACACAAAAGGTGAGTAATGTTAATCCTCCTCCTTCTACCTTTGTTTCCAAAACTTCTTGTCCTTCAATTCCTAAAGTTGATAAATCAAAAGTTTCTCAAGTTCCTAGCAATGATTCCCCATCCACCTCTGGATCTTTTGATATCATTGATCACCTCAAAAAGACCAAAATCCAAATCTAAGAGGTAGAGTTTTACAAACCCATCCAAAGGCCTTTGCTAAAATGGTAAACTTTGTCAATTCCAAATCAAAGCTTCATCCAATACTTCTAAAGGTATTTTTCCCACTCCCTCTTCCTCACCTCAACCAAGCCTTGTGGCTGCAATCACTTTCCCTAATGAGAAAATTGAACCATTCTATGTGACTCTTCTCATAGCTGGCCATAAACTCAGTAATTATGTCATAGACTCGGGAGCATCAGACAATGTAACACCTGCAAAAGTAGCTCATGCTTTGGGCCGACTCTAACATGTGCCTTTGGTTCCTGCTATTCCATGGAGAGTAGAAAAGTGCCTTTGGTTGGAAGAATTAAAGATGCACAAGTATTTTTTGTTGCTTTTCTAGAGAAAAGGGTCTTAGCCACTATTTTGGTTGTTGATATTCCTCCCTCATATGGGATGTTGTTGAGTAGAAATTTTTGTAAGGAGGTAGGAGGTGAAATTAGATGGATTGGTCGCATGCTTTGATCCCGATCAATGGAAAAATGAAGAAGCTGTTACCTGAGAAACATATTGAATACATTGTGCAAAATATTGATGATTCAAAAGCACAAATACTCTATGAAGATATAGGGCATGATAACTATACATGATCATGTCACAAGATGAGGCAAAACTTCCTAAGGGAGTGATTCATGATCCTAATGACATTTGGGCTTTGGAATTTGATGGAAGTTGTTCTTTAGTTGGTTCTGGGGCTAGTGTGGTGCTAACCTCTCCAGAAGGGAAGATTCATCCTTTTTCATTCAAGCTTTATTTTGAAAATACAAACAATACAGCTGAATATGAGGCTCTCATCCTTGGGTTGAACATGGCAAAAGAAATGGGAGTGAAGAATCTTTGTGCTCATGGAGATGCAGAGTTGATTGTGAAACAAGTAAGGGATCTTTTCAAGTCAAGAATAGGAGATTGAAACATTATAGAAATCTTGTCTGGGATTCCATTGAGTTTCTTGATGCTTTCTCCATTGAAGTTGTGCCAAGAGAGAAGAATACTAGAGCTGATTCTCTAGTTGTCTCAGGATCTTTGTTGATTCCTCACCCAAATTTCTCTCAAGATAAATTTACCATTGAAATGATTCATAGGCCCAGTGTACCAAATAATGCAAGCAATTGGCAGGTTTTCAATGATGATCAACACTTGCTCTCATTCTTGGAGCTTAAGGACAATTTTGACCAATTATATTTTGAAGGAAGTGAGACTTTTCCTAGAGAGTGTGTATCCTCTAATGAAGGAGATATCAAGGAAGAGATGGATCAAGATGGCTGCATCAAATTGAAAGGTAATAAGATTCCCAAAGGGTTGGTGAGTTTAGAAGATCTGTTTGATAAGCATGATAGGTATATTAATCTAAAGCTTCCCAAGGAGCTTGATAAGTCTATTGAATGTGAAAAGATTAATATTGGGAGTCTTGATGAACCCAAGATGGTGAATATTGGAAAATGTTGCACTCAAGAAGAGAAGAAAAAAAGTAAATCTATTAAAAAGGTATGTTGATGTTCTTTCTTATTCATATGATGATCTCAAGGCTTTCCAACCAAAGGAAATGCAACACTTTATCCCTCTGAAACCTGGGATCAAACCTTTCAAGCAGAAACAAAGGCAATATAATCCCAAGGTTGTTGACACTATTTTTCAAGAGATCCAAAAGTTACTAAAGGAAAAAATATTTTCCCTATACATCATTCAACATGGATTGCCAACATTGTGCCTATCAAGAAGAAGAATGGTGAGATTCGCATTTGTGTGGATTTCAGGAATTTGAATCAGGCCTCTCTGAAAGACAACTATCCTCTCCCCATGATGGATCAAGTTTTGCAAGTTGTCACAAGCTCTAAGATGTTTTCTATGCTTGATGGATTCTCTGGATACAATCAAGTGGAAGTCAAGTACCCCAGATCAACACAAAATTACTTTTACTACTCCTTGGGGCACCTTTGCCTACAAGAGAATGCCTTTTGGTCTTATCAATGTTGGTGCCACCTTTAGAGGGAAATGGACTTGGATTTTGGCAGTCTTAAAGGAAATGTGTATTGTTGTGTACCTTGATGATTTGATTGTTTTCTCCAAAACAAGGGTAGATCACTTTCAACATCTTGAAGCAGTCCTCCAGAAATGCAAGAGAACATGGAGTTTCTCTCAATCCTAAGAAGTTTGTCTTTTGTGTTACTGAAGGCAAGTTGTTGGGGCATATTGTCTCCAAAGAAGGAATCAAGATAGATCCAGAAAGAGTTCAAGAAATCCAGCAGATTCCTCTTCCCACAAGAAAAAAGGGTGTTCACTCTTTCTTTGGTAAGATAAACTTCTGAGGAGATTCATTCCTGATTTTGTAGAACTGACTATGAGCATTGCTCACATGATGAAAGGAAAGAAAAACTTTGGTTAGACTTCCAAAGGTAAAGAAGCATTTGAAGGTATCAAGAAATCCATTGCTAAGACTCCCATCTTAGCATGTCCTGATTTTAGCAAGGATTTTATCATCTATTGCTATGTTATGGAGAGTACCTTAGTTGTTGTGCTAACTCTAGAGAAATTTGAGGATCATGAACTTCCAATTGCATTCATGAGCTATGTTCTAAAATCTCATGAATTGAAATATACTATGATGGAGAAACATGATTTTACAGTGGTCAAAGATGTCAAGTAGTTTCATTTTTATATTCTTAATTCTCACTCTGTTGTGCTTGTACTTGATACAACCATCAAGTCTATTCTTACACAACAAGGAGTTTGGAACTAAGAGAGGCAATTGGGTAGAAAAAGTCCAAGAATATGACCTTGATATCAAGCCAACTAAGCTAGTCTGGGGTAAAGGCTTATGTGAGCTTATTGCTGAAGGAGCTGATGCAGAATTGTCCAAAGAAGCAGTTGATGTTCCTATTGTCCTCTTCCTCAGTTCAACAGATGAATGGTATGTTGGTATTGCACATTTTCTTACTTATGGAGAGTGTCCATCCCACTTGAGTGCCAAGGAAAAGAGAGCTATTAAGCTAAGGTCTGCATAGTATGTATTATGGGAAAATGCTTTATTCAAGTGAGGCATAGATGGAAGATTCCTTAAATGTGTGGACAAAGAGCAACATAAGAAGTTGTTTTCAGCTTTTCATGATCAAGCTTGTGGAGGGCATTTCTCTTCTGTTGTCACTACCCATAAGATCCTTCGTGTAAGGTACTATTGGCCTACATTGTTCAGAGATGCATCAAAATGGGTAGGTAAGTGTGAATCTGTCATAATTTTGTTGGGAGACCTAAGTTGGTTGCTTTACCACTAAAACCCATAGTGATTGATGAGCCTTTTCAACAGTGGGGATTGGATTTCATTGGAACTCTTAATCCACCTTCCAGTGTTGGGCATACTCACGTGCTAACTACTATGATTACTTCACAAAGTGGGTAGAGGCTATTCCAGTCAAAAGCACTACTTCTGAGGTGGTGTGTAATTTCATCAAAGAGAACATCTTGATAAGGTTTGGGGTACCAAACAAGATTGTGACTAATAATGCTTCAATTTTTCTTCTTCTGAGATGATGGATTTCTGTTATGGTTATGGAATCTCCCTTGCTCATTCTTTAGACTACTACCCCCAAGGGAATGGACAAGCAAAATCAACAAATAAGAATTTGGTAACCATCATTTGGAAGCTTGTCAATGACTCTCAGAGGAATTGGCACAAGAAACTTTATGATGCTCTCTGGGCAGATAGGATTACACCCAAAAGAGCAATTGGGATGTCTCCATTTCAAGTGGTGTATGGTGTTAAAGCTCAGTTGCCAGTAATCAGTGGAATTACCAGCCTTGCACTTAATGAAGGCTATTGAAGATTCAAGCTTTATCAATTCCTTGGACAAGAGGATCATGTATCTCAGAAGATGGATGAAGACAAGTTGTAAGTTTTTGATAGAATCTTAGCTCATCAACTAAAGGTGAAAGCTTTGTTTGATAAGAAGGCTAGACCCAGATATTTTCAAGTGGGAGACATTGTTCTGCTATGGGAAAAAAGACATGAACCTCGAGGAAGCCATGGTAAGTTTGATTCTCTTTGGCTTGGTCCTTTCAAAATCAGGCACTTTGTTAGAGAAAATTCTTTTTATTTGGATTATATGGATGGATCTCTCTCCCACTTCTTATAGTGGGCAAGTATTTGAAGTTGTTCAAGTCCTAGGTGATTAGGCAAATCTTATATTATGTACAATGTTTTGTTTGTACAATGTTTTTTGTTTTGTTTTTTCTTTCCTGTTTTGGTTTGTTTCCCTTCCGTGTGTGTTGTCTTCTGTTTTGTGTTTCCTTTGACTCTATTTTCCCAATGGATAAGGCACTGGTCTTCTTTCCCAAAGTTTTTCTATGGTTCTTGATCTTGCCTTGTTCCTCTGTCAATTCATCCCCAAAAAGAGCCAGTTATTGTCGCCCTTAAAATTCCCCCTCTTTTTGAAGTCAAATTTTGTGAATTTTGAGTTGGTGCCTTGGAAAATCATGATTTTAAGTCGTGGGTGCTGGTTTTAATCTCACCCTTTTCACTTGAAAATTCTTCAGTCTTCGTAGTTTGAAGTATTTTCTATTTCCCCATCTGGATGCTTGAAAATATTTTCCTTCATTTGAATGTTGTTTTCAATCCTTCTCTTTGGTTGTGGATCGCGTCGAGCCTGGTATTGTTTGTAGTTTCTCTATCCATGGAGAAAAAAATTGAAATTTGGCGCAAACAGTGGGGTTTTCCCTTTCATTTTTATTTTTCCACAGTCATGAATGACGGGTGTCAAATTTTGTCCCGATGTTCGTGTATACATGGACATCTCTGATTGGATGTGGTGTGGCGGGTTTATTTTTTAAAACTTGTCACTTTTATTATTTTTTGCAAAAGTGTCAAATTAGCCCCATGGCCGAAGGATTTTGATTGGCTGAAACAAGCGGTGGCGGAAAGGTGGGCCCTTTTGTGTTTTGATGCTTTGAAAAGTCAAAGTGGGAAGGTGGATCATCGAAGCAATTTGAAGATTTCAGCTTTGTTTGAAAAAGTATAAAGTATAAAGTAAGTCGCGACTCTACCATTGAAAAGTCAAAGCACGAAGGCGGGCCATCGGAGCAATTTGGGAATTTTGGTTTTATTTCCAAAAAGAGAGTTAAAATTTATAAAATGATCCACGACTCCATTGGGGTCTTGAGCCCGCGTTGAAAATTCAAAGCGGAGAGGCGGGTCGATGGAGAACTTTGAGTTTTTGAGCTTTTCTTTGAAAAGAGTTAAAATTGTAAAAGTGAGCCGCGACTCCGTCCCCACTCAAGTAAAGCCACATGTCAAGCCCATATCAAAAGCGGATGGGTGGGCCAAAATGTAAAAAAATGCAAAATCTCTACAAAGTCACAAAATACAAAAGGCACCCTCAGGCCCACTTCAGTTTAGATCTTTTCCACGTGGACGACTCATATTTGAAGTTACAAAACAGGTTTAACGGCTGCATTACAAAGCATTGTTTTTGCCACCATTAACGCTTCTACAAGAACCAAGAAACCGAATGTAACCATTTTTAGGATTATTTAATGGCTTCTCCATGTCATTATGTGTGTTGGATCCTGGTACTCTGTAAATGTAATAGATTCGAAAGTAATCAATACATAAGTTTTCCCTTTCTTCCTATGTTATTCCTTCTTTCCTTATTCAAATTTTGAATCATCCATCTTTGCATGATAAGAAACTTTGTGTTCTTATTAATATGATTTTGGGAACTTTGTGTCTGTGAAATTATATATGTTATAAACGTGAATGATTCCATTTTGCATCTCCTTTGATCAATACGTATAAGGTTATACTCTGCTATCTATATTTCCTAAAAGTATTGTTATGTTCTTCCTCTCTCATCTCCTTAGTTCTTCCATTTTTCAGTATTGATGATCTACATTTTATAAGTAAGTTTTGTTGCAGCTTTAGAATGTTTCAAAGTATCGGGAATCCACACTTTGAAATTTTTACATTTATATATAAGTTTTGTTGCTTGCTTTAAATAAGGGAACCTCACCCATTAAAGAGGAGGGACTTGTTGTCCCTTGAAGTACCATTTAAAAACCCAACAACATGCTACAATGATGCTTAGCAATGTACCTCTTACCGGTCCCATCGAGTCTCATGGGGCATCTATATTCTCACACATTCCAAGGGCTATTGTTTCATTATTTACTAGTTTCTATTATTACTAGCACACTACTTTCTATCAATACATACACTTTTTACATACTTTATCTTTCTAACATGCTAATAAGTGCTTCATGTGCAACATTTTCATTAAGACTATATGCCACCGTGGTTGTTTGTTACCCTTTGCTTGCCACTATTTACTATTTACTATTGTATGCCATTGTTTGCATGCTATGCCCTTTGTCCTGGTATGTACATTGTATGCTTTTGGCCGCTTCTGCCCCGATTTTCTTGTAACATTGTGAGCGATGTCCCATTTCTTAAACCCACTTTTTGTGGTCTATATTGTCTTTGTGCTTACTTGATTGCACATCGTCTGCTACTTGCATACCAGCTTTTATTTTTGCTAACAAATTTATCTAGCCACTTTGTTCACACATGCCTTGGTTTCCACCATGCACACTCCCTCCCCTTGCAGGTACACATTTTAGATCAACATCAAGTCTTCTCTTTGGGCCACATTCTCCTAAGCGCGTCGTATACACCCAAAATGAGAGGGGAAAACATTGGATGAATCGGTCACCCCATACAACAAAGACAACATAGTTTAGTATAGAATAAACATAAGCTACAATTTCAAAAATGATCCAGAATCTAACTTGGGTCCTTAGTTCGGCCACAGACACCAGCACCTAGTTACAAACACTAGCACTGGGCACTCCCGACATCTCTTAAGAGCCCATGTCCTGAGGCGGATACAATTACTTTTTTGGATCGATACAATTTTTTTAGTAGTTCACATGGCAGTTTCACAGATTAGGCAATGGCCTAAGAATACATAATACATGTAATCTCCTTCAATTGGGACAATCAAGTACATTTAGAACAATACAAAACTAAACACAGGAACGTACCATATGCAATGGTGCTTATTCGGGAAGTGGTCATGAAAGGAGAGTAACACTAGACCTCTCTCCCCAACACTCTTGTTTTTGGTGTGAGATAGCCCAAAAAAATTGCACTTAGCGTGAGATCGCTCAAAAAAACTCATTCTTGGCATGAGATCGCCCAAAACTTGCTCTACACAACAGTTTCAGGACATCGTTATATTCTTTTACACTCGTGATCATCAGTGCACACTTTCCTTTTACTACTTTTTCACACATTTACATACTTTTAAAAAGTTTTCATAATACATGACTTTGATTACTCTTTCACTCTTCTTTTGTAGGTCCGTCCTTAATACACAACAAGAAACAACCCTACATCAAGCACAACAACATGTACAACACGATATAACACAATACGCTTCACCCCTAGGGTCACTTCCTCTTTCTTATCTTCCACGCTTCATTTTTATCACTTCATGCTTTCACTTGTCTCCTCGGCATGCTATCGCCATCACATTCTACATGGTTATTAGGTACGCATCTCTTATCTACTTTATGTTATCGAGTATTCACTCAACAACATAAAGTGGGGGTAAATGTAGACACAAAATCATGCACTTGGGTACATTTATAGGTCCTAAAAACATACTTGCATTCATATGATTCCTAAGCGAGAAAACTAGTAATTGACAACTATCTTTGGCCTCTTTGCTTTATTTCTTGTCCTTTTTATGGCCTTTTAATCCTTACAAACTAATCAGTATTTCACTTGTTTATATTTTATGACTCTGTACACCAATGCTCAGACAAGTTGCCAGTGCCCAAGTTCCCTTGTCCTTCTGGGCGCCCTGACCCTTTCTCTCTTACTCACTTCTTTTGGGTCTTTTTATCTTTTGGGCATCTTATTTTCTTATGGGTTGACCTTCCAGTTGTCAATTACAAAATTCAACCAAGGGAATTATATAAATACAAAGCTATGTGACCAAAATAAATGACCAAACTCTAAACATCTATTATCATCACCTAAGGTTTCATCTAAGAGCATCAAATACATCCATCCAACACTCATTCAAGGGACAAGGGACAGCATTTTCTGCATACACTTCATAGGAAGGGGAAGTTCATTTTGCCATCCACACATCTATTTACATTGATACATCTAGTTATCGCTTTGTTATCACGTACACCCGCACAAGGGCTTTTATAGGGCATAATTTTATCACGCACGCATAAGAACTTCATCTTCCCTTCACTTTCCTTGAAATGAGTGTCACTATCTATCACTAGGGCTCACACAACTTTAAAACCACCTATAATAACTGTAATAAGTAGAAATCATATATACCTATAACAAACTTCATGAAATAATTAGATAACCAAAAGGATCAATATGTGGTCGAGGTTAGGGTACCCTTAGAGGTCAACCCTAATTTAACCAATCTAAGTGATGCATTACATTCCCGAGTGGGAAAAATCCTCATGTAGTTCTCTTAGTAAAAGTGCGTGTCCACATGCATATCTAAGCCAAATAGTTATTCGTGCCCTCACATATCTTAACACAAAGATATTAGGATAATTATAGAGTAGATAATTTACCCAAATCATCGGTATCATGACGTGGTGTGCTTTATATGCTTAGACTATCCTTTTTTTCCCTTGAAGACCTTTGACAATGTTTGGAGTGACTTGTTTTTGTTAAGACATGGCTCTAGAAACTTTAAGTGGTTGGAAATGGAGGAAGCTAGATTATTGAACCTATTTTGAGTGTTGTATACCTATGTGGTGGCTACTCTAATTGATTCATAATCGAGAGGTATTTTATAGAGCCTTGAATTCTTTAGTGTTGATGTTTATAATGGGAGCTCATGTGAATGCCTAGTGAGTTATGAAGTGTATTTGACTTGCTTATATAAGCTTCGATAAGTTAACCATTCACATTAAGACCAAACTAAGAAGATGAAATGACATGCGTAAGGTATTACAATTGAAAAAAATATTCATTAGATGGAAGGGTCCATGGCTTTGTACAAGTCAGTTAGAACTATACTCTACTTTGGCCTTGAGTTATATGTTTTCTTACAATCAATATTGTTGTTAAGGATAAAGTTCGGGAATGATGTCTTGGATTGAATTACTAATTTAGTTAATTAATATTCTTTGGATGAATGAAATAGTTATGTAGGAAGTTGAGGAGGTTAGGGGTGAAAGAGAGATGTAATGATTGTGATTAGAATGTGAGCATTTATCTTAGCATAGGAACCAAACCAAACTTATCATTGAACAATGATAAGTTATCGGATTTGAATGTCTCAGAAGACATGAAAATTTATAAAATCATTAAAGTCATTCTAGATCTGATGACCAATCCTACGAAGGAGATGAGAAGGTCATAAAATATTTTGTAAAGGTCGGAGATATAAAATCTCGGTTGAATAGTTGTGAAGTTACAACCTAATCCAAGATAATCTCCTATATTTTATAGTTCACATGCATGTTTATAAAAAGTTTAGGAGCTTCATCTACTTTCTTAATCCTAAATATCATAATAAAGTTACTATTCTTTATCTTTTGGCACTTTCTACTCTCCTTATCCAAGAATAACATGTGATGACAAATTTTGACTCATGCAAGAGAATGTAACTTAGGCACTTCTCTCGCATGAAAAACCATAAAAAAAGTTACTCTTAAAAACAATGGTTCTCATAATTTCAAACCAAACTCTAAAACCTCTTATAGATATAATAAAAAGTGGTAGTAAGAATTTTGACTCAAATTACAAAGTTAAGTTTAATGGAAATTTTAGGCAATTTGGCACGAGAGTCATCGGGAAAATGCGGAGTTTATTTTTATTTGTTTTAGGTGATAACAAATTTTATGGGTGGAAAATTATTTCTCAAATATAAAATAAATCATGCCATGTCATCCTCCAAGTGATAGATCATGTGAAAGGATTTTGTAAGAGGATCATTTTGGCAAAGTTTCGAGATTAGGTGCATGGTTTTGGAGATATGAGAAAAATTCAATCTTCGAGCTTGATGTTCCAAGAGAACCAATAACATCCCTACATAATAGTTGAATTTTATGGGGAAAACACAACTTTTAAAATGCAAAAATGTATAAATGTTTGAGTTGTGGAGTTTATTCATTCACTTTGCAAGTTTTAACTCAAATTTGACCCAATAGGCTAAACCAGGGTTGAATGGGGGTTGACATGTGGTTGTGACCTAAAAATAGGGGAAGAGAGGTGCAAGGGAAAAAGAGGGGAAAGGAAGTGAACTTTTCACCTGATTTTGAAAAGTGGCAGGCTATGGTGTAGTGCGAGGGAGATGCAAGGGTTAAAAATGGCTTATGGGGGCTCTGGTAGTCGTTGATATGTCCCGAGGCTGAATGTAAGGAAGAGGAGTGCATTTTCATTTCTCTCATGTCCCTTTTTATGTTTTTACAATTTGAGGGGACACCATCAAATTAGAAATATGTCATGGGTCATCATCTCATGAGGAGGGGATAAATTTTTTGAGCAAGATGCAAGTTTGATGTTTCCTAGGGGCAAAAGTTGTGATCTGCAAGTTGCGAGGAGAGGGGCCTCATGGGGAGTGTACTTTTGTGTCCTCCATATCCATTTTCATATTGGGTAAAATCCAAGGGGAAAAACATGCTCCAAAATGTGTTATGGGGTCTTGGGAATGTAGACACCCTAATTGCACATTTCAAATAATTCCCTACCTCATTTCCCATAAAAATGCACTCCGAATTAATCAAATATAATTTGATTTATTATCCCTTTCAAATCTAAAAATAACCTAATCCTTACCACATGTCATTATTCTCCATGTTTTTCTATAATTAAATTCAAAATTGAAAATCAAATCCTCACCCACTCTTCGTGGTCCCCACTCACCTAAAATCCTCCACTCATGAATTAAAAATCTAATTCAAATCCTCACCCATTCTTTATGGTCCCTACTCACCTAATCTTGCCCACATTTTCAAACCATGATTACTTAAATTACTCTAAGTTAATCACTTCCCCAAGCTATAAATATAGCCTTACACCTCCCTACAGGACATGGGAATAAACTTGAATGACTTGTCTAAATTCTTACATCCTTTGAGCAAAGAACATCCCTCCACCTCGTCTTAATGCCCAAATAGCCTCATCTTGAAGCACCCCAAATCCATAATCCTTTTATCCATTTGGTGTAAAGTAAGTAGATCTTGTTGCAAAGAAGGCCTTGCTCTATTTCGAGAAAAGCACCTACATATCATGCAATCAGGGCTCATCCATGTTTCCTTTCCCATTCTGAGGTTTGCTACGGAATCACGAAGGAGGAGGTATTATTGTTAGTGTTTTACTTTCTTGTTAGCATCGTATTTTTTCGTAGCTCCAACTATGGCATACTCGATGGGAATGTAGACACCCTAATTTCACATATCAAATAATGTTAGTAGCATATTTTTCCTAGCTTACATTCTTGGTGTGAAAACACCCAACAAAAAACTTAACATGTTCAAAAACCCCTTCCCTAACCACGATGATAATTCAAAGGATAAGGGTCAATCATCAAACAACGTCGAGTATGACTCAGTCATCTCAACCATAGACTATGACTAAGACTAAGTGGCTACTATAAAGATCATAACCGATCAATGCGATTACCACCAAGTAGAAAAAATGTGGGTCCCTACAACAAAAAAATCTGCTACTTCATCTCCCACACCACCTCCTAATCCACCATCTAATTCCACCACCAATTCCACTCCACAACCTGCACCATCATTCAATATTTTCAAACAATTGGAGAAGACTACAACACAAATTTCCATCATGGAATTACTTAATTCTTCTCCCGCACTACAACGCATCCTTATGCAAACATTGAATAACGCTCGTGTCCCCAGAGGACATCAATTCACAACAATTCCAGGCTTTAATCGCACATCTTACGGTACCCAATCCTATTTTATCCTTTGGTCCCGCTGACCTTCTTAATCCCAACATCGCTAATAATCATTCTTTATATGTCAAGGGTTATATAACTCATTGTAAGATCAAGCGTGTATTAATCAACAATGGATCCACATTGAATATTTGTTCCATGAAACTCTTACGTTGCCTAGGTTACACCAAAAATGATCTACAAAACAACATCATAACCATTCGTGGGTATGATAATAGTGAAAGAAAGTCTAAAGGCACAATCACATTACCTCTCCAAGTTGGACCCATCGCCTTAGAAACGATATGTCATGTGGTGGATGTAGAAGTTGCATATAACATTCTCGTTAGCCAACCATGGATTCATGCCATGAAAGCCATCCCATCAATGTTCCACCAATGTATTAAATTTCCTCATTTAGATAAGGAATTTACGTTATGTGCGGATCCTCAACTCTTTGAGTATTATAGATTCCTCGAAGGATGATATAGACATGATCACTATTGTCCATCAACAAATAAGTATGCTCCACCTCGCGTAATCCCTAATGAAACACGTGTCAATCTGGATACACTCCCTAAATATGATCGAAACCATCACCTTCTAACCAAACCACATTTTCCAATCCATTCTCTTCCACTAATCAACAATCTTCAACCAATCCTCCTCCCACTAATCAATCATCTTCTTCCACTAATCAAGCTTCTTCTTCCAACAACAATTACTCTTCCACCACACCATCTTCTTCCTCGCCTAGTCAACCTTCTTCATCTAACCATACCTCTTCTATTAAGATACCTTCTCCTTCGATTAACCAAACTTCATCCTCTAATCCACCCCCTCTTCTTATAACCCATTTTCTTCATCTTTTAGAACTACCAAACTGACTTCCCCGCCACATGAGGTACCTATTGGTCCCCCATCCCACACATTCAAAATTATTGACAAAGGATGCGGTGAATATCAATTTCAAAAGGTGGCAGACTCCTTTTACATCAACAAATCCCCACACAACTATGGAAAACCCAATGCTCCGCATTTGAGAATCCATCCCACTTACCAAATGGGATAGTCAGTTTGGAAAAATTGGTTATCTCAACAATGAACATATTCCAAGTTCTTCAGGATCTTGGTTATATAATGACAAATTTGCTCCCTGTTATGAGTCCCCTCAATTTACCAAAGCTCATCGAATAATGAAAAACATGCGATGGAAGGGTAAAGGAATCAATCCAAATGAACAAGGTCATTTAGACCCAATTAATTACACACAACATCACAAAGTAAACATGGTTTGGGTTTCAAGGTATTCGATGTTACTCCTGTATTAATTTCAAGTGATAACGACGGCACAACTCTGATAGTGACACCAGTCTACACATAGCCTTTTCAAAGACCTCACTGAAACACATCTTTACTTTGAACATTTATCTGTTAATGTCATCAATTTTGAGCCTACGCATCGACTCTCATAGACCATGGCTAATCACATCATGTGGCCATGGACATGTTCCAAAATGATGAAGCCATCGAAGAATTCCTTGGAACTCGCAATCAAATCCCTACTTCCAACCATAGAAAAGGATTTGAAATCAATCTAGATGAATCGACCTATTTTGGCAAAGAAATAGAATATTCGGATCCTTTACCTTCGAAAATTTAGATCAGAAGCGCAAACAAAAAATTTCCCATAGTCAAAATCTCATCACCACCCTATCAAAAAAACATGTCAATAAAAAGTCTCAACATCACACACAAAAATCTTGTGCCAACTCCCCCAAATCACCCGACATCGATGACTTACATCAACCATTAACATCATTCTCCGAAAAGGATACATCTAAAATGCTTGTAGAAGAAACTAAAGACATAAACATTGGAACCATCGAACAACTAAAAATTTTACAACTTGGCATTAGTCTATCTGACCAAGAATGCATATAATTCACAACACTCCTTATTGAATTCAAATATATCAGAACGACATGCTAGGCCTAGATCCATCTCTTGTAGTACACCACCTTGTGGTGCATCTAGATGCAAATCTTGTGAAACAAAAACTACGCAAAATGCATCCCCAAGTAGCATTGCTTGTCAAATCCGAACTCGAGAAACTCTTAGAAGCCGACTTTATCCAACCTATTGATTATTCGGCATGGATATCTAACATAGTTCTCGTAGCCAAGAAAACCCTTGGCATTAGGATATGCATAGACTTCTGAGACATTAACAAGGCTTGTCCCAAATATGACTTTCCCTTGCCAAACATAGACATGATTGTTGATTCTATGACAGGGCATGAAATGTCTCCTTAGTGGTCTGGATTTTCTGGTTATAATCAAATACATATTGTTTGAGGGTATTAACCTAAAATGAAATTTACTACACCATGGGCACCTTCGTTATAAACTCATGCCTTTCGGATTGAAAAATGCTGGTGTCACCTATCAACGAGCAATGACAGTCATCTTCCAGGATATATTACATGATATCATGGAAGATTATGTTGATGATATATTAGCAAAATCAAAAACATGAATATGACATCTAGGTGTGTTGAGACACATTTTTGATAGATTACGTGAGTATAAGGTTCATCTTAACCCAAAGAAATGTGTGTTTGGGGTGACCTCTGGTAAATTGTTAGGGTTTATTATCTCACAGAGAGGCATAGAAGTGGATCCTGCAAAAGTCAAATCCATTATGGAAATTCCTCCTCCTCAAAACCTAAAACAATTACACAGTCTTCAAGGAAAAATCCAATCTATTCGATGTTTCATATCACAATTGGCCGATAAGTGCCATCACTTCAACCAATTACTCAAGAAAGATGCACAATTCCACTGGAACCATGATTGTCAAGACTCTTTTGCTAAGTTAAAATAATACCTCTCTAGCCCACTTGTTCTTATGTCACCAGTTGCAGATAAACCCATGTTTCTTTATACATTTGCCACTGAACATGCCATAGGAGCTCTGTTAGCGCAACACAACGATCAAGCAAAAGAACATGTTGTATACTACCTTAGTCGAACACTTATTGAGCATGAAGTACAATATTCCCAAATCGAAAAAGTATGCTTGGTGGTTGCCTTTGCATTCCATAAGCTACGTCATTACGCTCAATCACATAACTAAGTTGATTGCCAAGATTTATCCCCTTAAGTATCTCGTATCCGATCCATTCTCACGGGAAGAATTTCTAGTTGATTCATACTACTTAGTGAATTTGACATCAATTTTATTCCAGAGAGCAATAAAATCAACTTGCCAAGGCACCCCTTCCTACTTAGTTGGGTCATACTACTTAGTTGGTCCCTTGCAAACCAACTTGCTGAGGTACCCCTTCCTGACACAGAACTACTCCATTTTGTATTTCCTGATGAAGATCTTCTACACATAGAGATTGCGCTAACTTGGACTCTATTTTTTGACAGATCTTGTAATCTCCATAGATTAGGAGTTGGTATTTTGCTTATCACACCTAACGGACACATCATCCCCAAATAATTTCAATTAGCATTCCCATGTACCAACAATATCACAGAATATGAAGCTCTAATCACAGGATTAAAACTAGCTATATCTTGGAATCTTATAGAGTTAGTTGTATTTGGTGATTCTTTACTTATCATCAAACAAGTTATTGATGAATACCAGGTCAAGGATGAAAAACTTATCCCATATAAGCACATGGTGGATAGCCTTCAAAGCTATTTTTGATTAATTAGCTTTGATCAAATCCCCAGAATTCGTAATAAATATGCCGATGCTATGACAACTATTGGATCCTGTTAGAAATCACATCTAATCAACCCTAGACACATTTTCTCATAGAACATCTCTTAATGCCTGCCTATGATCTTCCTAAAAACACTATGGTATGTGAAATCATGGGTCCAAATAACCCTTGGTACCATGATCTTTACACCTTCATCTGTGATAAAACATTTCCTACCAACATGAAACCAATGCATAAACGTGCTTTAGCACAACATGCCTCTCATTACACCATTTTAGCAGAAACTCTTTATAAACAAGGATATGATGACACCCTACTTCGATGTCTTAGTCAGGAAGAAGCCTCGAGTGTCATAATTGAAGTCCATTCTGGTATTTGTGGATTGCACACAAATGGTATAGCCTTAGCCAAGAAAATCATGTGAGTTGGATGTTATTGGCCAACCATGGAAAGTGACGCATGCCATTTTGTCAAATGATGTCAAGCATGTCAATCTTGTCCACACACCTTCCCAAGCATTGCAATCGATAACCACACCATGGCCCTTCTCTCAATGGGGACTTGACCTCATTGGTAAAATCAAACCAACATCATCCGATGGACATAAGTTTATCGTTACCGCTACCGATTACTTCACTAAATTGGTGGAAGTTATGCCTCTCACCTATGTTACCGATAACCAAATATTGAAGTTCATTTTTAATAATCTCATTTGTTGATTTGGTATTCCATCCGCTCTTGTCGCAGATAATGAAAAATCATTTAAAAATCAAGATGTAAAATACCTCGCCAAACATTTCCACATCAAACTTAAGTGGTCCACTCCATACTACCCTCAGGGTAAGTCAAGCATAAGCAACCAACAAGACTCTAAAATCCATCATGGAAACACTCATCAACACACATGGACACAATTGGCATACTCAAATTTACTTCGCTCTTTAAGCTTACCATACATCTTCTTTGCACGCCTACTAGAGCCACCCCATTTTCCCTCATTTATGGTTGTGAATCCATTTTACCTATTGAGATAGAACTCCCATCCTTGAGAATCTCCCTTAAAGATGTAATTAATGAGGATGAATACCGACAGTCACGACTTCAAGAGCTTGAGCTTCTCGATGAAAAATGACTTAATGACCTCAATCATCTTCAAGTCTATCAAAACCGACTGCAACGTAGTTATCATAAAAAGGTAAGACCAGAGAGTTCGAGATTGGCAACCTTGTTTTAAAAGAAAAGCAAAATAATACCATTAAAGAGCAAGAAAAACAAGGAAACTTTGAGCCTAATCGGTTTGGACCCTATGTAATTAACACCAAATTTGGCTCTAGAGCCTATAAGTTGGCCACTGAAGATGGTCAAGAACTTAATGAACCAATGAATGTGGTACATCTAAAGAAATGTTATCCTTGATGTGCCACTTTATTACGAGAAACAATGACGTGTACATTGTTCCTTTTGTCTAACTTATCTCCGAATAATTTAAAGTTATTCATTTTCATTGTGAGATATTTTCATTATCAAAATCACATCTTCATAATCAAAATCACATCTTGATTTATCATCATGAGAGGCAGCTTACTATACATCTGTTAGGAATTAAATTGTTATTGCTCACATTATATTTGTTAGTAAGGTTTTGTATTAACAACCACGTAAATAGGGATTAATATGTTACGAGTTGTTTGGTTTCTATACATATGCATTGGTGTTTGAAGGAAATATACAATACAAAATTATATGTGTTTATCTATGTGTAAATATGATATTGTGCTATTATTTGGTATCATAGTGATATCAATCTGATGCGAGTCGAGAGAGAAGACAATGAAAATGTTTGGAAGTTTAGCGTAGAACAATATAATCTATTTTAATATTTGAATGTTGAAGTGCCCAGTTTGTTCCATCCGTCAAAGTTTTCTGCATCCCAGATCAGTTGCGAATTATTTGATCTATGAAGTGATTGATTGTAGTGGAAAATTTAAAAAATAAATTAGGCGCACTAGTTTAATACCCCAGTTTGTCCTTTTACGCACATGCAAATCTATTCGAATGCAATCGTGGGCAAAGATGTATTGACAAGGAGTCGTAATATTTTTGTGTAGTATTTGTGTGGTTTCAGTCCCAAAATATGACCTACAGACATTGTTTTGGACGACGATATATAGTGATATATCTAAAAACGACGCATTGGAGGTGACATATGTTACAAACTTTGTTTGTCACATTTTATTATTTGCATTTCTTCTGACGCCTCTGCCATACCAATGACCACTGTTGCGGCTTTTGAAAATTGCTAATAAATTTTGGCTCTTCTTTGGAGAACATGAAGATAGTGTCAGTTGTTACCAATCGTATCGTTGCAACTGCATTCGGGTTAATTGGAGTGAAGTTAATTTATATGTTGATCCATGCATACCTAGAAACCAGTGTGTATTATACATCGCCATTGGTCGTCCCACAAATATTATGCAGTTACCTTCAAAGTGGATCGACTTTGAAAATCAATTTGTTGTGAAGTTTTCTCCATGTCTTCTTCATGCAAGTAAGAATCTTCTCATTCACGGTCAGTGGTGGTTAATTTAATTCTTCAAAACTCAAGATACTTTTGAATGCAGCGAAGTAAGGTCTTTTATTGGTCATTTCAAATAGTATGTTCTTAAATTGTAATATTTTTATATGGTGTCTATTTATAATGAAAGTCGTGTATAGTCGGTCATGACCTTTTATGTGTGGTAATTGATTTATAATTGTGTTTTCCATCTTTTCAAGTCATTATTAACGTGTTCATTTGTTTACGTCAAAAATAGTCATATCAAAAGTCATTTTAGTAAAATTTATGTCTTATTGTGTTGTTCAACGTTTATAGTAATTGTATTATCAATTCTAAAATTGTGTATTTGTTGTTAGTCATTTTTCACTTTTGTCTTTGAGTCTTCATGGAAATCCCACTAGAAAAATTTAATGGGCTCAATTTTCACACTTGGAAAGTAAAGATTCAGATGCAATTGATGAACAAAAATCTTTGGAGGATAGTAGATGGAAAAGAACCAATACCTATAGATCCGACCAAAGTGGTAGAATGGGAAACGAGAGATGATAAAGCCAAAGCCATTATTGGCTTAGCTCTTTCAAATTTTGAGTTACATTATGTTGATCTCGAGAAATCATCTCATGAAATGTGGGAAAACTTGAACAAAACCTTTGGTGCTAAAGCAGTGAATGCAAAATTTTCTCTTAAATTGCAGTTGTTCAAGTTAAAAATGAGTGAAGGAGCTACAATGTCCAGTCATATCAATGATTTACGGTCTCTCCTCCGACAACTGGCGAAATCAAAGCTCTAGTAGAAGATGAGGATGCAAAAGCTATTCATTGAATAGTTTGCCTCCCAAATATAGTAATGTTGTTTTCACACTCGGTCAGATGCCTTCCAACTCATTGGAAGATATGATATCAACCCTTCTAGTTGAAGAAAAAAGAACCAAAGAAGATGTAGAAGAAGAAACTGCCATGTATGTGAAAAAGAAATATAAAAATTCCTCTAAAAATGAAGAGGAAGTTGTGTGTTACTACTACAAGAAAAAGGGGCATACTTCCACATATTGTAGAATTAGAGCTAAAGATTTGCTCAGTGGAAAACTTAAAGCAAATGAGGCCAATATAACCATAGAAGAAGAATCGATAATGCAAAACCTATGAACGAAGAATGTGGCTATATGTCCGATAATCTTTTGTTTTAATCGGAGATCTTTGGAGGATGGAGTAAAACGAAGGTTGGAGGTCAAATGAAGACCTCTCGTCAATCGGCAATGATGGGGCCGCCTATCAATTGTGGTGACCTATGTGTGGTGTGAGTATTTGCTTTTAATATTTTCGGTGTGCTTGATTTCGAGTGTTCATGTATGTTGTGCGGAATAAGTGGAAATTTCACATTGAGGGGGGAACATGATCCAATGTTCCATTTCGTTTTCAGTTTGTGTACAAACAACAAAATTCAACAGATTTCCTACGTTATTCCCTGAGGTGAAATGTGACAAGGGCTGATAATAGTACTTGGCACGCCATGATGTGGTTGTAGGTAAACCACTTGAAAACCTTTATTTTTGGTTTGCGGTACTCAGTTGTAAAACCACCATTTTCAATTCGTGGTCAACTGTTTGAAAACTATACAACGGGTTTGTGATCATCTCGCAGTTAATAATCACCTAATCATGAAAGCATGTGCAAATACAAAGGCAAGTTTTCCCCATGTTCGCACTAAGGGGAGAATGTTAGGAATTAAATTGTTATTGCTCACATTATATTTGTTAGTAAGGTTGTTAGTATTAACAACCACGTAAATAGGGATTAATATGTTACGAGTTGTTTTAACAACTCATCAATATTTGTGAGTGGTTTCCTATTTTATAGGATATGTATTTCCTATATATATGCATTGGTGTTTGAAGGAAATATACAATACAAAATTATAGGTGCTTATCTCGTGTAAATATGATATCGTGTTATTAACATCCTATTAAGTTTGTGAGCATCATACTTCTTATAATACCTCTCATTTTCAGTCGCTTTCACCTATGGTCATACTAATAAGGTTATTGATGGTAACATATTCCCTTCAAAGAAATTCTCTCTTTCATAACAAAGCTCGAAATTTCTATACCCAGTTTATTTGATCGTCCATCTCAGTCTTCGGTGTTGAACCCTCGCGTCCTACTTGTCATGTGGGGCTGAGTTTAGGGGAAAATGTTCCTTCCCAAATACAAAACACTATTGTAAAATTCAATCAATTCAATAAATTATGAATAATTTGATGTCACACCTTTCGTCCTTCATAGTTTTTGGTGTTGAGCCCACACTTCTTATTGGTAGTGTGAGACTGGGAATGGAGGGAGGTGCCCTTACTCGTCTACGTCTTGTCTTCAGTGATAAACCCTTGCCTCTTACAGGTGGCATGGGGCAAAGCGTAGAGGGTCATTCACAAAAGTAATTCAAAAAAAAAAAACAAATAAAAAACATCCAATAAAATTTACTTGCCTATGTTTTGTCTTTAGTGATGAGCCCTTGCTTCTTACTAGTAGCATGGGGCAAGGCACATGGAGTCATTACAATAAATACAACATCTTATCAATATGAAAGTGCTTACAGTTATAAATTCCTCAAAAAAATTAATTTAGATGCCTAAGTGAAGAGAGAACTATCCCTTCACCTCATATTTTACCAATCAAAAGGCCGCATAACTGTCTAAGTCAAGCATGTGACCCATAAAGCGAAAGTCATTTTGAAAATGGTTCAGTAACCTTAAGAAGAATTGAGTCATAATTTACCAAAGGGATTGTTGTTAGCACTTGTCTCTGTATTCATTATCTACATCTTGCATCCTTCTTGATTCTCGGTGATGAGCCCTCGCATCTTACTAGTTGCGTGGAGTCAAGAATGGAGCTGGACTTCTTTTCATCATATCTTGTCAATGGAATGATAATTTTTGTGCATAAGTTACCACGAGGAACATGATACATATAGACAATATATTGGTTTATCACCTCTCAAAATAAGTTTGCATTCTGGTTCATAAATTTCCAACGAAAGTGTAAAAATCTAAAACTCCAAAAACATTAGAAAAATTAAAAATCCAAAAACATTAGAAAATCTCCAAAAATCCAAAAACATTAGAAAATCTCCAAAAATCCAAAAAAACAGTATAAAAATCCAAAAATCCAAAAACATTAGAAAAATTAAAAATCCCCAAAAACATGTAAAAATCCAAAAATCCAAAAACGTTAGAAAAATTAAAAAAAAAAAAACATTAGAAAATCTCCAAAATCCAAAAACATTAGAAAATCGCAAAAGCATTATAAAAATCAACAAAATCCCCAAAAGCATTAGAAAATCTCCAAAATACAAAAACGTTAGCAAATATCCAAAATACAAAAACATTTGAAAAACATTTCAAAATTCCAAAAAATCCACAAAATCGCAAAAATTCTATAAAATTGTAAACTCCACAAAATCGCCAAAAATTCTATAAAATTGTAAACTCCACAAAATCCCCACACTTCTCGGGCGATATCAAGAGCGAGCTTTGACTAAAATAAAATAATTTACTACTCTATTTGATACGTTGTAACTAGAACTTTGATAAGCGCAAGAAACCTGGAGTTTACAGAACAATGGTAAATCCGGTTGTGTGTGACTTTGTCCCCTCAGTGTGATCTCCTCATTCCTTTGTGTTCTCTTGAACCGAGAAAAGTGTGTATATGATAGCATCATCAGAATAAGGTACTTCGAACAATGGCAACTTTGGATATAGACCGTATACAATGCGAGTAAGAGAGAGATAATGCAAGTGAACAAAGCTTGACTATGTAATTCCTAGCGGGATTTATTGCGGGAATACAACACAAATGTGCCGAGAGTTCTAGAAACTATCTTTTGTGACTAAAAAAACCTGTAATTCTAAATGGATTCTAATCTAAGAATGAAACTACCTTAGTCTAGTCGACTTGCATGGAACAACAATGAAACAATATTGAAACAAGAAGATCAAATGACCTCTAAAAAGAAAAGGAAGACTAACAATGGATGCAAAACATGAAACTATTGGAATTATAAGTAAGAAACTCAAAAGATGAATGATTAAATAGAGAAGGAGAGGGGCCATTTGTTTAAAAACACACTGGCTATTTATATAGAAATGCATTAACTAGAAGGTAACTTGGAATGAAACTCTTTTACCATTAAACAAAGTGAAAACACTATTCATGTAGTGCAAAACATAAATGCAAAGCAAAGTAGCTAAAAATGTGGATAGAAATTGAAATTTTACATTTTCCGCGATCGTTGGAACTTTTACGGAAAATGTGCATAGGACCGCCGCCGCACTGTGCGGGCGGCGGTTCTGAGCTGTCGCCTTGTTCCAGGCGGCGGTCACGGGACCGCACCGGAGTAGGGCGGTGGTCTCATCACTTAAGACCAAAACGTAGGGAAAAAGGGGGGCAGAGGGTAGAACAAAGCATGCAGAGGCCGGATGAGGCATACGGGATACAAACGTATACTTAACGAGCTTTTCTGGATCCCGAACACCTTGCGAGGAGACCTGTATCATCATTGGGGTATGTGTAACATCTTTCGGTGGTGCAGTACCCTACAATTTTGGGTACGAACATATTGCCCCCTCGAGAGAAGCATCTTAGCCATGAAGAGGCATAAAAGCGGTGGATCCGAGTATGGTTGTCTGAAATGGGGAGTTAGGAGTTATACGACACACCCGTGTGTCGAAAAGTCGACATCTAAAATCCCGCTATCTACAAAATGAAAAAGGGGACTCAAGTGCGAGATAGATAAACTAAATTGAGAAATAAAACTAAATTGATATGAAATGAGGACTTACCATCTACGTAGGGTTTAGAACTTACCTCCGTTGACGCTCCAACCCACGGGAAAGACCTTCAAAATCACTTTTAGAAAGCTACATATATAAAATGAACTCATTTTACTATTCATTTCGTGTGATTGATTTGATAGTTTTTGAGCTCTGGGACCCACGGTGACGGTTTTTGACGAGAGTATAGTCAAAACGTTCATGGTGAGATACTAATCATGCCTCCGAGAGCGGAACATCAACCCGCGAAGTCTCAGGTTAGTTCTTCTCAATTTATTGTTTTTGAGCCTAAAATGTAGAAATGATAAAATATTTGTCTTGGGGTTTTTTTTTTAAATGCTAGTTTTAAATGAGTCTCTAAGGGGGCGCCCATAGGGTAGGTCTTTATTTTAGTAAAAATGGTGTTTTTGTGCATTTTTAATGCATTTTTAGGGCTTGCATGAGCCGTTCGCGGGTTCGAGACAGGACCGCCGCCTGCTGCAGGCGGAAAGATTCTGGACCACCACCCTAGAAGGTGGTGGTTATGGAACCGCCACTCTGCATAGGGTGGCGGTTCACAATCAGAATCCAAAAAGATGCTTTATTTACTTGTTTTTGCATTTTTAGCATTTTTACATGTTCTTGTTAGCTTTTCCAAATGATTTTGTTACTAACTTACTCTTTTTCTGTGTTTTTGGGTGGATGCAGAAGGAGGAGTACATCAGATGGAGCCAAGAGAGGGAGTGTGATTGGCTCCCAATAGTGTTAGAGGCACTGACCCAGACAGAGCGAGACACTCTGTAGAGGGCCGTATTTGGAGGATCGCACAGGTTCCTCACGTTGCACCTGCTAGTCACATATTATGTGACTTATTTTCATACTGGGATGCAGATCGGAACACTTTCCGATTTCCAGGAGTTAGGGGTGAGTGGACCATCACCCTAGAGGACGTTTATCACATATTGGGGGTCCCGATTCTTGGGAGGCGGCTGTCTCTTAAGATAGCAGTGTCGAGATCTCAGGTGGTTCAGTGGGCCACTTATATGGGGGATGTCATTGTTTCCATGGGTTGAAGAAGGGGGTGAAGGTCCACTCCATTGTTGAGTCAGATAATCTTGTGCTCGCAAGGCTATCATGGGCATCCTTGCTTCGAGATTGATTAGGGACAAGGGAGGGGACACTCTCTTATATTGTTGGGCTCCCATCATTGCACAGATTGAGGGCCATGACCACATTTACGCTTGGGGAGCAGACATCCTCGGGACCACCTACCACAATTTATACAAGGTGGTCAGACTACAAGGACAGTCATTGAGCCACCCTACTCTTATCATGAGTTGGGTGTATGAGCACATCACTCCGTATGGGAGAGGTGTACAGGTAGAGGATCTTGGGGCTGTCAGGGCAGTGAGGTGGACATGGATGACCATTCTTAGAGTGCCTCACCAGCCAGTGGCCTCTTTGACCACTGCAAACATGAAGGCTACTCCTTATCAGGCCATGGCAGGGTTATGGGGAGAGGACACTATTACATTAATTGCTTGCCACACTACCGGTTAGTTGGTAGTCAAAACATGGAAGTTGGAGATCCACCCCTTTGACAGTACCACATCGATTCGGCCTCCCATACATTGACATGTTTCCTCCAGTGGGGCCAGTGTATAGATCTGTTTCATGAGGCTCGGGGAGGTCTTAGAGGCTGGGGTTGGACTATGGTTACTCCTGGTGTTCCCATCGCAACTAGGAGGGTGGTTCGTGTTCGAGGGGTAGTCAGTGCTCCTCGGGCACCTTTACTTTAGATTACCACCGGTCCTGCCCATAGCAGAGATGAGCCTATTGACGTGGACTCCGAGTCTAAGGAGTTCACTGGGGGAGAGACAGAGGAGGAGATGGAGACCGGAGCTGGCGGCAGGACGGTGAGGAGGATGACACGGTGGTTATAAGTGGTATGACACTCGGGATATCCCTGCAGTCGAGAGGGCGAGCAGAGCGTAGCGAGAAGGTGACTTTGATTTCACAGGAGTTGCCTTCTCGGGATTCGGGGAGATGGCGAGTCTGTGGCAGGCCATCACATTGCTCCAGATGTGGGAGAGGGATGACAGTTGTCGGCAGCGTCAGTGGAAGGTGCGGATCCTAGAGATCCTACCTAGAGACCTGGAGATCCGAGTGAGTTACTACTCCTTTCTTGACTTTGCTTTAGTTATAATTGTTTAGTTGTTATTTCCTTTTGTTGTTTTGTTTATCTTTGGTTTTATTTTGGACAACTTTCTAACTTGTGTGTTTCTCCTTTTTATTTGTAGTGACTGCTGAGGGATGGCGAGACTTGATTCACAGGTGTGCACTGACACTCTATTGCTCCCTTTTGATGGTACTCGGGCCGAGCTCACTAAGGACGTTGGGGAGCCCTCAGCAGCTGGTCGACATACAGATGTCTTTGCCCCTGTCTGGAAGGCGACAAAGATCATTACCTCCCTCCGCACCGAGCTGGCTGGATATAGGACTGCTGAGCGCTTGATGAGGAGTCGCTCTCATAGTGAGACCATAGCTGCTGGCCGTGATCATGAGCCCTCCGTCCATTCGAGAGAATCGTCACAAGTAGGAGTCTGGCAGCGGCCATACACCCTCTGAGGGATCTCACAGAGATTGAGAGATCATAGTGTCTTTTTGTAGTGACTTTTGGTTGGATATTTGTACGTTTGTTTTGTATTTTGCGGGCTCATTGAGTGTTTTGACCATGCCTTAGTGCATGATGGCATTGTACATGAAACACCATTTATATATATATATATATATATATATATATATATATATATATATATATATATATATATATATTTGGATCTAGACTCTTGGTGCCTAGAATTTTGTGACTCGTTTCCATATGTATACTAGATGTTTTTAGAGTATTTGTTTTCATGCTTTTCAGAATGTATGCAATGGATAACAAATGATAGTAAACAGAATGTTTTACTTTGTATGCTTTTGTAATGTTGATATGCGATGACGAACACATTGTAGTATTGAACTTTCGACCTCTTTGGGCAATGTCTGTGATTTCTTCTTATGTTGGCAAAACGTGATGAATGTATAGTGATAAAGAAATGAACTTGCCCCATTCCCAACTCCACGCAACCAGTAAGATGCGAGGGCTCTACACCAAGAGTTGGGAAGGGCACAAATTGTATGAGTTTAAATGAATAAAATGATGAAAGACAGACAAACCAGTGACAAAACCAAACTTAGACCTACCCACTTACCCTACTCATAACTACCACCAAACTCAGAAGGCCACTTACTTTCCAATTTATCTAGACTTAGATCTATAAATGGCAACTGGTTGACAAAATCTGGTTTTGAGGATTTGATCTCTTTGGAATTTGGACATTTGTTTTCACTTAATATAATTTGATTTGTATTTCTAGAATACCAAGATTTGTTAATTTGTGTGAATGGACCCCCCACACCCTGCCTCATGCCACTAGTAAGAAGCATGGGTTTGTCACCAAAGGCAAGATATAGGCGAGTAAGGGCACTTCTTTCCTTTCCCAACCTCACACCACCAATAAGAGATGCGGGCTTATCACCAAAGGCTTGTGGGGCAAAGAAGTGTGTAAAATAAAAATATTTTGTTTGCTTGGCACTTTTGATTCTATTTGATTTTGACATTTCTGATATGTGACTTTGGGATATCCTTTCTTTCAAAGAGACTTAAGAGGGATAGATGTGACACCAAGAAGCTTCTAGAACAGACCGTAGGTAAGGACAACTTCACCTAGTAGAAAGAAAGAGCAAAACCAAGTATGCAGGCCTTGGTATGGTTTTTGTCAATACTTGTCTGTCAAACTTGATGAGAAGATTTGAAATTACTTGATGATGTTTGAGGAGATGTGATTTGAATGCTTTTGCCAATATTTTCATAAATTTGTAATAGATTGCTTAAGAGTAAGTTCCTTGACTACCATTTTTACGAAATGAGTGGACAAAATGAAACAACTAAATGACTAATGTAATGTAGGTAGCTATAATGTACAAGTGGTGATTCTGATGTCTTATGCGTAAAACCATTTAAGATGCAAGGAATTGACGGTTTCATTGAATTCCTCACCTTCTAGTGTGCACAAGAGATACACACCATTTCCGTAGTCTTTCATGACTCGGTATGGGCCCAACCACTTGGGCCGGAACTTCCTTCCTTCACCGGTTTTCTTATCAATCCAGTTGTCTAGTATTAAAACTAGATCTCCCTCATATATTTCTTGCTCATAGACTTTTTGTTATAATGTCGGCACATCCGGTCAGCATAGGCTGTGTCATTATTCAGCGTTTAGCTTGGCCTCGTCAAGGCTTTCCAGTTGAGAGAGGCATGCCTCCCTGTAAGCTTCTTCATCCAAAGTCCCTTGTAATGAGATGCAGAGACTGGGTATTTCAACCTCGATTGGGAGAACGCTTACGCCCCAAATACTAATGAGAAAGGGGTTGCTCTTGTTGGTGTTCTTAACTTGATGATGTTTGAGGAGATGTGATTTGAATGCTTTTGCCAATATTTTCATAAATTTGTAATAGATTGCTTAAGAGTAAGTTCCTTGACTACCATTTTTACGAAATGAGTGGACAAAATGAAACAACTAAATGACTAATGTAATGTAGGTAGCTATAATTTACAAGTGGTGATTCTGATGTCTTATGTGTAAAACCATTTAAGATGCAAGGAATTGACAGTTTCATTGAATTCCTCACCTTCTAGTGTGCACAAGAGATACACACCGTTTCCGTAGTCTTTCATGAGAAGTATGGGCCCAACCACTTAGGCGGAACTTCCTTCCTTCACCGGTTTTCTTATCAATCCATTTGCCTAGTATTAAAACTAGATCTCCCTCATATATTTCTTGCTCATAGACTTTTTTGTTATAATGTCGGCACATCGGCATAGGTCAGTGTCATTATTCAAACGTTTAGCTTGGCCTCGTCAAGGCTTTCCAGTTGAGAGAGGTGTGCCTCCCGTAAGCTTCTTCATCCAAAGTCCCTTGTAATGAGATGCGGAGACTAGGTATTTCAACCTCAATTGGGAGAAGCTGGCTGACACCGACGCCCCAAATACTAACGAGAAAGGGGTTGCTCTTGTTGGTGTTCTTATCGAGGTTCGATGGGCCCAAAAGGCCGATATAGTTTTAGATGCCAATCTCGCTTGTTCTCCTTGATTGTTTTGAGGAGAATAGCCTTTAATGTTTTGTTTGTTGCTTGGCTTGCCCATTGGCTTGAGGGTGGTAAAGAGAGGTTGTGTGATGGTTTATTTTGAATTTCTTTTGCATAACTCACGGCCCTCATCGCTTTTAAAGGATGTGCCATTAAATAAGATAATGATTTGTGGGACACCATACCTACAAAATGATTTGGTTCGAGAATGAATTTCGCAATTACCGAACAAGTACTATGGTGAGAGGCATGGCCTCCACCCATTTAGTAAAATATTCCATGTCCGTAATTATAAAATTATGGCCATCGGTTGTGAGGAGATAATTTCCCTATTGTTGGTCGTCAAATAGGACTTTACGAAGAGCAAGATCGAGGGACAAGAAGTCCCTCCTCTTTAATGGGAGAGGTTCCCTTATTCGAGAAACGAACCTATTTACAAATATACAAAACATGATTTTCTGGTTGAACTTGGATATTACGAAAGTGTTTTCTATAAAGATCATCAATTACAAAAGGACTGAGGAATGAGAGTACGGGAATGAGCAGAAAGGCAACACTCAGAATTATAGATAACAGAGTAATTCTTTATGTATGCGAAGTTACAGTGAATTGAAACAAGATCATTTGTATCATATAAATAAGATGGAATTTAAAGACACAAAGTTCTGTAAATAACATCTGCCAGAACACAAAGTTTCTTAACATAACACAGACAAATGATCTTCACAAAAATAAATGAAAGCTGGGAACAACAGAGATCAGATAGACAAAGAATGGAAAGCCCTTCTGTATTGATTTCTTTATGATCTATTTACACTTTCAGAAAATAAACCAAGTTCTTCCTCCCTTCAAAATGGCATGGAGAGGCCATTATATAGCTTACAAATCAGTTATTCTTTGTAACTACTTCTTTTAACTAAAGATTAGTTAAGGATTGCCAACCGCAATACCTCAACTAATTACAATGAATCCGAGAAAAAGAATTAGAAAAGAAGAGAAGAATAAGGAGAAGAAGACAGGTGGTTATGAATGGGAGGGACCCACTGACTTCAAAATTCTCTGCCTGAATCTCTTCAATGCCTCGGTTATGTCTCTGCCACGAGGGACTGACGTGCTGGCTGTAGACTGAGTATGGTAGAATCATCTGCGCCGTTGGTGTAGGGTTTGCATCAGCCATCCTCGACCAAAAAGTCGCCAAAGTCAAGATGATGAGCTTCACTGTCCCTGACATTTGATCTTCAAATTGATAGTAATTCGGAGGGTAGAGCCGCACACTAAACTCGGGAAGGAATTACAGCGTGAAAAATGCATAGGGGGTTCGCTCATAATATAGCCGTTTAGGAGAGAGAAAGATAATGAATGCGCATTTACCAATTTGAATAAGCAAGATATTCGGGTAGAGCGGGAAAAAATAAGCACGAATGGCACTTGGTTCATTTGGGACATGTGAGACGTGAATGCGCGAAACACGCGGCTCGGGCGATTCGGGCGAAGCGGGGAAAAGACGCACAAATGTCTTTTGGGACATGCGGAACGAAAGTGCGTGAAGTACGCGACTCGGGTGATTCGGCCGAAAATGGAACAACTTGCCCATTTGAAATTGGGACATGCGGGACAAGTGAGACGCGAATGCGCGAAACACGCGGCTCGGGCGATTCAGCAAAGCGGGAAAAGACGCACAAATGCCTTTTGGAACGTGCGGGACAAAAGTGCGTGAAACACGCGACTCGGCCGGATCGGGCGAAAATGGAACAACTTGTCAAATTGAACTTGGGACATTTGGGACGTGAAAGCGCGAAGTACGCGGTTCGGGTGATTCGGCCGAAAATGGAACAACTTGCCCGATTGGACTTGGGACATTTGGGACGTGAAAGCGCGACGGGCCCGAAAAAGACAAACTTCGGGGAAACCGGCCGATCGGGGAACAGAGCGCCCATTTGAACTTGGGACACGCGGGACAAAAATGTCCGACAGGCCCGAAAAACACACAGAATGACCCAAAAAACGTAGATTTTTCCCAAATTCTCGACTTTTAACATGGAGTACAACAGAGAAGACACCCAAACTCAAATTTTTAAAATTTTCACTTCCTTAAGAGCAGGGGAATTTTGAGTGGACAACACCTATCAAGTCTAGACCCCACGTGGAGAAAGGCCATGGGGTTTATTGGTTTCGTGGATTGTCTTTGGCTGTGAATCTTGTGAGATAATTCTTGGCATTTGTGGCACTTACGTACAAACTCTAATGCGTCATGTTCGAGAGTGGGCCAAAAATTGCCCATCCGATGTATTTTGTGAGCAGTGGCATGACCACCGAAGTGGCCTCCACATATCCCATTGTGGGATTCATAAAGAATCTTCTTGGATTCTTTTGTGTTGACACATCTTAGAAGCATTCGTCGAAGGCTTTACGATAGAGTACTTGTTCTAAAACAACATATTTAGCGGTGATAATGCGTAATCACTTTCTTTGTTGTGATGTGGCACTTTCCGGGTATGTGTGGTCCATGATAAAATTGATGATATCAGTGTACCAGGGACATGTAGAGATGGGGGGCTTGGTTTCGACAAAGTATATACACTCATCAGGAAAGTCCAGATTTACCAGATCGCCTCCATCTAGTGGATTGTCAGCTAACCAGTCTGTAATGATTTGTCCCTTAACGAATTTTTGGTTTACAAATGTTAACTCAAATTCACCCATTAAGGTTATGAAACACCCATCCTTTTTAGATAAAGATCCTTGTGTGAGGAATATTCGTAAATGATCTGTCTTTACAATGACCCTTGTTTCTTGGTTTAACATGTAATGTCTTAAACATTTTGTTGCAAAGACTATGGCAAGGCATTCTCTCTCTGCCTGTGTATAATGTGTTTCATAATCGAGCAACGTTTGGCTAATGAAATAGACCACACGTTCTCATTTATCATTGTCTTCTTGAGCCAGCATGTAGGCTAGCGAGACATGAGTGGCTCGTGAGTATAGGATCAAAGGGTGGTCTAGGTCTAGGAGGCATTAGCATGGGTGGAGACAACAAGAAACATTTAACTGCTTCGAAGGCCTCGTTGTATTCTTTAGTCCAATCAATGCTATAATTTTTCTTTAATAGATTGTTGATTGGATGAATGGAAAAACTTAAATCCGGGATGAATCTTTGGATTACACCGAGTTTCCCAATAAATGACTTGATTCCATACTCATCCAATGGTGGAATCATTTCGAGAATAGCCTTGATTTTCCATATGGATCAACATCAATCCCTCGTGAAGATATAATGTAGCCCAGAAGTTTGCCTCTGTCACACCAAACATGTGCTTCTCTCGGATTTAATGTGACGCCATATTTAATTAATCATGAGAGGATGATATGGAGTACTACGGATGATCACAACACTTCTTATCCTTGGCCAATAAGTCATCCACATAGGATTCCATAATTTTATGGATAAGTATCATGGAATATGTATGTCATTGCCTCGCGATACGTGTGAAGACAGGCGTTCTTAAGACCGAATGGCATGACAACGTAACAATAAGTTCCCTAAGGAGTTATGAGTGTAGTTTTAGCTTGATCCTGTTCAGATATTTTAATTTGATTATACCCTAAGAACCCATCCATGAGGGACAACAGTTCAAATCCAGCTGTTGCATCAACAATAACATCAATGGATGGTAATGGGAAGTCATCCTTGGGACAAGCTTTGTTAATATCCCGAAAGTCTATGCAAATGCGTATCTTCCCATTCTTTTTAGAACAGGGACGATATTAGATACCCATTGTGAATAGTCAACGGGTTTGATGAATCCCACTTGGAGAAGTTTTATTACTTCCTCTTTTACCATGAGAGCCACTTTTGGCTTCATTGGTCTTGACTTTTGTTTAATTGGTTTTGCATCTGGTTTAGTGACAAGGTTATGTACCACGATGTGTGGTGCAATGCCCATCATTTCTTTATAGCTAAATGCGAAAGCCTTTTGATGTTCTTTGAGGACTTGGGTGTGTATTTCTATCTCCTCCGGAGTTAATGAGGATCCCAACTTCAAAATTTTTGGTTCTTCCTCCATTCCGATGTTTATGTCAATGGTTTCTTCTATTAAAGAAGCGTTACCTTCTTCAAACTCAGGTGGGGCTGGAGGTAGTTCCAAGCTTTCTTCGTCTTCTACCTCATAGATATCGAGATCCTTTTGTGGAGGAGACTCTACCATGGGATTTCCAAAATAGGAAGAGGAATGTGGTATTAGGGAAAGATCCACTCTGTGGTAAGCAAGGTGTAGCTCCACATAGGCGTTTAGATATTCAAGAGTGACTATATCACTGTCAAAGCGATAGGAAAATCATTCTTAGCTTCTCCATGAGTCAGGAGTGGGTTTGTTGGTATTTTACGCACTAATGGTTCAGTATGAAGTGATACCGTGAAATTTGTATCTTCCAACTCACTATTTGGAGTGAAACGAGAAGCTGAGGTTGCTGTTGAATCTGCGAGAAGGTTTTGCTCTTGTGGGATTGCTTCAATTGATATGAAGTTGGATCCCTTGCTCGATCTAATACCGTTATTTTTAGAGTTGTAAATGTTCAGCCCTAGTTTGATATACTTCATAGACTTGGTTTACAACTAGTTGTGAGCCTCCTAAGCACTTTAATGTTATCGAAACCCATTATTTTGGCTAGGATGAGGCCAAGGAGGAGAGCTTCGTACTCAACCCCATTCTTCGTGCATTCAAAGTTTAATTTAAAGGCGAAAGGTAGGATCTTTCCCTCAGGTGAAGTAAAGATCACTCCTACCCCAGCTCCAAAGCGACATCTAGCTCCATCGAAGTGGAGAGTCCAATATTTGCTTGGAAAACTGGATATTGGGATATTTGTCGTATCTATTTCTTCTGCTTTTGTTACTTCTACCATAAAAACTTCATTTGATGGAAGAGAAGCAATTCCTAGGGTGCATCCAATACCCATAGAATCAAATGGTAGGAGAATAGGTAAATATTTCTCTAGCAACTCGACAATTTTTGTGGTAGTCCCTAATGACACTGTTTCTATGACATTGGTCTCATTTTTGAGTGTTGGAATGCCCTTGACTAGATTTGTAATTTCCAATTCTGTGGTGGGTATCAACTTCTCTTTTGGTTTTGAATTAATTGGTTTGGTAAGTTGATTTGTTAGGAGTTCAAACTTGGAATGAATGCCTGGTCTTTTCTTCAAATCAGCTAGGTGTATATCGAAGGGTTTTGGGTCACCTTGTGCCACAAATATTTTCCCTAAGTGTAGAAATCTTATTTCTTGGAATAACGTGGAAGGGATTGCCTTCATGCGGTGTATCCATAGTCGACCAAGGATCATATTATAGTTGGTTTCCGATCTATAATATAAAATTCGGTGAGGACTTTCTTGGTTCCTAAAGTGACTGGTAAAACTATGGTTCCAATTAAGGTGGCCTTGAGACTATCATAACCTCTTACCGTATTTCATGTTGTAGAGCAGTTTGTCTCTCCGTATCCTAACTTTTGAAGAAAGTGAAGGGGACTATGTTAACTATTGCCCCATCATCAATCATTACGCGTTTAACATAATTATTATAAACCCATACTTGTAAATGAAAAGCTAGGTCACCTCTTCGCATAATTTCGCGTCTATTGGCATTTTGCTTATATCAAATATAAACTCAAAGCATCCCTATCCGGCTGCCTCGGAGGGTAGACGTCAAAGTCTACACGGTTTACTTACGTTTCGGAAGAGGGTAATATTAATTAAATGACCAAGGCCTAATGCTTCTAAGAGAGCAGCCCTATGGGCGGGAGAGTTCTTTAACAAGTCCAAGAAGGAGATGTGAGAGAAGGTTTTCGTTAAATCATTAATTAAATCATAGGTGCCTATGGGTTTTACCAACATTTGTTGAATGTTGTCTAGTTCCAATGGATAACTTGGAGTTGGTTGAGAAGAGTAATCCCATGTTCTTGTTATGGTTTCTATGGGTAGCTTGGTGTCTAATTCTACCTAGACCAACTATCTTGGTTTGCGGTCGAGTTCCTAATTGGGGTGCGACCGGTGGATTTAATGAAGTTGAAGCTTCATGATCATTGTTTCCTGTTATAACACCCTTGTTTGTTCCGCTTGGATCTAACTTGTTATTGTTAGAATGGTTTGGGAGTGGATCATTAAAGATCTTGAGGGGTGCATTTTGAGGGGAAACTGCCCCTGTGTAAGTGTTTGGTGTGGGTACTACAAAATTTGCTAAAAACATATCTATAAAGAGTTGTTTTTGATCTTCTGGCAAACGCTGCATGAATTTATTGTAGTCACAACAAGTCCTAGTATCGTGGCCTTGAATCTTGTGGAAACCATAATACAAATTGGGATTATAATTTCGAGGTTGTTGATTTGAAACCTGTTGTGGCCCAAAATTCTGATAAGGTTCTTTGGTTGTTAGAGTTAAAATTTTGAGGTTGTTGCCTTTGGTTTTGACTTTGATATCTAGTTGGGTTTTGATTTGGACCTTGTGTTTGGATTTTTTTTGTTGTTGTTGTTGTGGTCGTGGTGGATGATTAAAATCCACCATGTTGATTGTTGGAGTAAAATTGTTATTTCGCTGATTGTTAACGGGTGGCAAAGTGTTCACAACATTTGCTCTTTTAGTTTGGTCAGTTACTCCATTTGTTGTAACTCCATGGTTCTTGTTAAGGATCTTAGGTCCTTGATTAGCATTCACGGTATTAGGATAGGCCGCAGTGTTTTGATTGGGAGTGATTAATTTCCCATTTGTTCCATATGTCTTACGACCACTATCTATCGCTGCTTGGTTGATTCGGAGAGCACTCTCGAGTACTTCATCATAAGTTCTTAGTGGGAGCTTCTGGACTTCTTCCTTTATCTCTCTATTGAGAGAATTAAGGAATAAATCGCATAGTTCCATTTGATTCATGTTTGGAGCACTTGCTGATGAGTAGGGAACCGTACGCCATCTTTGAATAAAATGAGCAGTGGATTCATTATGTTCTTGTTTAATATGTAAGAATTCCCTGATTCCTGTTCTTAATAATTTGTTCATATCAAAATATTTGATGAACTCTGACATGAGTTGTTTAAATGAGTGTATCGAGGCTTCAGGTATTCTGTAATACCAATCAAGGGCAATACCCTCTAAGGTCTTAGGGAATATCTTAGCAACAACCCCATCCCAAGGGAGTAATTCCCATATGGCTATGTGGCATAGGCCTTAATGTGTGCATTTGGATCTCCTTCCCCTTTGTATTTGGGTAAATCAGGAAGAGGTCTTGGAAGCATAACACTTCGTATGGTGAAGTTTGAGGGCTCTTTTAAATATTCTAAATAAGTCCCTACCGCATAGGTCTCGACCATTGATGGTGCTTGCTGAGGGGTGGGGGTGGCATGGTTTGTTGATATGGCATAGCGTATGCATTTGTAGGGACATAAGGGAATCCCTATGGTTGAACGAACATCTCGGGAGAAGAGAACATGTCTCCTTGTGGTGATTTTGAATAAATGTTTAAGTAGGGAGGAGCATTGTTTTGGTATGGGTTGTTTGGTGCCAAGCCGGAGGTATCATATTTTCAATTGGAGCGGCATTTGAAAATGCGGTCCTAGTTGGTGTTTGTTGTGGGTGATTATACGGATGTTGAGGAGGCATGCCTAATGTGTCTATTCCTGTGAGGAGGTCAACTTTGACGGGGGGTGATGCGAGAGGGTTGGGGATTCTGTTTGCCCAAAATATGAATTTTGGTTTGCTTGAATAAGCTCCAGCCCTCTGACCTTCTCAACTAAGGCTGAAATGACCTCTATTGGCGAAGACACAATGTTTTGCCTTAATGGCGTTTGTTGTATACTTTAAGGTTGTAAAGGGGTATGATACCCTGCTATGAATTGATCATTACCTTGCCAAGCTTCACCGAGGGCATTTCCCATAGGTGGAGGAATGAGGGTGTTTTCTTGGAGTAGGGTATCAGATTGTATTTGCAAACTCCCTATAGGTGGGTACATGTTTTGGAAGTGTTGTTTGCTTCTAGCGTAGCGTGCTAAGTACTCCTCATCCAAAAATGGGAGTGGATCTGACTGTCTACTAATCTGTGGTTTGAACAAGACCCGAGGAGATGAAGTGGATTCTCCAGTAAACGTCATATTGTTAGAGCCTGAGGGCTCTGGTTGTTGTGTTTGTGCAAGTTGATCCAACTCCTCAATTCGGAACAAAGAACTAGAACTAGTTCTTTGAGGGGGAGTTTGAGATGACAAGTAATTACTTGAATAGTTATCAGCCCATGCATGCATAAAGCAAGGGTGATGGTTGTCTATTTGTTTGACCATAATTTACTTCGAGACTAGAGAGAGGTCTCGTATATGCATTGTATCCCGACATATTCGGGGTATATGAATACCCGCAAAATAATGGGAAAGAGTGAAGGTGGATGAAAGAAATGAAAATAAAAGGGGAACAATTGTTTATTTCACGTCGGGTTCACCAATTTTGTTGGTGAAGTTGATGTGAAGGTTTAATGAGGTAGAGAAGATGAAACAATTGTTTGTTTCATGTTGGGTTCACCAATTTTGTTGGTGAAGCTGATGTGAAGGTTTAATGAGGTAGAGAAGATGAAACAATTGTTTGTTTCACATCGGGTTCACCAATTTTGTATGATGGAAAAGTGACATGCGAGCATAAGAATCTACAAGTAACTCTTCCTCGTACCCGACCTCCCGAGGTCATGCTGAGACGGCCGGTGAATGTGGAATATATATGGATATAGACAAACTAGTTGGGTAATCTTATATCCTCAATACGTAATAATGGAATCTGTGAATCTAAGGCGAAGAAGGCCCTCCTAACCTGAATTGGTGTAATGGATTACTCGGATATAATAGTTGTTCGGAGGCTCCAATCAATGTCGAGCTCTGTCAAGATCCTATTTATTGGTTGTTGGATACGTGGGAAGTGACCTGTAGGTGCTTCGTGTATATTTCCAGACAAGGTCATGAAAATGGTGATGGGAGGTGTAGTGGATTCTCTGGGGTTTTATGGTCGATTCTTTGGTCTAGTCCAGAAATCCTTAGCTTGATTGGTTGCTACGTTTAATAAGGAGAATTGTGTAATGATGTCTGGTGGGAGTGGTGAGGACCTAAATACTAGTGTCATAAACCAGCATCAACGTCTGATCGATCAATAGGCCCGTTGGGTTGTGGGACCTGTGGATCACAACCGTAAGTTCGTGGTTGTGTTGGACCTCCTATGGTCATGTGAAGAGTTAATCTCTCCTTCCGATTATCCAATAATCATACGCCTTTTCAGCCTCTATGTTTAGAACTAGAAGTTGTGTAATTTTCTCAGAATACCTTACAGGTGTTCTGGCAACTTGAATGCGTAAGCTAGTATCTATGTCAACGAGGAGGTCTCTGCATTAGGTTGTGGAACTAAAGGATCATAACCAAATACTTGTTCTCTTTCGAATCCTTGTATAGTCATACGGATGCCCTATCAAGGCAATCTATAGTTAGGATGATTTGACCAAAATGTGTATGCCTTGTCATCTTCAATATTTAACTCTCTCAGTTGTTCACTAATTACTCGTAGGTTTACCGTTGCTCGAAAGACATGTATCCTAAGGTCTTGATCTATATCAGCTAGTGTTGTGGGGAGATTTGGTTGAGGCACTATTGGTTCAAATATGTATTCTCTGGGCTCTCTAGGTCCCGTGATTGTCATGCAAAACGATTCAACTTTTAACTAAAACTAATAAACTAATTATGAAAGATGTATCTACACTATGTATGTATTCTTTTATTTTTGTATTTTCGATGAAGTATTTTAATGAAATTAAAAGAGTAGCTATTTTAATATATTTAGCAAATGGACAACTAATCTAGTAACAAAATTAAAACAAAGTAGCCGGTGTAGCTTATTTGCCTGTGCAGTTGTGAATTTATCCTAAATATCTAAGCAACTAATTGTTTTAAATTGAAAGGCTTTCGATCCCACCTCAGAAGTGAGGAATGAATCATAGTTTCTCAGAAACTATCAATCCCCATGACTTCGGGCGATATTGAGAGCGAGCTTTGATTGAAATAAAATAATTTACTACTCTATTTGATATGTTGTAACTAGAACTTTGATAGCTCAAACCGGAGTTTAGAACAATGGTAAATTCGGTTGTGTGTGACTTCATCCCCTCAATATGATCTCCTCGTTCCTTCGTGGTCTCTTGAACCCGAGAAAAGCATGTATATGATAGCATCACAGAATAAGGTACTTAAACAATGGCGTGACTTTGGATATAGATCGAATACAATGCGAGTAAGAGAGAGATAGTGCAAGTGAACAGAGCTTGACTATGTAATTCCTAGCGGGATTTATCGCGGGAATACGACACAAATGCACCGAGAGTTCTAGAAAATATCTTTTGTGACTAAAAACTCTGTAATTCTAAATGGATTCCAATCTAAGAATGAAACTACCTTACTCTAGTGATCGACTTGCATGGAACAACAATGAAGAAATATCGAAACAAGAAGATCAAATGACCTCTAAAAAGCAAAGGAAGACTAACAATGGATGTAAAACATGAAACAATTGGAATTCTAAGCAAGAAACTCAAAAGACTGAATGATTAAACAGAGAGAAGGAGAGGGGCCATTTGTTTGAAAACAAGATGGCTATTTATAACAAATGCATTCACTAGAAGGTAACTTGGAATGAAACTCTTTTACCATCAAACAAAGTGAAAACACTATTCATAGGGTGGCCAAAACATAAATGCAAAGCAAAGTAGCTGAAAAATGTAGATAGAAATTGAAATTTTACATTTGCCGTGATTGTTGGAACTTTTCGGAAACGCGCGAGGACCATTGCCCTGGGTAGGGTGGCGACCTCGTCACTTAAGACCAAAACAGGGAAAAGGGGGGCAGAGGGCAGAACAAAGCATGCGGAGGCCGGATGAGGCATATGGGATACAAACATATAATTGGCGAGCTTTTCTGGATCTCGAACACCTTGCGAGGAGACCTGTATCATCATTGGGGTATGTGTAACATCTTTTCTGGCGGTGTAGTACCCTACAATTTTGGGTACGTACACATACATCTCTCACTCTTTTCTCATCCTTCCCTGAATCCGTCTTCTGCCTGTTCATCCTACTTACACACTCTCATAGTATGGAAAATTCACTTGAGGGTTCCCCTTCAGTCCATTTTGTCATACCCTATTCCCACCAACTCTATCATCATTCTTCTTCTTCTTTAGCTTGGTGATCCTACTTAACCATCCTTGTCGCATGACAATCTTACTTAAGAGTCCCTCTTAAGGTTGATCTGCCCTATGGCCTTCCCCCTCCCATCATATTTCCCCCATCTTATTTCTCTCGCCTCTCATCGTGATCATCTTCTTCAACCAACCATTCCACCCCGTACCCAATACAATTTTGTCTTTCTCCTTGCATATCATCCCTGTCGGTTTGGTGATCTTACTTAACCACTCGAGCATGATAACGATCTTACTTAAGAGTCTCTCTTAAGGATGACCTGTCATCTTGCACTCGCCCATCACTCTACATTCTCACCATCCATATTTTCTCTTCATTCCCCATCATCACATCTTCTTACCACCACTATCACCATCCTCTACTTGGCAATCTTACTTAACCACTCGCGTGGCATGACGATCTCACTTAAGAGTCCCTCTTAAGGATGATCTATCTTCTTGCCTTTCCCCATCACTACAAATCTTCACCTTTCACTCTTTTTCGACATTCCCCATTATCACATCCTCTCACCTCCTCTTCCATTCTCGCAAACACCACTTCACACTTGCCCACTTTTCATCTCCATCATCCCTCACTTGGTAATCTTACTTAACCCCTTCCGTCACATGACAATCTTACGTCAGGGTCCTCCCTACGCTAAACTCATCATTCTGAACTTCTCCCTCGCCTCATTCTTTGTTTACTTTGTTGATCGCTTCTTCCACCTAGTCTCTCCTACCAACCACATTTTCCTCCTACCATTATCCTTTCTCCACCTATCATCTCACAACATATGTTTACTATCTTCCGCCTATAACCATGTTCCTTTCTCCCATTTTTTCCTTCTTGATCCATCATCCTTCATATCGTTTCTTCCCATTCTTTTCATGTCTTGTTTCTTCATCCTCACCTCATTCGTCCTCATCCTCCGCATCCTCTCCTCACTTTCACCTAGTCATAACTCATCCCTCACATTTTCTTTACTCTTTTCACTTCATCTTCTCGAATTCTCCCACATATCTACCCCCACGCTTACTTGTCATTGTTGTTAACATTCCTCTAACATTCTTTCATCATCATCTTCTATTCCCTGCGCTAATAATTGTTAGTGGACTTTCCCTAAAAATCATCAATCCTCATTCCGCATGACCTCATTCACTCCCTTGGACCTTCTCCATTTTCCCTTCATTCCTTCCTTCCTCTAGGCCCACCACTCATTGTTAGTGGGCTTTCCCTAACGTCCCTTCATTGGCGTTACCCTTTCCATTCCTTGTTACCTTTCTCCCTTTCTTCATTTTTTCTCTCATCCTTCCCCACCACTCATTGTTAGTGGACTTTCCCTAATGTCCCCTCACTGACATTGCCTCTTCTATCCCCCATTCTCTTTTCTCTCCCATCCTTTTCCCCACTCCCACCCTTTCTTGTCGCTTCTTCCCCACCTCTCCATCTTCCCTTCGCCCTCTTCAATATCTTTACTATCTTCATCATACATCCTTTGTCTATTGTCTCGTAATCCTAGTATCCTCATTTCATGCATCTCTACATCTTTTCCAATCTGTGTCATTCCTCCCCTCTTTCTTCTCTTTACATTCCTCATATTGCTCACTCTACACTTATTATCCCCATTCTTGTATTCCCTTCCTTCTACATCATTTTCTTTGTTATCCTCTTCTCTCTCCCACCCCTTGTCTTATTTCACTTCCTTTGTATCATCTTCTTCCCCTTTTTACCTCATGTTTCCTCCTTACTTCCCCGATAACTTGGCTCTTTAGCATTGTCCCATCTTTTTTATCATCCCACCCTCCACATGCATCTCCATGCGGTCTGTTCCATATTCTTTGCCTTGGTCTTCCTCACGAAGACCCGGTTCCTTCAATCTTCTCCTTGTATTCGCTCTGTCCTCCTTTCCTCCCCATAATTTTCACATTTCTTCTGACCACCCCTCCTTTTCTCTACCACCCCTACCTTTTCATTTATTTTGTACCCATTTCTCTTCTTTTCTCTAATCTTTTCACACTTTCCTGGCCCCTCATAGTTTTTTTCTCCGTTCTACCTCTTCTTTCATCTTCTTTTAATTTTTCGTCAATTTTACCCCCTACTCCCACCTCATCTTCTCCTTCTTATTTATCTTTCCCGTTTCTTGCTTTTCTCAGCTCTATCATTTCTTTTGCTTTCCTGCATCCCTCTTTATTATCTTTGTTGCTTCCTTCATATGGCACATCTCTCTATTTCATAATTTCACCCTCTGCTTTGTCATTTTCTGTCTTCTTGTTTTTCCTTCATCATTCCCTTCTTCCCCTATCATCCCTCTCTCTTATTCTCTTCTACCTCTTTCATTCCTTTTTTGTCCCTCCTCTATCTCCATAACCCTTCACCTTTCTTGCTCTTCTCATAATCAACCACCAATCCTGTCCATTCCCTTTTCTCTTTCCCATTGCATCATTCCACACACCCTCACACCTAGCATTCAAGGTCGATTGAATCCTTTCTCCATTTGTGTCATGCGGTCATTCCATTATCTTACACCCCATTATCGTCATCCTCCTCTCTGCAGAATTAATCTCTCCTCTTTTCGAGAGCTCTGTCATATATTCCATTCTCATCAGCCCTCTCGAGGGGGCATCATCACATTTGTCCATAATCACATCTTCTCATGACATTTTTGTCTTGGAGGATACCATGACATCCATCACTCACCACCTTCTATTCTCTCCAACAAACATTCGCTCTACTTTTTGCTTAGGAAAAGTAGATTGAATTCTTCCCCCATTCTCACAAGTGAAAGTTTGTTCTACTTCTTAGAGAAAGCTTTCTCTTTTCTTCCTCTGACAACTTCTTATCGAGGGAACACCTCCTTCAAGAAGAATCTCTTCAAAAATCTTCAATCCTGCCACCTGAGGCATATTCACTCCATCTCGTCTACTTTCTTTGAAAGGACACTACTTTCATAGTACCCTTCCAAAGAGGGGAAAATGTAGACACCCTAATTTCACATCTCAAATAATTCCCTACCTCATTTCCCACAAAAATGCACTCTGAATTAATCAAATATAATTTGATTAATTATCCATTTCAAATCTAAAAATAACCTAATCCTTACCACATGTCATTATTCTCCATGTTTTTCTACTATTGAATTAAAAATTCAAAATCAAATCCTCACCCACTCTTCGTGGTCCCCACTCACCTAAAATCCTCCACTCATGAATTAAAAAATCTAATTCAAATCCTCACCCATTCTTTGTGGTCCCTACTCACCTAATCTTGCCCACATTTTCAAACCATGATTACTTAAATTACTCTAATTTAATCACATCCCCAAGCTATAAATACAACCTCACCCCTCCTCTAAGATAGGGGAATAAATTTGAATGACATGTCGAATTCTTACATCCTTTGAGCAAAGAACATCCCTCCACCTCGTCCTAATGCCCAAATAGCCTCATCTTGAAGCACCCCAAATCCATAATCCTTTTATCCATTTGGTGCAAAGTAAGTAGATCATTGTTGCAGGAAGGCCTTGCTCTTTTCGAGAAAAGCACCTACATATCATGCAATTAGGGCTCATCCATGTTTCCATGCCCATTCTGAGGTTTGCTACGGAATCGCGAAGGAGGAGGTATTATTGTTAGTGTTTTACTTTCTTGTTAGTAGCGTATTTTTCCTAGCTCACATGGAACATTAGAACAAGGCCATATTTGACTAGACTTGAGCTTGCACCTCTAACACTCACAACACTTGAAGTTGATGTTTTTAAGTGACAAAAACTTGCAAAAGGAAGGGGGCAAACTTTTTGTCCCTCATGTACCTTTGAACCTTAGATAAAATTCAAGGGGACAATCCATGCTCAAAAGTGAGCTCATGTTTTTTTCATATTTTGATGTCATCCTGCCAACTCCGTTTTAGGACACCAAGAGTGCTTTTTCCGCCCGAGAGCATGGAATGGTGTTTTGGGGTCAAAACTTATATGATTTTGACTCCAAATAAATTTTTGAGATCATCCCAGCCACTTTAAAGAGCCCATTTTACCTACAAATTGATTTTTAGGGAATTTTCCACTCTTGACTCGAAGGGATAACCACAATGTCATGGATTATCATAGAAGATTTTGGAGTCTTGGAACAAAAGTGACAAGTCCAACATTTGGAGGATTCAAAGATATTTCCATTGAATATTTATTTTCCTCCCAAATCCTCCTAGAACTCCCATAATCATCTAGATAATTTAACTTTTCATTGGAGTATGACATCCCCTATACCCGCAATGACCCTGTTTTGCTTGTTTGAAAACTGAAATCACCTGGCTCCATATAATTTCACCAAACATCCTTGAATTCATTCAAAACTCATATGCACAAATTCTAGATGGGTTGTGCCCTTGCAATCACCTTCGGAGGGTATTCACTAGTTGCAAAATGGCAAAAAAATGGTCCTTTCTAGGCCTTGAGAACAATTGTTTGGCTTTGGATCTCAATAACTTCTTCAATCACCTTAGGTATACATCCCTGCACATGAAACACACTTGAAAATCTTGTTAGCATGTTCCTCCTAGCCAAAATGAGGATGACATTATGGGCAAGTTGGCTAGAGGAAGGGTTTATAGTGATTAAGAGAGGAATTTTCAAGTGGGGGCTTGGTTGTCATGACCAACATTTTCAATTTTGCGTCTTTAGACATTTAACACGACAACATGGGATTCATAATCGGAAAAATATACCATTTAAAATTGCCTCCAAATACATGCCTTACTACTCCAAGTCAGATATGCCTCTTCAATGCATCATGAAATCACTTCAACGACTCTAAAAATCTCCACTCAATCAAAACATTATTTCCACATTAGTTGGTTGGCTTTGTCCTCGCTAACATATAAACTTTAAAATATCATGATTCTTTTGCCGATAAGGGTGACGCCATAATGGAAGTGGCCCTTTTACTAACATTAACATAGATATATTAAATACATCTATCTAAAATACACCAAGAGAAATATGCTAGTATAACATAAGTATACATCTATCATGATTCTTTTCAGATATCAATTTCAAGGTTCTTAGCTTAGATTTTTATATACCACATTAATCAATAACTTCATTAAATTCTCTATCAATTTTCCATTGATTTGTGGCAAATGGAATCAATTTAGCTACACCATTGTGTCGTTCTCGTAAAAATCTATTCAAGAAAATAGAGGCACAAACATTATTATATGACCAATATATTACTTAGTTTTGATTGACTTCTTTAAGAAAAAGTACAACAATACATTTACGTGACACTCTAATGGAAGTCAAATTTATTAATTGACTTCTCCAAGAAAAAGGAAAAAAATGCATTTAAGTGACAATGTAATGGAAGTCAAATTTACGGATGAATTGTCATGTGATGGTCAAATGAACGTCAAATTTAATGTTGAGAATAAAATGAACAACTCACTTCATTATAACCCTCGCTGTCATTGTAGGAGCGCCTCTTGACGTAATAATAGTTGATTGGTTGTAGGATGAGTATGTTTGTTGCTCTGTGTTCCCATCTCCTCCTCTATGACTTCATAATCTGAAAAATATCATGTACAATCACCTATAAATACACACCTTTAATATGGCAAGTGGGATATGCTATAATACCATTTCAATTGCAATTGTAAAAGATTTAGTTATGTCATTTATTAAGTAATATTTAAAAAGGACATTTAAGTCATTTTGTGGCCAAATGTAAAACAATGAATCAAATACGAATGCACATTGATCAAATATCAATATCACCTCGCACGAATCGTCTTCGATTAGAAGCTCATCTAAAAGCGGCAAAGAGGTGCCCAGATTTTCTTTTCCCCTCTGCAATTATCTTCTTTCTCTGCCGTGCTGTTCGTGGCGTCAAGAGACAGGAGTGAAGATCGCAAGGAACAGTTCAACGGGTTTTTTGCTCTGGTAAGAGACCATCCATATGTGTTTTTCTTGTGCTTTTTGGCTGTTACGATTTAGGGCATCTCCATGTAATGCTTTTACCGTGCAATTAATTGCAGTAAATTTGTATTGAGGACGGCTTTATTGACAATTTTTATTTGTTTTTGCGTGCTCATCGCACTGATAATTTTTTGTTGCTTGAAAACGCAATAGACACAGGTCTACAGCTGTTAGACCTAAATCTACCTGTCCCTGTAGACGATGACTGTGATTCTAGACATCTCAGTACTTTAGGTGTCAATATTGTGGATTCTCACAGGACTTCCAATGCAGAAACTCAGCAAAACGAGCCCTCTGAATCCTCGGTCTCGGTGGATGCTCAACTACCCGGAACAGGTACAGTTCTTGTACAAGAACTGCACTCCGCAAGTTCTCATCCATCAATCCTTTCAGACTCTCAAGAGTCTTCGTAGCACCCACTATATCAATTTCATAGGCTTCAAAGCTTATCCTTTTTGATATTAGGTCAAATGATCACTATACTCCTTCAATCTTTAGGACAATTACCATATATGTATACCATGAATGTTGCCGAGCTTTGTCAAAAGCTCTAGTAGAAGTCAAATTCCACCATCATTGCCAATGAGTCAATTTTTAAAGGCTTCCAAATACGAGTTTCTTGAAACCTAGAAAAACAGGGTAATTTTTTTATAACATTTCAAAACAAATCCACAAAAGTAGAAGCATCTTCCACTTAATGAATAAGTGAGCATGATAACTCCAGGTATCTTTACCACGGAAACTATCAAATTTGCGATTTAGAATCCTTTGTTTATTCAAATAATATCAAATATGACTCTACTTAAATGTGTTTCATCCTCACAACATGAATCCTGAAGCAAATAACAACTCAGAAAATATCAAAAGCACAATGCAAGCTACTAGCTACAACAGAGAACATATATTGGGAAAATAGCCACAAATACAAAACTATGTAAATCTATCATGCAAATTGCACCTAGCCTTACACCTTTTGTCCTGTAATCATTTGATGCAGGCTGGACCTGCTCACCACTTCTTATGTTAGCCACATTTTCTTCAGGTCTTTGTAATTCCCTTTCTTCACCTTCTCACCCTCTCCTTCTGTTTTCAACTTTCCTGTATTTTAATAAATAGTCTGATGATGTGTGTATATTGACACCATGGGAATGTTACATTTGTACTTTACAGTTCCATTGACCTATTTTGCGCTTTCTTCATTTGCAAGCTAATGTTATTCCTTTCATTCTATCTCATTCAAGTGTAACAAACCTTTATTGGAAATTATAAAAATGACAGTTATTGGGTAGTATATTTCAATGAAAATGTTCCTTGGCTAGGATCCTTGCCCTTCCTTTAAAGTATTCACTGGTTCACAGTCTACCTCTACATTGTGCATTGTTTCACTTTTATCTTTTTTGCATTTTGTGATGCTCAATGCACCGATCATTTTTACACAACTACTTGTCCCTACTCAACAACTGATTGCTTGGTTTACCAATAGACACAGGTAGGTTCTGCTTCACATCCTTGGGAATTATAGATGGGCATTGTCACTGCTCATTCTTCATGTGATTTTTCTTATGCAGAAAGAAGTTGTTCCTTGTATATTTTCAGCTTTTTTTTTTGAAAATTCCTCATTTTTTTAACACATTGCATGATGCATCACTACAAAATATTCTCGAGCACACATCTCTTTGAATTCTTTAGTGCAAAAGTACAAAACGCTCAGCTACTATGTAGCAAAATCATAATATACACAGCCTGCATGCATACATAGGTCTCAAGCTGCTGGGCCTAATTTGCCTGCCCCTGTAGATAATAACTCTGATGCATACATCTCAGTGCTTTAGTTCCTTCATTATTATTCCTGTCAAGCCTGATTTCAGATCACAAATTATTCAATTATTTAGGACTCTATGAGTAGTTGCTTGTACACTATTCCCTTTGCAAGGGTCTTTTCATTTTCTCCACTTAGCAGATAAAATTCTTCATCCTGGGTTGGCTCTCTATATGGTGATCTGCAATTCTTAAAATTCTACCTTTATGTCCGCCAAGGGTTTCCTGCTTTTTATTACGTGTCCGTTGCTCCGTGCTTCTAGCATATTCATCTATATCAAGGGCCTTTGGCTGATGGAGAATTTTTTAACATGTTGAATGGCCATATGTTGTGTTTCTTCATCCATATCATCTATATCTTGTCCAGTATCTTCACAAAAATATCCTCTACCATTTTCTTGGCTAGTTCATACAAATCTGGGTGAATTCTAGCATCAACCAATGGATCCACGACATGGTTCCCAGATGCTGCTTGTCCAGTTCTCCTTACCCGTAAAGAACTAGTAGCGTTTATAAAGACTAATTGCTTCATATCTTCCAAAGAGGTCAACAATTCTCTTTAACTGTAAATCCTTCCAGCCCTTAAAATAGCCTGCCTGGAAAAAGCATCAATATGCCATTAGCTGATTAAAGTATATCGTACATGAATCAAGCAATATGAGCACACAATTTTAAGAAAAATACATACCATATGCCTGGCAGCTTTGAGCATGAACCAAGGCCGTCAAATTCTCGAGCAAGACAATCAACTGTCACATTATCTGGTGTATTACCAGCATCTTCAACTTCATGCCTCTGCAAAAGAATAACAAAAACAGAGACCTTAATTTATTGATAGAAAAGTGACCCGCCTCATCCTATTAGTGACAGGTTTAGACCTGGAAATATACAATAGAGACAGCCAGTTACATTATACACAGCTAATAGATTCTTGCGCAGTTGCTCAGAAGAGATACCAATTTTTGATGATACCGCTACCAATCCAGACTTGTGACAGATGCTGTACATGGATTTGTGTTTTGGCCTCTTGAACTGACCTTTTCTACCTCAACTTTATCAGGAGGAAAATGTAGGTTAAATTTTGTATCTATATTGTCAATAGTCTGTTCAGATTCTGCATCATCAAGGGACTGAAAAACTGTTTCTAACAGCTTCCATTTGTTAGGATCTCTTCTTGCTTCTTCTCCAGCGTGTTTCTCATAAGATGCTTTAAGATCATTCTTCCTCCTTTGAAGGAGAAGCCACTTTCTACCCCGTAGCTGTATTTCCCACAATGCCTAAAAACAGGATATAACTTAAACAGTTGTTTATGTTGTTGTATCACATAACATGTAATCTTAGCCTAGACTCTTACCTTGTACATTTTTGATTGAAAGTTGGAAACAACCACGTCTTTTGGAGAAATCGTTTGCAGCCGTTGGTATTGGTACATGATTAATCGGCCTTCTTCGGCTTAGTGTCAAGGACTGAGGGGTATCCATTCCATCAATTTCACTTGGGACTTGAATTGAGCCTCAACCCTTTTTGGTGTCTCTTGGGATTTGTACCTTGGTTGATGGCAAGCCATTTCCCTTTATACCATTAACCGCACTGTTGGATTACAACCCATTTGCTTGCCTTATGTGTTTTCAATTTAGGTTTCTCTTCTTTGTCTGCAGAGGCATTCTATTGATCTTGAAGTAACTTGAGGCACATCTCTTTGCAATACATGGCAATAAGTGGAACCTAGCACATGCAGCACCTTACAGCTCGGATAATTTGCAATTATACAATCAATGGTTTTTCTGAACCAAAAATTATTCATTATTTCACGAAAATATGCATTATTTGAACAACATAAAAACAATTCAATCTGATAGGAACTTGCTTCTAGCTTTTGATCGTGAAGCATCTTTAATACATTAGCAATATTTTTCACTACAACTTCCTTTTCCAGCTTTGCAATTTGCTGGAACTCTGCCCTCATTGGTACTACTAATGACCCAAATACTTGCTCATATATCCACTTTGGTCTAGTAATGTATTCCCATTGTGTGGAACTGGACCTGTAATCTCTTCATACAACTGAAGAAAACCAATAGAATATTCTTGATCTATGTCAAGAGGACCTGCAAAGTGAAATATATCTTAGTTCAACAATCATAATTAATATACTACCCTCAATTGCAATAACATACATAATATTACAGCTTCACAAAGTTGGGATTATTTGGTGTTATAGCTAGCATCAAAAAGATTTCTTTACCATTAAAATTCCAAACATGGACAATGGGCTACAAAACACGAAAAATTTGTCATCAATTAAATTTACATTTACAAACTTTAAATCATTCATGCACATTTGTTTCACGAATTTCATCATTCTTAGCTGTCATTTACTTCTCTACCAAATTGCTTGGCTCAAACTCATCCTCTAGCCTTCTCGCACCTTGGCCATCATCAAGCACCTTTAAACCAAAAAAAGATCTCAATATGCTCTAGATGTATTTGGATAGAATAGGCTTAGGCAATGGTCCCATGGAGAGTGGAGAGCAATTTGTAGCAGAATGGTCTCATGGAAAGTGGAGAGCAATTTGTAGCAGAATGGTACCATAGAATATAAGATATTACTCTATAGGATCCACCTTTAACTTTTTAGGATTCTATTTTTAAGACTAATATTTGAGTAAATTTCACAATATACGTGTTGCCATTAGGTAATAAAGTTCCCTTAACTTTCAGCAGGTGCTGCAAACTTCTAGCACCCCTCTTAAGCATCTGCCAAAAGTTTCCTGCTAAAAAAGTGGTTCTGCATTTTAGGTAAGTATTGTGGTTGTTCCTGTTTCACATTTTAAATATAAGACTGCTGGTAGACAATAAATAGGGGCTGTATGCACCTCCAAGGGACCATACTCCTTAAATCTTTAGGATAAATACCAAACATCTGCAATGAAATTCTTCTTAAATTTATTTCATAATCTCAACATGAATTCTGAAGCAGATAACAACTTACAATATGTTCTATTCTCTTTTCTATGCTTCAAGTGCATCTATCAGCGTTTTGATTGATCAGTTAGTCCCAAAATCACTGCTGCCATACTGACTATATTTTCCATCTACCTTTATTATACTTTTACTTTTGTTTTGCAAACAAACGTTTAAAGTATAAATAGAATGTTTTGCAAACAAAAGATTGAAAGGGAAAGTGACTTGCTTGGTCATTGGAAGGTGACTAGGGCTTGTAGGTTGCAGGTTCAAGGCTTGTAAAAGCCTTTGTTTTTTTGTAAAGGAGCTCATGGAGGAAAACATAGCGGACCTGCTATACTTGGTGGCCCCACTAAAGTTAATGGAGGCTAACTAAATTTGGAGGAAAATACCTAATTAGGTGTAAGATTGTTTTTGCCAAAAACAAATTTTCTTCAATGGAGAATTTTTGCTGGATATATACACTTTTTTTTTTTTGAAAAGGGATTTTGAAGCTATAATCTTGTGTGTGTTGGGGGGTTGACTGGTAATGGCCAAGCTCTCTCTCCAGTTCTGGTTTTGCCACTTCCACATCAATGATGGATGTCAAATTGTTCGAACCTCTGAACTCGTCTAACTATCACATCTGGAAACCAAAGATGAGACAATTGCTCTAGTCTAGAGGCCTATGGAGGGTATTTCAGGAAAATGTTCCTGCGTTCACCTCAGAGAAGGACAAATACACTTATGCGTGCAAGCAGGATGAAGCTCTCGGTTTGATGAGAGTCTACAATTTCACATTGATGAATCCACTCCGAAAGAGGTATGAGACATCTTTGAAAGTCTCTTTGGTAAAGTGAATGAATTCAGGTTGCTTCAGTAGATACAAAGTTAAATGCTTGTTCGCCTTTCTGATTTTCTGTCTATTGAAGAATTCTTGTTAAAATTCAAGTCTATTAGATCACAACTAAAGGCTGGTGGTAAAAAAAAAAGGATGAAGAATGTATAATACTGATTCTGTCAAAACTAAAAGGCCCTTATAGTGTGTTTGCATCCACTTTTTACTCCACAATGGATGCGTTGGATGTAAATTTCAAAATGCCTACTTTTGAGCTATTCTGTGAAAGGCTTACTCATGAACAAACAAAATTGCGAACTCCTCATACTAGCTCAAGTCATGCACTTGTGGTTGATTCCTCTAAAGGGAAATGGAAATCAAAGCCTAAGTCAGGACCTCCTCCAACAAAATCAAACAAGCCTTCTCCAACCACCACTAAGACCTCTAAACCTTCCAATTCTGACAAGTCAAAAAAGTTTTTTCAAATAGAAGGTTATGATCCCTGTCCATATTACAACAAAACAAATCATCCTGATTACAAATGCTATAAGAGAATAGCAACATTGGAAGCAAAATTGAAGCAACATAAAATTGATGTTCTCTCCTCCACAAATATAGGGAAAGGAAAAGCTCTTTCTGCTAGGGCTTGTTTTTCTTGCGTCAGATAAATGGATTTTTGATTCTGGTGCTTCTCATCATCTAACTCACGTGTTTTTTGAGTTCTCTTTTTGATTGCAACACTTCTCATATACTCATGGGCAACTCTTCAAAGGTCGATGTTTTGGGTTCTGGATCGGTGCAAATGTAGGATGGGTGCATCAATGATGTACTCTTGGTACCTGAAATCTCATCTAATTTGTTGTCAGTTTATCAAATTTGTAATTTTGGTTTTGGGAAAACTGTGGAGTTCACTCCACATAGTGTTGTAATTAGAGAATTATTTGATCCACAAGATGTTGTAGCTACAGGTGTGGTGGACCATTGTTCACGCCTTTATGTATTTGATAAGTTTGATACCTCTACAAGGTCATCACTTGTTGCTCATGCTGATATAGTGAGCAAACTATGGCATGAATGCTTTGGTCACTTGAATTACAGGTATTTGCAGTAGCTAAGCTCGCAGAACATGGTGAAAGGGCTTCCAAAGGTCTCCAGTTGTGATGGTGTTTGCCCAGGATGCATGCTTGGAAAACAACAAGATCCCTTTCCAAAGGGACAAGCTTTGAGAGCTAAGGCTCCACTTGAGTTAGTACATTGTGATTTGATGACTTTTCCCACTAGGTCATTTTTGGTGCAAAATATGTACTAACTTTCATTGATGATTTCACTCGAAGGACTTGGGTGTATTTCTTGCAGTATAAAAGTGAAGTGTTTGAGAACTTCAAGGCCTTCAAGGCTTTTGTTGAGAAGCAATCAGGACTTTCACTGAAAAAGCTCCGCATTGACAATGGGGAATATATAAGTAATGCTTTTTCATGAATTTTGTATTGATCATGGTATTTTGCATCAATACACATGTACGTACACCTGAAATATCCCTTGTTGGGATCTTACAAAAAATTGACAAAATACAGAAATTTGCAGCAAATACTAAATCTGATTTTTTTCTGATTTTATGCAGAAAATTACAGCTAGGGCAGCGAACAGTAAAATATGAATAACTCCCAAATTATCCGCTCAAATCACTTGAAATTTTAAAGAGAACTAGATAATAATATAAAGAACACAAGGGAAATATTTTTGGAATTTTTCAGTCAATATAACGCTGCCAGAAATTTACAGCGTGCCTAAAATAGCCGAAAACTTCTAAAATTAATATCTTTTGCTAAAGAAGTCCAAATGAGCTGAAATTTTGGATCTTGGGCCACAAAAATATGAAGAATAATATTCCAAAATTAGTTTTCGCACAGCAAACACGAAACCCTAATTTTGCCCTAAAAAGTAGGTCGCCCAACACATTTAGGGCATCAATTCAGCTCCAAACTTCTAAAACTTGGGAAATAACATATATAAATATAGTAGATGACTTTCCAACCTTCAGATCTGAAAACGGCCAACTGGAAACCCTAGAAATTAGGGCTGCAATCTCCCAAACAAGTCGCCCTCCTTGGTAGATGGCCAAAAACCCTGTGAAATTCTCTATAGATGATGTCAAACCCTTCCTCTATGGCTGCCGTAGGTCTGATCCGAAAACCAGCTGAAAATCTCCACCAAAACTCACAAAAATCCTCAAAACCCTAATTCTGAAAACCCTGAAAATACCTCTGCAAAACAGCCCTGAAATCAGCCCCAAATGACAAGCTAGGATAGATCTCTCACTGGAAGAATGCCCCGCTAGCTAGGGATGGATCTCTCACCACCGAAGCTAGGGTTCTGTGGGATCTTACTTCACAAGCTAAATAGTTGGCAAACAGCAAGCGGTTGCACATGAAAAAGAAGCATAAGTGTATGTATGAATGATCTCCCACTACACCCTCCATCTCCTTATATAGCTTTTATGAGCCCCAACGAAGGAATATAACATTTAATGCAATACATATCCCCTCAAGTCGCCAAAAAGGGACTTTAAGTGGCCCCAACGAAGAAACATAACATTAAATGCCAAAAGTGTCCACTTAAGTGATCCCAACGACAAAATAGAACACAAAGGGCCCATTAGACCCTCAAAAAGCCCAAAATATAACAAAAACATAGTAGGAAATCGATAAAGACCATCCCCAATAACCTCCAAAGTCGTTAGCCCTTGGGAATGATGGTGCCAGGCTAAGACCAAAACAGGGCCGTTAGGCCAACTGCTCGGAATTGGGGACATTACAACACCCCTTAACAAAATGGAGACATTTGAACCAAAAAAACCGAACATTCAAGGAGATGGCAAATTGCATGATATAGTTCAAAGGACTTGGCACCAAAATTTTGAGCTAAAGTAGTAAATTGTGCAAATTACATCCAAAACCGCATTCCCCACAAGGCAATGCGAGACAAGACTCCTGAAGAAGCTTGGTCAGGTGAGAAACTTGATGTTTCTGGATTTTGTGTCTTGAAAGTAAGGCATTTGCATTTGTTCTAGATGATAAGTGCAAATCTATGGAGAAGAAGAGCCAAGAGCTCATATTTGTTGGTCATTGTGAGAATGTGAAGGCATACCACCTCTTTGATCTTGTCACACATGATGTCTTGTTTAGATGAGATGTTAGAATTGATGAGAATCTCATTCCTTTAGAGCCAACTTCTGAGCCTTCTCCATCATAGTCTTCACCTCCTGCTCTTGATAGGGAGGGTATACTTCTTGATTTTGATGAAGACACACTGATGATCTGCACCTCCTCCTCCTCCACAGAACTTGCCCAAATGGGCACAATTGACCTTGCAAGCAACTAGTTCTTTGGTTGGTGATCCTTCCGATTCTTCAAATCGCAGACTCGATTTGAGACTTCGGTATTGCTCTTATGAGCCAAGTATTTTTCTTGATCAATATTGTTCGTTGAGGCAGGAACTTGAAATAAGTGGGAAATTGCAATGCAAGATGAGTATTCTTCACTCATGAAGAATAACATGTGGGAGTTAGTACCTCTTCCTAAGGGAAGAAAACTTGTGCATTGTAAATGGGTCTATAAGACCAAATATGCAGCAGATGGTTTTGTAGATAAGCACAAGGCTTGTCTTGTAGCTAAGGGGTTCTCACAAGTCGAAGGGGTGGATTACTTTGAGACTTTTCGCTGGTTGCAAAGATGGATTCAATATGCCTTGTTCTCTCCCTTGTTGCATCACATTGGTGGCCAGTTTATCAAATGGATGTGAAGAGTGCCTTCTGCATGGTGATCTCCAAGAGGAGATCTATATGGAGCAGCCTCAGGGCTTTGTGTAGGACTCTTCCATGGTATGCAAACTTTTCGTTCTCTTTATGGGCTCAAACAAGCTCCTCGAGCTTGGTATGAGAAGATGGATAGCTTTTTGCTGAATTCTGGCTTCTATCGATGTGAATTTGATCACAATGTTTACATCCTAAAGCAAGGTGAGGATCTTTTGATATTGGTGTTGTATGTTGATGACCTCATCCTCATAGGTAGTTCTAGACTCCTTGATTTAGGACATAAAGCACAAGTTGATGGAAAGATTTGACATGACAAACATGGGACTTTTGCACTATTTTCTAGCCTCTAGGTTCATCAATCTCTTGAAGGTATTTCTATTGGACAACAAAAGTACTCCACAGATCTTCTTCATCGCTTTTGGCATGGCTGGTTGCAAGCCTTCTCCCACACCATATCAGTCAGGTATTGATTTGACTGTTGATTGCAAATCAAAATTGGTTGATCCTACTTGTATAGGTAGTTGGTTGGTAGTCTTCTATACTTGACACATACACGCCTTGATATCACTTTTGCTGTCAACTTCATCTCTCGATTCTCCATGAGCCTCATGAGAGTCATTGGGAGGCAACAAAGTGTATTTTGTGCTATTTTGGGGCACATTGAATTTTGGCATTTAGTACACACCACAGGGATCTTTTGATATTGAGGGATTCATAGACTCGGATTGGAGTGGATGTGTTGATACCCATTGATCTACTGGATTTGTCTTTCACCTTGGCTCTGGTCTTGTTGCATGGGCATGCAAGAAACAAACTATAGTTGCATTGTCATCAAATGAGGGAGAGTACAAAGGCATTTTTAAGGTTGGACATGAGGCTCTTTGTTTGACAGTTATTGGTGAGTTCGGATTTCCACAACAGGCTCCCACTTTGATTTGGTGTGATAACCAAAGTGCTATTGAGATTGCACGCAACCTGATTGAGCATCAACACACCAAACATATAGAGATTCACATGCACTTCATTTGACAACTAGTCCAAGATGGAGTTGTTTGCTTGGAGTTTGTTCCCACAACTGATCAAGTTGCTGACATCTTCACTAAACCCTTGGCTTCTCTTTGTTACCTTCAGTTGCAAGCGTTGCTTGGGGTGAAGGAAGTTGTACTTGGGGGAGATTCTGGTTGAGTCCATTCTTTTTCTGTTTTCATGTTTGTAGATGGGTACCTTATCAGGCCTAGTAGTTGGGACCCACTTTCATTTTTTTCTCCCTACACCTTTGCTTAAGGGAGGGTGTTAGAGTTGTGTTCACACTAGTGTATTAGGAAGTAGTTCAAATTATTTTCTATCCTAAACTAGCTTGTGCTCACACTAGGTAAGCTTGTCATAGGGAGTTAATTGGTTAAATTGTTGTAACCAAGTTGTTAATTTCTCAACAACTTGGTTATACCTGTATGAGGTTGTTCAAACAAAATTTGTTTGAACATTATTGTACAAAGCCTATTTAATAGGCTTGAATGTAATGCATTCAAAAGTATGAATAATGCAATAATATTGCAGTGACTGCTGTGAAGCTTGCTTTTTCTGGTTAAGGGAGTTGCTGGAGTTTTTTTGTCAAGATTGAAGGCTTAAGTCCATTGCTGGTCTCCTGCTAGATCCTGCCATAAACCATCATATAGATTGTACTTCCTTTGTGAATAACACCAATCATTAAACCCGATTCTTGTTTCCATTAAGGAGATTTTTATTGTATTCTTCAAAAATCCTTGCTAATTTCCTTTCCATAATGTCAAAAACTGAAAACAAGATTTAAAACTTAAGTTATTTGAAAAAAACAAAAACTTGAAAACTGAAAATTGTACTAGACTGAAAATCTAAACCTGGAAAATCTGAAATCTGGAAATTAATTTTGTTTTATTTTTTAAGCTAGAAAACAATTGGATTTTGGAGAACTATTCCATATTTGGTGTGCTTCCCAGGAAAGTGCTCTGATGCCACTGTTCTGATCCTAAACTGATTATTGCTGAAACTGCTGAAAATAAACTGATAATGCTATGAAAAGATTGAAGAAACTGAAATAAATAGAAATACGAAACTATGGGAAATTCAAAATTTCCAAGTAGTAAATACTAGATGTAACTGCTAGAAACAAAACTCAAATCTGTAGCTGTGGAAAAATAAGAGTTGAGCTTTTTTATACAGACCAGAAAGAAAACAAATTCATGACATTACTGAAAATAGATGAACACTACTTAAAAGAGAAATTCCTCGAGAAGGTGATACGAAGCCCAGGAGGTAATCGGGGACAACAGTCTAAATAATGATTTAAATGTGTTTTACGCGTGCATGGAAGCAAATGAACATATTCAGAATAGTGAAAAAGTATAACTGAACAAAAGTTTTATTAATTTGTGCATTCTGTATGCGGCATACTCTCAAGGATAAGTATGGTTGTTTGTCTTCTCCTATTTGATTGCTATCTGATGTTTCCGGTGTATATACATATAATACAAATTTGCAGAGGCTAAAGATTTATTATTAAAATTCTAATGGTTGTAAACAGTTTCACTCCCATGCGTGACTCTTCGCCTTCCAACGATTGCACTCGATGGTGCAAAATTTGCTGGTTGAAATCTGGCCATGTGCATTGCCCTCAACCTCACAAGGGGAACCCCTTGAGTTATAGTTGAGTGGAGGGGGAAGAGATCATTGTTGTTTTGCTGGTGGTGAAAAACAGGGAGCTTTTGCAATGAAGAAATTTGTTGGGAAGCGAAGTACGGGGTTCACAAAACAAGAGGAGCTTTGCAAAGAAGAGACGAGCTTTGCAAAGGACTTGCTTTGCCATTAAGGAATGAGCTTTTTGCAAATAAGGTGGCTTTGCAAAAGTGAGCTTTGCAACATAGGAAAAGCTTCACAATGAAAATTTGATCCGCTCGGCTAAGGATTTTGTGATACATGTGAAAAAGAATTGCTAATGCCTTTTAAAGTCCCAAAAAGATGCGAACAGGCCTTGGGAAGGCGTGGATCCATCTCCAAGGTACTGGTGCTGCTTGAATCAGTAGGCATAGATACCAATTCATGCTGATTCCAGGACAGTATGGATTTTCGTTCAAATACAGTCATCAGACTTGCACCACAAGAGCTTTTCGAAAAGATGTTTGATTAATAACCTCTCTCTTTTACCTCTTGCATGTGGGATAACTAGTTTTCCTTACAGAAGGGTACATCTAAGAAACCAAGACGAAATGAACCCACAAGACTGCACAGATCAACAAAATACAAAATTAAAAAAAAAGTTTCTAGTGGACCCACAAACCATAAATAGCTTAGTTATAGGAAAAGGTGGAATGTTCCTATTACATTAGAATAAAAAGGTCTCTAATAGAAGCCTAGGCAGTAATGATGGTCTAATCAGTTATTTGAAGGCGTAAATGTTTTCTGGTGCAATTGATTCCTCTCAAAGCTACCATTCATTTGCTATGTATTCTTGTCGGCTGAAATCAAATTTGAGCAAATAGTAAGCAGATGGTTTTGAGATGCAAATTTAATTGCAGACTTAGATAAATAAAACTAGAGCTGTGGAGCAGGGGACAATACTCCTTGAAAATCATGTTCTTCAAAACATGTATTGAACTTTTGGGGAAGGGGGACATTCTCTCGTTGATGATTTTGATTGTCTAAAATGCCACTTACATACATCAGAATTATTGGAAGGTTGGTAATTTGGATAAAAAAAAACCATGGTGTACCTGAACTATTACAAGGTCAATGGATCTCCTCTAGCTCCTATCACATGAATAATCAAATAATCTTCGGTAAGCCACAATTGATCAACAAAGGGTTTGGTTGCGGACTTGATTGGAAATTGCTTTGTGAAAGAACATGGACTGGGAATGCATGATGATGGCAAAGGACCATTTGGGAAAGGGAGAACTACAGGGACATTTGGCATTGTCTTAAAAGAAGGGGACTCAACTAAGGCAACCCTTATGTCAAATGTGTGCCTATAGGGTGTCTTCCTTTCCCACCCCCACACTCAACTGATTCATGGTGCAAATCTTTCTTCAGATCAGTGTTTTAAAACCGTTCGGTTCGGTTCGAATCCACCGGTTCATTTTTTTTTTTTTGTAAATCGTTAGAAAAACCGAACCAATGACCGGTTCCGTACTGAACCAGTCAAACCGGCTAGTTCTGTACTGGACTGGTCTGAACTAGTTGAGGGGCAGGTTTTGCCTTAAACATTTTTTTTTTTTTTCCAATTTTAGCTTTTAAGTTACTTTTTTCCAACCCTAACCCTAAAATGATGTTATATAGACCCCGTTTGGAACAACGACGGTTAAATGATCTCATCTTCGTGCAATACAACCTCTGGCTAAGGCACAACCAATTACTAAATAGGATACCTAATACAAATCCCATTGTCTTGGATGATATTGATCCAACCTCAAAATGGGTAGAGGAGAGTCACCTAGCAGAGTTTGATCCCGATGACTTGGGGTGGATGGCTTTGGATGATGAACCACTAGTAGCACCAAACATGGCAAACACTAGTTGTGCTACTACAACTATTGTAGATGTCCTTGAGGAGTCCGATGTGTCTAAGCCAAAGGAACATGATGACATTGATGAGGATGAGGATCCCATTCTTAGCAGTGGTGAGTTTGATGATTGATATCAAACATGTAGTAGCTTGTAGCATATTGTTTTTGGACTCTATAGGCCATTTAGAGCCTCATTGTTTATGTATTTTGTTTTGGATATGTAGTGCACTTGGTGCTGTTTTGCTATATTTACCCTTACATGGTATATGCATGAGCAAACTTTGCATATTTTGTCTCTAATTGTTTGTAATCATGGTTTGGAATCTTTAAAATTTCTTGTTTTCATTAAAATTGTAATATTTTATGTATTTTTAGTAAACCGGTTCATAAGTTTTAAACCGGTCCGGTTCGGTTTAGTGTCGGTCCGACCCTCGGCCAGTTCCAATTTTTAAAATATTGCTTCAGATTAGTGTTCTCAAAAATTCATTCTCTAAGCAGGTATGATTTCAAGGGCCAATATTTGCCAATGGACTATTTTAGTCATTTTTCTCCCAAAAATATTCATAAATTGACAATATTTGCGAAAATGTATTCGTCCCATTGTCCACGAAACCAATTCTTTTTCTTTGATAATTAGTCCGGTTTGTATATAAATTATATGGAATATTAAGGAAATAGAAGAATATTATTAGATTAATACTAATTTAGGAATTCAATATTGATAAAGATTCACCATGATTTATTTACTTCAAAAAGTGTAGGTCTCCCAAAAATTATCCCTTCAGACTCAAAGGCATTTCAGATTTTCTTTTGATGCTAGATCAGTGCTAGTGTCTTTGTGAAATTAATTGTTTTAGTATTGCAAACAATAAGCATAAAATTATTAAAAAATACAAGTAAAAATATAAATGTTAGATTTTTCAGGTTTCTTTAGGTGGATATCATTGTGTAATATAAGGAAAGGGCACAATGATATTCAGAAAGAGAAAACAATACATAAATGTTAGATTTTCATATTTCCACACGTGGACTCTTTCCTTGAAAGTTCTTATTTTATAGTGCTTGGAAAACCAGTATGAGAATGTTTATGAGTCTTGAATGCATGTGAATGAATGAATTATGTTTGAATATATTTTGTAAATTTGTTAGATACTAATCAAGTACCTTTAACATTAGCACATCTTGTATTTGTTGAGAAATTGAGAAAAAAATTTCAGGGTAGTTACACTATGTTCTTTCACTTCATTCTGATCCAAAACTTCGCAAATTTATGTGATGTTCATGATGATGTCCTGAAGAGGGGATGTTAGGGATTGTGGATGTAGTGTCAGCATCAAGGTCTCCCAAGCTGTGTTTAAGGGGGATGTTATGGTGTAGACCCATCTTACCGGAGCACTTTGACTTGACTTTAGTCCTTTCAGATATTCTGTAGATTCTTTCTCATCTATTGTGGTCGTCCCTCGTTTTTGCCAACCACATTTATTGCCTATAAAAGCAATTCACTCATTTGTTATTTGACAAGCAATTGCATTCATTTATATAGCATTGTAGTATATTCGCTTTTCATTTGTCCATGTCCATTCATTGCAATGTTCTTTTCTTTTCTGTGAACATATCCAACAAGAAACTTGTATGAGAATCTTTCATATCATTAATTTTTCTGGAAATAGAGGAGTAATCAAAATCTAATGGGACAATATTAACTTGCATCAGAAATTGAAATGTGAACACATACGGTTTGCCATATTGCTGCTTACAACTATGTAGATTAGGAAGCTAAATTTAATCTGCTGGCTTATATTTGTATGGAATTGAAAAGGTCATTTACCATTCCAAATCTAAGCTAGTAAAGTTCATTGCTATTAATATACAAATTTAATTTATATATTCATATTCTGTGCAGATTTTAGGGATTTTAAGAAGTCAAAAATGGGAGAAAGGAAAGTATTAAACAAATACTATCCTCCAGATTTCGATCCCTCCAAAATACCCAGAAGAAGGCAACCCAAAAACCAACAGATAAAAGTACGTATGATGCTTCCAATGAGTATCCGCTGCAATACTTGTGGAAATTACATTTACAAGGGCACCAAGTTCAATTCTCGCAAAGAGGATGTTATTGGCGAGACATATTTAGGCATCCAAATATTCAGATTTTACTTTAAATGTACAAAGTGTTCGGCAGAGCTGACTATGAAAACGGATCCTGAGAACTCAGATTATATTGTAGAGTCAGGTGCAATGCGTAATTTTGAACCTTGGCGTGCTGAAGATGAGGTAATTAAGATCCAGATATATTAATATAACTTTATTTAGGCAATCCAATTTGTTTTTGTTCACTTAAAATCAGCATTAAGGACATTTTTCATAGAATTGAAGCCATATGGACAGCCAAAAATATTAACACTTTTAGAGTCCAGGAGGTAGACAAGGAAAAGAAGAAGAGAGATGCTGAGGAGATGGGCGATGCTATGAAGTCATTGGAAAACCGTACCATAGATTCCAAAAGAGAGATGGATATTCTTGCGGCCCTTGATGAGATGAAATCAATGAAGGTAAGATTCACTTAATCTGAACGTGTTATATTGTTTAGTGCTTGTCCTTATGTACTGTTTGCAGGGAGTTTTGTCATTAATTTACGTAGGCTTCAAAAACTCACATGAAACATTGTTCACAAGCAATTTCATTTATCAACATAGGAGATTAAATACTCCAGTTACAAGAATATAGAAATTTAGAAATTTCAAACGTCTAGTGCATCAAATGTGGTAATTTGTGACTTGTTTTGGGATTCTTTAGGGCTTTATTCCTACATGACTTGTATAGGTTAATTTATTTGCGTCTTTTATGATTTCTATTTGAGTCTTGAAGTTCTTTTTTAATTCATTTCAGGCAAGGCATGCAACAATCAGCACGGATGCAATGCTGGAAGCTCTGCGACACACACGACAGAAGAAAAGGTGCATGTTGTTTAATCAATGATTATATGCTGAAATGCATTACAGGCTGGAAAATTGCTAACCCTGTTGAGTCTGCTTACATTTTGGTTGCTATTGTTTGTCAGGAAAAGAAATTGGAACAAGAAGATGAAGCTCTAATCAAGTCTTTATTTCTTCAGGTTAGTAGGTTGAATAATCAAACTGATTTGTAGGGTCTCATACAGTCAATGTTCTTGTTGCTTGTCTTCCCCGTCACTTTGCTGTATTTGAATTATAATTAATCCACTTACTTTGAGTTGAACTAACTTGTAGTGTGACAGGATTCTAAGAGCTTTATACGGCGACTAAATGATGATGAGGATGAGGATGAGTATGATATAGGAAACAAACAGAAGTTGGAAACAAAAATAGCCATCAACCCAAGGTAAATTTATGATTGGTCCTTTGTCCTAAAGTTATTTGGTTGCAGCCTCAGATAGGACTGTAGGACAATGTAAAATACACTACTTTAACATCTAGGGATGTTTGGGCTAATTTCAACCCCTGTTACTTGGCTAAAATCTAAAACTGTTGCAAATGGTTTATGCAAAGCAGCAAAACATACCTTCTCTTCCAAAATTGACCAATTCTTGAAGCATTTTTTTCACGCCGACTGATAAGCCTTTCCAAATTTTGGAGACTAAGGGCATTTAACAATATGCATCAGAAAGTTATAAAAATTGACCTTTTAATTTTTTTGCAGACAAAACAATTGAATGTTTTATCTGGTTTCTTTAGTATATTTTATAAGATAGATTGCATGATAAAAAATTATTGTTCTGAGCACTTGGTGTATTGAGCTAATTCTTATATGGGTAGGGTCTACGTTCTCTCGAGTAAAATAGATATTTGATGAATGCCTGTACTGTCTGCTGAATGCTTTAGATGGTCTTTCTGTCAAACATTCGCAATGCATGGATAAAGTTTGAAGATTCCTTAAGCAAACAGCACGATCTGACCCTGCGGGTTCATGCTACATTTGAAGCCAAACTAGAATATGGGTGTTTAATATCCATGAATGGTGTTCAGCCTATATTTCAATAAATGTAAAATGAGAAAGGGTAATTGTATGGGCAATGGGTGTCCGAGGTTGAGAAACAGCCCAATATGGAAACAAAGAACAAAAAGGAAATGTGATGGATCTGAAAAATGGTATTTTTATTCTTTGTTTACTGGCGGAGGGAGGTCATGCTTCTGGTAGTATAGGTTTGAGCCTGAGTTTTATCAAATTATTGTTGGTGCTATTTGAGTATCCTACTTAGTGATGCACTTTGCAGCTGGATGAAACCCTCAAACAATTTGCAGCATCTTCCTTTGCAGGACGTCTCACCGGAAGTGCATAAGAGAGTCCAGGGTCATGTTTTGTTGTATATTTAGAACCACAGAGAAGCATGCATACTCCATCTGAAGCTATACTATCCTCTTGCATTGAGGAAGGAGCAAACAAAAACCTAGACTGCACGGATACGGAGTGCAGTACGGGTATGGATGCGGGACGGTTTCGGTACGCTGAAACGACAAATTTTTAAAAATCTTGGGTACGGTACACTTTTGGGTACGTTTTATATATATATGTATATAAATATATAAATATATAAATATGTATATAAATTATAAATTTAAAGAAGCATTTGCATACTTATTGAAATTTAATTCTCATACATTGCATACTTATTGAAATTTAATACTCATAGAGTCATACAACTTAAAATCATTCATAGAACATGAAAACAAAATTGAAATTTCCAATACTTTGAGAATTGAGACTTGAGTTTGTATTGATTCATAATGTTCAAAACATGATAGTAAATAACATAATACATTCAAGTTTTTAAGTTTTAATACTTTAAAATAAAAAAATTAAAAAAATTCTATACCAATTTGGAGTAAAAATTCTATTCTTATATGGTCTTAACAAAACCATAACTGATAACAAAATTAAACACTAGTGAATAATACAAAAGTCTCTCTTCTGAAAAATCTTTTTGACATTTATAAGATATAGAAGATTTTACACAAGTAAACCCCCATCCACATAATTTGAAGGCCTCTGGTGATTTCAATTTAACTGCTTAAAACTACAGAGTAAAGGTTTGAAGCTTGAAAGTGATGAAGGATGTAGCTCAGAAGATTACAATAATGGCTTCATCCTATAATCTTTCTACTAATACAACATTTCTAATTTATCAAGATGTACATGAAAATCAGGAGCAGAGATTATAAAACATGTACTGAATATAATTTTGAGTTCTGAGCATTTCATTCAAGTTATGATAGTAAATAACATAATACATTCAAGTTTTTAAGTTTTAATACTTTAAAATTAAAAAAATTAAAAAAAATTGCATATTTTTTATGTTTTATTGAGTTGTCTTTTAAAAAAGACGTATTGAGGCCATGGGTACGGCTGGGTATGTACCCATCCGTACCCACAGCGTACCAGTACTCGTACCAGTACCTGGTATGTTTCCAGGCTGGTATGAGGACCCCCAGGGCGTTTCTGTGCAGTCTAGCAAAAAACCCATATGCCACATTTAGTTAACACCTTGTATCATAAACAAATACTCAATAATGATAGGAACAACATGATATTATATTACTCAGCAACAAATGTACATTTATGGTGTTTAGGCATATCTTTTGTTCTCAAGACCATAGCAGAGTCTGCCCATATACAATATGCCTAATCTGCATACTAGCACCATCCACCCAACCCATCCAACTCTACTTTTTGAGGTGCAAATCAGCAGCGTATCCCCTAAAACATGAATCGATCAATTTTGTTTACGAGGTGAATGCATTTATATAGGCTTAGGAGAAGCCTAGAAGACCAACATGTGCATCCATACAAAGTGACCTGTTCCTGTAACTGCCGAGTGGCACTTGCTCCTGAAGTTCTGGTACGGGCAATGGTCAATCATTCTGATCTGTCTTCTCCTGATATCTGGCAGCATTCAACACTTGTATCTCTGCTCTCATCTCTATGTATCTGTCTTCAACTTCTGGCACTTGGTGTGCTCCTTTGTTGGGTTTCCTTATACCTCCTCGGTGCTCATTCCTAGCTTGGAACTGTATCCTTTGGTGACCCATGTGCCTCTGCTGATGGATCCCTTTAGTGCCAAATCTGTCAGTGGACTTCTGTGCTCCCCTTCTAGCCACATTATTTCTAAAATTTTAATGGTCCCTATTTTGGGGTCAACAAGTATTAGGATGATTTTCTGTTTCATACAAGATATTATGCTCGTGTAATATTCTTGTTTGGCAGCTCATTGTTGTGTTGGAACTTGTAAAAGCAGTAGCTGAAGGATAACTTATAGTTATCTTTAAGAATTGTGCTTGCCACTGCCAGTGGCCTGTCAGCGCTTATTGTGGATACTTTACATTACTATCTGGTAAGTAGCAAAATTATGAATTGTGCATGCTCCTTTGTGCTTCAGTCTCTTACATGGAGAGCCATTATGACTTCAATCTTTCCTAAAGGGCTCCAGAAAGCTATCACCTAGGTTATCAAAGACAAAAAGACACAATACCTAAAATGAGCTACACACCTGAATGTTATGAAGGGCTGGACAGAGACTACAATTTTGTGTAGATATACTTTTTAAAATTTGCAGTCTTTTTAATGTTCAAGATGTTAGGTGGGTTACCTTAAGAAAGAGTGGAATCTCAGCACTACACCTTTGAGTTGAAGTTATAAGATATGCACTGCTTGAGGCATAGTGTAAAACCTGGAGTTCAATTCATCGAGCAACCTTCTTGTTGAAGTACATTTTGAGTGTGTTTCTTAAGGGCATAAGTTCCATGACTTCTAGAATAGGGGCCAGGCCGCTTAAGTCATTAATTCTCATGGCTAACAACAGCCAATTTGTATAATGTACCAATTGTTTTTCCTTTGGTTTGTTTGCAATTCTTAGTAGAAATCTTCTGAAATCGTATCTGGTGTCATCAAACTTCCTTGTCAGAATGTTCACCATTTCTAGTGATGCATTATTAAGATTATTTTCATTCAAAAGGTAGGAAGTCAATGAGGATCACATCTGAATCAACGGCTGTCAACATATCAGAGTACTAATATATGTCTATTAGTCAAACTGCATTTTTATTTGACCCAATCATTTCCATTTACCTGTAGCTAAACCGAATGGGCTTCAAATGAGAGTCAGATTGGAAATGTTGATTGTTAGAAGTCTTATGATAGTCTCGTGATATATTCCTAGGCAGGCATGCACCCAAGGTCCATTGCCATCTTCTAGACTGTCGTGAGCAGACGATTCCCATCAATAACATTGCTCCCAAGAGCATGCCATTCAAGTTGCACAAATTCCCAATCTGTTATTATTTAAATTTTCTAAGTGACTTGGAGGATCGACAGTTATAAGTACCAATGATTGGTTGAGAGAAGTCTTTGAAAGATATGAACTCTAGGAAGGTTTTGATGACAAATTAAGTTACTCCTTTCCAAATGTCTTTAGCTACTGCAAATTTTACCCAATGACAGAAGATGAAGACAAGCAGATCCATTTCCAGAGCCTAGGATAGATTGCTTATAACCAACTTTATGTATTCCATCACATTCCACTAACTTCCTTCTTAATGGATATGATCGATTACACTTCTTTTGATTCATGATTGTGAAGTAGCTTCAAACAGCCGTTGGGGAATTCTTAAATGAAACAACGGGAACATGGTGATTAAAGTTTTGCACTGTTGATGTTCTCTTTACTCATTTTCAGTCTCTACAACATAGCTAATTCATATTCAGTCTTATCATATTTGACATAGTGGTAAGAGTTTAGAGTTTGTTTGTGGACTTCTGTGGTTTTCTGTAACAAACTATTATTAATTATTTCTGACATGGAAATTTTGTGCAGAGGAAAAGGGCTGAAAATTCTGACAGCGTGGAAAGCATGGAGAATCCAGCTACTATCTTGACAGGAAGCAGTACAAATCACGGTGGTAAAGGTTTTGTTTCTTAAAGAAATTGCTAGTCAATTGGTTAAAAGCTTAATTTGTAAAGTGCCATTCTTTGATGAACATTTTATTGTCTTTGGGATAACAACTGTAAATAAAAAGCTTGATTGTAATTAATTTGTCTTTGTGCTCTACAAGTAAGAACATCCTCTCATATGTCAATTGGAAGTAAACCTTGAAGGTGGTCAGTCTTGGTAGAAATACCTGTGTTTCCTTGGAAGCCAAATTTGGGTGATATTTGAGAGGGTATATTTCCATAGTGGTTTTTTCCTTGACATGAAGTTTGACTTGCTTAACACTCACCTATTCTTTTTAAAAATAAAAGCTAAAACTATAGTAATTTCAAGGAAAACTACAACAGATTGTAAATAATATCAATCCTGGACCTGGAAGATTTCCAAATACAGATTTCTGTCTGTCTTGATCAAATTTTATATGCAGATGGGCTGTAAAAACGCCCCCATCCATGGTATTATACTTAGATAATTTAAAGTATAAAGTGTGCTGCCGAGAAAATCAAAACAGAAGTCTAATATTTTTCTAAAGCCCTTTTTATTTCTGAAATTTCATTCCAGTGGAATTGGAGCGAATCTTGTTGTGTCAATCGAAATTTGTGCTAACTGGATCAGCAGTCAAATCCAGTGAGTCTTCAGTAGGCTCTTTCTCAACATCTGCTTGCACAACTCTATCAGTACTCCTGTAATAATCCTCATTCTTCATCAATCTGGTAATTGACCTGCAAATGCTAGGGCTTGCAAAAATTTCAGCACTCATAAACACTAATTGGGCGTACTGTAAACTTCAAGAGCCATGCAGTTGGCTGTGCTAATCCTCAAACCCTCTTTATTGACACTCCCAGTGCCGTCATAGACTGTCTATTCACTTGTAGTGAAGATGTCTGGAATAGATCGACTGGCAAAAGTTTGCAGAACTCCACACTCTGTTAGAATATGCAAAGAGAAGAAAGAAGACAAAAGGCAAACTGCACTATTCAAATACGAATAAGGAATATCCCTGACAGGCTCACAGAGTGGAGATTCCTGACATCAGATTGGTCTTTCTCTGTTCCCAGCAACGGAGTCTCAAGAGTTTGTAGTTTAGTATCTTTTCCCTCATACTATCTCCCAGCTCCATTAAATTCTTATCATGGGGTCATTTTACTTCCATCAAGCCTTTGACTTGTTCTTTCAAGGATTTCAAGTCCTATAGAGATCTTGTGTTTTCTGGAGTTGGCTGTGCTTACCCTCAAACCCTCTTTATTGACACTCTCAGTTCCATCATAGACTGTCTATTTGATTGTATTGAAGATGTCTGGAACAGATTGACTGGTCATGGTTGGCACAACACCACACTCCCTGAGTGAGTGCAGAGTCCTAACATTGGATGTCTCTCTCCATTCCCGGCAACTGAGTCTTAAGAGTGTGTATTTTAGTATATTTTGCCTTCATAGAATCTCCCAGCTCCATTAAAATCTTTTCTTGGGTTATTTTTACTTTCATCAAGCCTTAGACTTGTTCTTTCAAAGATTTCATGTCCTATAGAGATCTAATATTTTCTGCAGCTACTCGCATAGACAGACCACCCTCCATAGTTCTCTTAGAGTACTATTATTGTCAGAATTGAAAGGCCAACACATTATCCCAGAATCATTTGACCCACTAAAAACCCCAAAAGTGTGTTGTGTGTGTTAGCATATGCAAAGAGAAGAAAGAATTCAGAAGGCAAACTGCACTGCTCAAATGACACAGGCAGAGGTTTATTTATTATAGGAAGAGGTAGTTACATTTAGTTACATTTGGTTGTTTGGTTACAACCTCTTCAACTGCTAGGAACCGCATTACATTCTATATAATGCTCTATAGCTCTATATTTTAACACCCCCTCTTAATGACTAAACTGGAAACAATACCAAGTTTATCCCAAAATTTTACAAATTTCCTAAAGCCCATATGTTTAGTCATTACATCTATAAACTGTGCCATAGGTTGTACTTCAAAATCATCAGTCCATGATTGTGTTGTGGTTGTCGAATGAAGAAGAACTGCAAAACAAAAATCTGGTCCCATGAACAAAAGATATGACAAGTGGTCCACTGGTTCTCTGTTACGTGATTCATTGACCAGTGATGAATCACCAATGGCTGAGAGTGTCAGCCCCATCTCCAGAGTGCTGAAATCAGAACCTTGAAGATGTGGATTGAAAAATCTATTCCAGGCTTGTGTAGCCTGCTGGAGTCTGTACAAAGACTCAATTATCTTGCAATCGAAGTCACCTCGATCACGTCCTTGCAACACCGTGTAGTGCTCATCCAACTTTCTCAATAAGAGAAATGTGACCATCTGTGCAGTAGGAGTTAGAACCAACTCCGCAATAGTAGGAGAAATAACCATCTCCGTCTCAGCAGTGGTCTCTGTCTCAACAGTGGTAGGAGTGAGAATCAACTCCTCATCTATTTGCTCATCTATCCCCCTCTGTTGGGAAAGATCCTTCACAACACAATGAGCAAACTGTTCATGCTCTATTGTCCTTCGAGCAAGGACCTCTGAGTGAGTGGCTGGGCATGCCATCTCACCATGCATCGTCAGTGCATTTGGAATAGTGGAGTCTCCGTCCACAACAAATTGTTCTTCAGAATGAGGAAATCCATCCTCCCAAGGCATGTCCGCTCCCGTACACCTGGTATAGTGGATACTCCCTCCACAATAGGTGCATGTAGGTTGACTGTATCCAAGTCAACAAATTTGTGAGGAAATACTTCCTCCCAAGGCATTGTAGCCTCCTGCACTTCTTGAATGGTGGAGTTGTCCTCCACATGTGCATTCATATTGATCGCAGCCGGATCAACAAGTCGATACTGATCACCTTCACCAAGGGCAATTATCCGTCTCTGTTTGACATCAAAGACAACAAACTTCTTTCCACAGAAATCCACGAAATATTGGGATTTTCAGTCAATTGTGAATAAATAGAAGATTCTTTTGTAAAGAAGGTACATATCTAACATTTACGTACCAACAATTTATGAGCATTATTCAATACAATGCATATATCTACTATCCCTTCTAATGTAATTGATTCTCCATCAGCTAGTACTACTGTTTTAAAACAGATATTTGCGAGTAAATGAATCATACTAGTCCCTACAACATGAAAAGTGTGTAAACGCACCAGAGTCAATGATCTAGCAACCGGTACCACTGTCATTCAAGCATGATGTCGTAAGACAATAAAGAGCATGCCCGTCATCCGAATCCCGTTCTTCTGCAATTGCTGCCACATGTTCCTCATTACATGACTTTTTGTTCTATTGTGAAAGATCATACTTCCGCTTCCGACAATCCTTCTTGAGGTGCCCAACCTTGTGACAGTAATAGCATGTGACTTGATACCGAGTGGAAGACTCACCAGATTGACGTTTCCACTTTCCTTTGGTGAGTAACAAGAGCACTCTCTCGGTGGTCACAATTAGATTTTGCCTGAAGTTGTCTCCGCTCCTTTTGCAACAGGTAGGAACTCACCTTGTCAAATGTGAGTGTTTGAATTTCAGCCATTAAATAGAGTGCCTCCACAAATGACTCATATGAAGAAGGTAAGCTGTTCAAAACCAAAGCCACCATATCATCGTTGTCCACCTTTTTATTTATGGAAGACAACTGGTCTCGGAGATCTTTCATCTGAAGTAGGTGCTCAGATAGCGATCCACCTTGTAATTTTATGGAAAAGAGCATATTTTTCAGGTATAAAACCCGACTCTTTTCTGACGTCTGATATTTACCCTTCAGACTGGCCCACAACATGCTTGCCATAGTGGCATTCTGCACTTCGGTATCATATCATCCGATCTGAGATAACTTGAGAAGCAATAACGCTTCCTTATGACGTTTGTCATAATCCTCGAAGTTAAATCGCTGGTCAACTTTCATCACCGCTGGTCAACTTTCATCACCCTTGATTATTTTATCACAATCACGAAACTCTGCGACCGTTAAAATCTTATGACTCCAAACATTGAAATTAGTGCCCGTTAATTTTTGTGTCTCCGGCAAAGTCAAGTGTGAAATATTTGCCATTTTATTATTCCAAAGTAACGGAAATAATAAAATAAAATTTTGCCCCACACTTAATAAAATATCTTTTTCCAGCAAATATGAAAATAACGTATTTGCCCATTGAATAAAAACAAAACCACTTTATGCAAATACGTGGCAAGTATCAAACAGCCTATACATGGCAAGGGGAGAATTTAAAAAAAAAAATAGTTTAATAAATCTTATTCTCCCAGACTTTACCTCTGCCCATACGACTTCATTCTTTCCTCCCACGATTTCCGCAGCCACGAGCTTGTGCAATGTCTGTCCTTCAATTGACTGTATTAACTTCGAATCTTCGAACCAGGTTTTGCCTATTTTTCTCTGCCATGACTTTGCCTTTTCCTGCGACAGGATTTGCGACTGAAGCTTTTTCTACAAACCACGACTTTTGCCTTCGTACCACGTCTTCTGGGATTCGAACCACAATTTTTGTGCAAAACCGACTGTGTTTTTGCCCTTGTTTGCCTTTGACGTCTCTCTTCCACTGGACGTGTGCCCTCGTTTTTCTTTGCTCTGCCCCTTGCGTCTGGTATTTTTCTCCAAATACCCCACGATTTACCAAATTCGTGCCCTGTTAGGGCTTCCTCGAATTTTTAGTTCGTGCCTCTTGGAGGCTTCCTCGAACTGCAACCTTGGACGCTCTGATACCAATGTTAGCATATGCAAAGAGAAGAAAGAATACAGAAGGCAAACTGCACTGCTCAAATGACACAGGCAGAGGTTTATTTATTATAGGAAGAGGTAGTTACATTTAGTTACATTTGGTTGTTTGGTTACAACCTCTTCAACTGCTAGGAACCACATTACATTCTATATAATGCTCTATATTTTAACAGTGTGTGGGGGAAGAAAATTGAAAGTGCTCATCTTTAGAAAATGGTCCATCTGGGTTGAGGTTGAGTTTTTATGCTGGGTCTGGAGTGACTTTGGAAATTTCTTCTCAAGCAATATGTAGTATAAAAATCTTTCACCGAAGCTCATGTATCCTTCTTCCATGCAACCAGAAAGCTGTTAATGATTTCCTGAATCTTCAAGGCGGTCTTTTGTTGGGTATCCAACTGACCTCCAAGATATTTGATGTATTCCTATAAGAAAGTATTCCAGCCCCATTAATCTTAGTGGCCTTGGTAAAAGCTGTATTTCCCTGCATTAGTTCCCGTCATCTTCCATTTGGGTTACTCCATGTCCTTAAAAAATCAGGTCACTGTCAATTCCTTATTTTTGATTTCGTTCGATGGCCTCTTATCTAACTGAACCTTTTGATTTCCTTCCCATGTTTCATAGTGGTGGTTGCTTGTGTTCAACCATCGTTTTCCAGAAGAAGTGTCTCACCACGGTGATGCTAGTGGCAGACCAGTGAAAGGATCATTTATTTTTTACAAAACATTTTAAGGACTTGTTTACTCAGAAGTGCAGGAGTAGGCAGCAAAACAAGCATATAACATAATATGCGATTTGTAATTATGGCTGGGAGTGGATAAGATCCATGGGAGTTAGTTTTGGTAAGCTACCTTGTCTCTCATACAGTTGCCTCATAATGGTGGTGTAAGCTGCAAGTAAACTTGGGCTTGGTGGTACTCGTAATTAATTTCTTTGTACTCATAAATCTGTGCGGCATATGCCTTGTGCTATCGAAGGTGTTCCCATCAGAATCCTTATCGAGGTTTTAGGGACATGGGGACCACGGGCCCCTCCTTTTGACACTTTGTTTTGTTAGGGATAACCAATTTGAAGTTGTGATTAGCTTTTAGGTCTATACCAATAAACTATAAAGCAAAAAGCAAAGATCGATGAAACTTTTAGGCCGTTCCTTTCCTCAAGTTTAACTATCATCTTTAACGTATTCACTTATAAGCCCTCTAAGCAGTCATGGAACTCTGGTTCAAGAGCAGTCCCATGCTGGTCTGTCACAAGATTTGTTAATTGCAAATTTGAGACCTTTTTGGTGAGCAGTTTCGCCAACTTATTATCTTCATGAGGAATATGAGAAACCTTTGGTTTGGAGGAAACTTTGAAGAACCAAGTTCTTCAGCCTCTGAATTTTCTGGATCCGAATTATTTTATTGTTCAAGGTAAATGGCCAGGATTTGAGATTGTGTCTTGATTCAAATTGAATCATATCTCTTCTTCCTCACTAGCCAAATGTCTTGTCAATTTTCTATGGCTCTAGCCTGTCTGAGGTTTCCCTTCAAGGGCCTGTCCAAATATAATTTCATCCACCCCCTTTGGGAGCTGCCACTTCTATTAACGTTTTGAGAAAACCCAGTTTTAACTGATATTCTCTTTTCTACTTTGCATTATTTCCTCTTCTTGACCTATGGCTGCCATATGTATTCTCCTATTTCTATTGCATACTCCCATTGATTGTTTTTTATTTGGATTTATGGACATAACTACAATATATGGATTTTTTTCATCCCGTTCACTATCTAGATTTACCCTTTACACGTCTCATCATTTTCTATTTGTTTAGATATATATATCTGGAAATTCTAATTTATTACCTTTTCACTTTTAGAAGTATATAAAATGCTGTTTACTGCTTCTGTTCTTTTTGGGACTTTGTTTCAAGGCCCTTCTCTCGCTGTCTAGCATGGTTCTGCTTTATTTTGTCTGCAATATTATCAACCAAGAAAAAGTTTGAATTAGTTAGAGAAAGGTATATTGCCCTTCCATACGGTATTGACTTCATGAACTATGGTAACGGCTTTCAATTGTTTTTATATTTCATGTTGTATGTGGTAATATATGTGAAAACAATGTTATTAGTCAAAGTATTTAATACTTTCTCAGTCCATAAAAATAATAGATAGTTTTCCGGATTAACCACGCATTTTGTCAGGGATGGTCTGGTTCTGACTCAAGCTTCTTGGCTGTAAAATATTTCAGGAGATGGCAGTGGTCATGGAACATCGAAAGCTGGGTTTGCATTTAAGGCTGTACCTGTGGCATTCTCTATAAAAAAGAAGACCATGCAAAATAAAAGTGAAGCTCTTCAAAAGGCAGAGGAAAAACCCAATTTAAATCGTGGAGTTCAAGACAGTACTGCAAATACAGGCTTGTCTTCACTTTGTTCAGCTTATGATAGCGACTCGAGTGAATGAAAAGGAATCTCTTTATGGCCATACTGTATCATGTGGTAAATATATATAACTGGAAGAATATTCGTTATATGTGACTGTGCAACAAATTACATATCAACATGAAAATGGGTAACAGAAAATATTTCAAGCTCATTATATTTGTTCTCAGTATTGGATTGGCTATTTATTTTTATTAGTTATGCTGAGAGGCGTTTCTGCAATGGCATCTGGGGTGGTAGAAGGCTGTAATGTCATGAATGTGTTCACTTTTAACGGCCAGGATAAAACATAAATTATATGAAATAAACCGAATAAAAGTATGAAAAAATTAAACATATTGCATATAAATTTCAATGGCCGACATAAAGAAATCAAATAAATACTAACAAAAAAACATAAAGTAGTAAAACTTTGAGGTGAAAAACTGCGGACAAAATAAGTAGCCCTGCAAACATAAGAGGTAAGAATAAAAACCCTATTTTATTTTATTTTCCTAAATGTAAGTCTGTAATTAGATCAATAAGTTGTATATATTGCAATTCAATATTTAAATGAATATGTTAGAAATAGTTTAATCGAAATATTAATTTGAATGACGTTTCTTCAAAATATCGGTAGAATATTTTATGTTTTTTCAATTATAAAGAAAATAATTCTACTATTAGGGCAAAATATTTTTGATGTTAAATGTTTTTTTGGGCTCGCATGTTTTTTTATTACAAATTTAGTACAAAGGTATATGTAAAGATTTATACCAAGTTATAGGTAAAATGATGAATTAATAATTATGGTATGCTGAAAATTTAAGATAAGAGCCTCAAGATTGATCTCTCGGGGTTTTCCACATAGATATATGTAAGATGTTTGTACGAGTAGATAAATTTGCCCCTATAAAAATGCACAATCTTAATGTAAGTTTGGACTTTGTTTTTACCTTCATTTCATTATTTGAACTGAAATACCCGAACGTTTGGTCTATAATGAAATTGTGAGTGGATTACAATCACTTGAACTGAATGTTGTATACCATTGGACATGGGGAAAATTTCAAATCAAAATGGACATGCTTACTTCTTGGTTAATGCTATGCTCTTAATCTATGGCGTGTATTGGGACGTGTGTGGATAATTTAAGGCTAGCATAACCTATAATTTAGTCATATAATCATTTCTAATGCTTCATATTGGTAGTGGTGTTGGCCTACATTGTTTCCATAGCACAAGTATGACACATATAAGAAGGTAGCAGTTAGTAGTTAATCATCATATTGCACGTTTGATTCTTAATGTAAGATTGTGGAGGTTACCTCTCAAAGCAAGGAATTTTTAAGGAACATGTGGGAAAAAACTTATAGAAATAGTGGCAAATTTAGTTGTCACCATAATCGCAGGTTTGACGACTTGTTTGAAATCGTGGCCATGACATTGGCGAAAAAAATTACCTTGAATGCATCCGTTCTTTGTTGTCATTTTGATTGGCGTCACCATAGTTTTAAGGATTCCCTTCTTGCTACTATACAAACTGGTTTACATAATGGTCATGTATCGTTTGAAGTCTTTCCAAACTACCATGTAGGTATCCACCAAGATAATCTTCTAAAGCAAGTCCTACGTCTCCATCTTTCCACAATTGGTATAAACATGAACCTTGGAGCCTGTCCACTTGCCATTCACTATAAGATTATCTATTGTCTTGTCAACACCCTCCATCCTGCTATGAAAAATGGTCTCACCAAGGGCAATAATGTGGTGAGTCATGTTAATATAGAATCAAATAAAATAGAACATGAACCGATTTCATGGTCAGATGTCAAGGTCCCAAAAGAGTGGACTTTATCCAAGAAAACCATAGAATGTGGTCAACCATCTTTCCAAAATGCTATTAATGTTTCTGAGACTTCTAAAGACGCATCTCTGTCTTTTAGAAAAGAACTTTACGCCTTGAAGCTCTTCTAGTAGATACTTCCTCATACTTTTCTATTGAGTCCACAATGGAGCCAAAAAGGAAAGATAAAGAAAAAAATTATCATTTGTAGACATGACAACCTTGTTCATGATCCAAATTTTGACTATTTATAGTGCCAATATTGTGAACAAATGATTAGACAGAAACATATTCCATCTAGTGGCCCCATAATAAACATGATAAGAAAAGTTGGCATGGAAAGATTTGTTTCAAACCTTTCCTATTGAAGACACAAAGATTGTTTCCTTTGATGGGAAACAAAATGCTACATATTGGTATCATAGAAGTGTTATCAAAGAATTGGAATCTTCTGAATTTTCCAAGATGCTGAAATGGACGAGCAAAGTTGTCAAAAAGTAGTCCATAAACTTTAAAGACGCATCAAAATGCACTTGCAGAGATGGAGCAAACATCGAAGGCCTTGGAGCTCTACAATAAATGTGAGCTTAAAGCTGCCTCTTTGTACTCAATAATAAAGTTGATTCCATTCATTCTTCTATACAAAAGTTATCTTCTATTGTTGAGTTTATTCTTCCCACCATTTTTGATATTCCTAGCTTGTCTTTAGAATTTTCTAAAGTAGTTATTGAAAATACAAATCCCATAGTAAAAATTGTTGAGGATACCAAAAAGAAATAGATCAAAGCTTTCTACCTGCCATAATAATCTAGCAGAAACAAGTACAATTAGTTCACCAACAATCTATTGACCAAAACCTTAAACTTGATATCATACAAGCTTCAATAGAACCCATTCTGATATGGCAAAAAAATTGAAGCCATAAAAGCCAATACTACACCTCTTGAGCCTATTATTCCATATTGGTCCAAAAAGGTTTCATGGTCAGATGTTATTAAGAAAGCCTGACCAGTCAGCCAAAAGTCTTTCTTCTTCATCCAAAAGTATATCCATGGCTAAATTAATTGTTGAAGATGTTGAAAGCATATATACCCCTGGTGAATCTCTCACACTATTGAGCCACTAAATAATAATGTGCACACCCAAACTCTACAACCTAGTTGGTATAAAATAGAATGTGATGATCCTGCAAAAATAAAAGAGATGGTTCATGGAATGTTGGCATGGTCTAACACACAAGTTTCACAAAGTGGAGAAAAGATCCACATACTATGGTAGAAGAAATTGCCAATGGTTTTGTTGGCATACTTAAAGAATGGTGGGATTCTCTTCCTGAAACTGATCAAAATCCATTCTCACTCATGGTACTTTGGTCTCACTGCTGCAATGATCAATGAGTTTATGGGAACTGTAGAAAATGATAAATTTAAGAACACTATTTTGTTCTTAAAAGCAAGAATATGTGATATGTCCTAGATCAAGAAATATCAGTGTTATATGTAGAATTTATACTATAATTCTAGTAGGATCCATGATCCTACAATGAAAATCAAGTATATAGAATTTTTTTAGCTTTCTTTGCAATTGAATATAAGAAAGCAATGGGGCATCATCCTATAGAGAAATTAAGTTTTGGTGCCATCAATCAAATAATTAATGAAACTAATGCTTCATCTTTGTCAAGAAAAGATTGACAAGAAAGAAGCTGCCAAAGCACAAAAACTTTAGGTGTTAAATTCTGCCAAATGCAAGAAAATGATCCTTTTGGATGCAAGCCTGTGCATTACAAAAAGTATTCTTCAAAGCACAAGCCATATTCTGGATGTTCCTCCTTTTTCAAAAAGGGAAGGGACCGCCATGACAGTATAAAAAGAAGAAATTTATAGGTATTCTCATCCTCCTACAAAAAGGTTTTTCAAAAAAAATCTCCTAGCTATGAAAAAAGAAGCTTGTTTGTTTCATTTGCAAAGGAGAACATTATGCTAATAAGTGTCCCTAGAGAAACACTGACAAAGGAAAAGAAAAGGTCAATTTTTTGAGAGAAAATCATATAGATGAGAATAATTATTACTTTACTTCTGGATCTGATTATGAAAGTTCAGACATATTGTATGATTTCTAAAGAAGTTCAGAAAGTAAATGTTGTGAATAATTTTGAAGAAGAATCAGAGTCTGATAGCTCTGATATAGGTATGATTCCTACCTTATTTTGCCAATATAAATATGCTATCCAGAATTCCTCATCCTTTCATTCCACCAGATTCAAAATTGCTTGGTCATCAACTAGATGAAGCTCAAGATGAATATGATAAGTGTCCACCATGGGATACTGCAAGAAAAACATATATGTACCAAAAATGACAGATCTGCAATACAACATCAAGCTAGATTGAATGTTGAGCTTGAACAAAAAAAAAAGGAAGAAGAAAGGAAAGCTCTCCTAGAGCATGAAAAAGAGAAATACAAATTTGAAAGCTTAGCATGTGATGAAGATTTAGATGATCTTTATGGTGGACTTGTCCTAAATAGTCCTTACATAACCAATCCCCAAAAGACAAGATCAAGAGGAAGAGTATGTATGATTTAAAGGAAGAGGAAGAGGGAGAGAAAGGAATTTTCCTTTCCTATTTCCAAAAGAAGTCCCAGTAGAACCAGGAGAACCCTCCAGAAGGAATGAATCGAATCCTCTTGTTTCAAGAAAACAATGGCATAGACAAAATGAATTTCTCCATAAATTCATAACCAACATTATTATTGAATTTAGAAAGCTAGAAGAAGAAGATGAGCTTGAAAAGGAGAATGCAAAGGAATCCCAAGAATCACTGGAACAAGCCTACAATCAATTCATCTAGACTCCAAATGAAGAAGAACCAGTTCCAGAGGTGAGTACTTTAAAAGTGCTCAAAATCCATTTATTACTATTACTTTTTGCATTCCCAATATAAGGCAATATTCTCTTGATGCCATGATTGATACTTTGGTGCAAACATTAGTCTTGCTAAGAACCAGAGCCATCCCATAGATTGTTGGGAGAAAACCTATTTGAAAATAACCTTTGATAATAAACTTTTGTATCTCATTTCCTAGCCTATGTCCCAGTTAGCATCACGTTGGATATCAAATAACTGTAAAGTTTTATCAACATGATATGCAATCCTATGATTGTTTGATAGGAATGGATACATTGTTGGATTGTGGAACTTTCAGCCTGACCAAAGATCATATTTCCTTGTTCAATCCTGCAGTCTAGATACCTAGAAAATATACCTATATAATTGTTATTCCTATTGCTACCAAGCCTAAAGAACCCAACAATGAATGGATCCATAAATCCATTTCATTGTGTCAAAGCAATATCAATGATATTGTCTCCAAAATCAAGAAAGAACCTTCTAAAAATCCCCATGCTTTTACACACAAAAAAAGCATTACTGCAAAATAGAATTCATTCTAAAGGACCATAAGGGAAAAGAAGTGCTTCCAAAATTCAAAGCACATCATAGGGGAATGAAGCCTAAAGATAGAGCAAAATGTGAAGAAGAAATTAAAAAAGTTGTTACAAGGAAAGTTTATTCAAGAATCCAACTCCCCTTGGGCATGTGCAACCTTCTATGTAAATAAGAGAAGTGAACAAGTGAGGGGAAAAAAGAGACTAGTAGTTGATTACAAGCCCTTGAATAAGCTCATTAACTAGTCCAACATCCTATCCCAAACAAGGATGATTTATTTTCCACATTAAAAGCTTCAAGGGTCTACAATAAATTTGATCTTAAAAGTGGATTTTGGAAGATCTTTTACATCTTGAAGATAAATTCAAAACAACCTTCGTGGTACCAGGAGGCCAATATGAGTGGAACATCTTGCCATTTGGACTCAAGACAATGCCCTCCATATTTCAGAAGGTGATGGACAAAAATTTTTTGGCTCCCTCTTTGAATTTTTGTTAATCTACATTGATGATATATTGATATATTCAAAATCTCCAAAAGAACATATAGACCATCTAAACAAGTTCTATGAAGTTGTTTATACTAATGGTTTATGTATCTCAAGTACCAAGATGGAAGTCTTTAAGGATTCCATATCCTTCTTAGGACTCACCATTAAAAATGGAGATATCTAGGTCCAAGAACACATTGTGTCAAAAATTCAAGGATTTCCAGATGAAATATCTGATCTGACACAACTCCAAAGGTTTCTTGGATGTGTAAATTATATTGCAGGTTTCTATCAGAGCATAGTTGCAGATCACATTCTTCTCAACAAAAGACTCTAGAAAAGGCCACCTCCATGGAGTCTAGAAATGACTGCAATAGTAAAAAGAATCAAGCAACATGTTCAGAAGTTTCCATCAATGTCTCTTCCAGGAAATGGTCTCAAAATCATTGAGACAGATGCCAACAATGATTATTGGGGAGCTATCCTAAAGGAAAGAGAAGATACTGGAAAAGAGAAAATATGTAGATATGCATCTGGTGCATTTCATGGTTCAGAGCTGAAATATCATTCAACTCATAAAGAAATTCTTGCTACAAAGAAAGCTATAAAAGCTTTCATTTTATTTGTTCAATCAAAAAATTCATTCTAAGATCATATCTAAAATATTTTATGGCCAGACTAAACAAAGGAGATCCATTAGATAAAACCTCCTTCAACCATCTTCAAAGATGGGGTCTATGGTTTGAAAATTATGAATTTGAGGTCGAATACATTGAAGGCAAGAAGAATGTACTGGAAGATTTTCTAGTAGAGAACTCAACCAGACAACAAGAATAAATGTTACTTAGGTTATTCATGAGTTTGTTAGGCCTGTCTGGGCATGTAACAATGAGACATAGAGCTATAAGGGTTCTAGAACAAAATGACAACCAAATGTCATATGATGCTCACAATCTTCTTCTAGAAAGAGGAATTATTTTTGTATCTCCTTACTCTATGTCTCAACTTAATATCTCCTATAGAGATCCAGAATCTCTTGGGTATCAGTTTCATTCTCTCTCAGGATCCTATGGTTTTTTATACTCTCATATGGAAATGGAGGCATTACAGATTCATAGAATCAACTGATGACACTCCATTAGAAGGAATGAGACTGAGGCAGCTAGTACCAAGACCAAGGACTCTCTGGAGATTTGAATTCTCTAGAATGTGGCCTGAAGATCATCCATTACAAAATGACATCTGGAACAAACCCCATCAAGTAGGAGATCAAACATATATAGCCAAATACTTTAAGTATTTTCTTCATAAATATCTTCCTACTAAAATTTCTGATCATCCTCTCCTGCAAATGCATCCCGACATTGCCATGAATATCCTAATAAATTGCAAGATTCCTGGTATGAAAAGAAATATATTATGTCAAGCCAAATAGATTTGAAGGCATCATCAACATCCAAATGGAGAACTTTAGAAGAAAATTTACTTGCATCACAGTATGGCCATACATCCTCCAACACCTATAAGTTTCTGCGATTTCAAAGACAATATCTCTTCCCTTTAGAAGGCGTGCAACATTACACAATGATTGAACAACATCCATATCCAGATTGTGGTACGAGTACAACACAAGGGACCTCCACTCAGTTGAAAGAGAAGAATCATCTAGTTCATCTGATGATGATAGTGGTCCCCATGTATCTTTTAGTCCCTAGATGGAATCTCTTTTTGCTAGTTATCAGGCATGTTGACAATACTCTTGTCAATCATAAAGGAAAGCCTGTTTCCTTTTTCGTAGCATGGTGGGCCCATAATTAGGTGTGTAATGTCTTTTGGAATCTTTTTGGTTACCTAGGTTTCCAGTTTTTGGTTATCGGTTTCCCGATGAAAATATATTTTCATCCTATATAAAGGGGTTTGAGGATTTCATACAACACATCGAAGAAACAAGATAACATTGGGGGAACTTATAGAGTCGGAGGTCTAAGTATTTTGAGTCAACAAGAAATCTAACTTAAGTGGGTAAATCGAAGTATAAGCACGTGCACCATCTTAAGTCTCGGTTTAAGTATACAATCTTTTAAGTTTATATGATTTTATTTGTCTAGTTGATTTATGTCTGTTTGTGTGGTTTTGTATCTCGGATAATGTGGTATCTCGAGTGAGGTTGCACAAAAATTGGTTAGAAATAATATTGAGCATATGTTTCTTCATCTATGGTTTAATAATACTTGTTCTCTTCATCATGCTCTGTACTAGTTTTATCATTTTGTTCATTATCTTCACTCGTTGTTTGTTATCACACAAGGAGGCGAGCCTTTTTTAATTCGAAATGCATGCACAAATTTTTTTAATTGATAGTATAGGATGTGAAATCAAAGTTAGATTGCAATAATGAAGCAACTTGAGATAATTTTTCTGAGAGAAGATGAAGTAGAAGAAGACCTTGTGAGTCTTGCTGATATGTTCACAATCAATTCAACTATTGACATTTTAGAAGAAACAAAGGCCCTACCATAGTGGAAGCTTCCCAAGATCTCATATGACCAAGTCTATGATAAATTATCTCCTTTCCATTTCTTGCTTCTTTTCCTTTGAGAATAGAAGAATGTTATACAAGTTTCTCATAATGATAAGCATGAGTATGATATCCCTTTGATAGATCCTAAGGATATCAAGTTTTTGAAGAATTAAAAGTTTTATAAATTTGTGCATATTGGTTGCATTCAAATAGGCATCACATCTCTTTTCAGAAGAGGGTTGAATGCATCCATTCTTTTTGTCTTCTTGATTGACGTCACCATAGCTTTAAGGATTCCCTTCTTGCTGTTGTACAAATTGGTTTACATAATAGTCCTATATCATTTGAAGTATTTCCAAACTACCCTGTAGGTATCCACTAATATAATCTTCTAAAGAAGTCCTACGTCTCCATCTTGCCACAATTGGATATAAACATGAAACATGGGCGTGTCCACTTTTGACATTCAACATAATGTATATATCATCTTGTCAACACCCTCCATCCTGCTGTGAAAAATGCTCTCACCAAGGGCAACAATGTGGTGAGTCATGTTAATATAAAGTCAAATAAAATAGAACCTAAACTGATTTCATGGTCAGATATCAAGGTTCCAAAAGAGTGGACTTTATCCAAGAAAACCTTAGAAAGTGGTCAACCATCTTTCCAAAATGCTACTAATGTTTTTGAGACTTCTAAAGTTGTATCTTTGTCTTTTAGAAGAAAAAAACTATTGTCCATAAGCTCTTATGCAAGATCTACTTCTTCATACTTTTCTACTGAGTCCACAATGGAGCCAAAAAGGAAAGATAAAGAAAAGTTTTCATTTGTAGCCATGAAAACCTTATTCATGACCCAAATTTTGACTATTTATGGTGCCAAGATTGTGAGCAGATGATCAGATATAAATATATTCATTTAATGGCCCAGTAATTAACATGATAAGAAAATTCAACATGGAAAGATTTGTTTCATACCTTCCTCCTCTTGAAGACACATAGATTTCCCAATGATGGGAAACAAAAGGCTACATATTGGTATCAAAGAAGTGTTAGAAAAGAATTGGAATCTTTTGAATCTTCCAAGATGTTGAATTGGATGACAAAAAATATGTCAAAGAAGTCCATGAAACTTCAAAGATGCATCAAGATGCACTTGTAGAGATGGAACAAACACTTTCGAAGGATTTGGAGCTCTATAATAAAGGTGAGCTTAAAGCCCGCCTCTGTACTCAATAATAAAATTGATTCCATTCATTCTTCTATACAAAATTTGTATTCTACTGTTGAGTCTATTGTTCCCACCATTTCCGATATTCCCTAGTATGTCTTTAGAATTTTCTAAAGTAGATGGAATATACAAATCCCATAGTAAAAATTGTTGAGGATACAAAAAGAAATAAGATCAAATATTTCTACCTTCCGTAATAATCTAACAAAACATACAATTGATTCACTAAGAATCTATTGACTGTAAAAACTTAAACTTGATATCATTGAAAAGATTGATAGAACCCATTCGATATTCAGAAAAATTGAAGCCATAAAATCCCATACTACACCTCATGAGCCTATTATTTCAGATTGGTGAAAATGTTTCATATTAAATATATCCATGGCTAAATTAATTCCAAAGATGCTAAAAGAATATATACTACCCTGAGTGAAGCCTCTCCCACCATTTGAACCACTAAATAATAATATGCACACCCTAACTCTACAACTTAGTTGGTATAAAATAGAATGTGAGGATCCACACAAAAGAAGAAGAAAGCTTGTTCATGGAATGTTAACATGGTGTAACAAACAATTTTCACAATTGGATTACACACACACACACACACACACACACACACACACACACACACACACACACACGCAACCCATCCCCGATATGGCGAAAAACGCAACGCCATACGCACTACGCACGCACGCCTCGCGAGCTATCATTCCACGGTCCACGCACGCACGCACGCATTACGAACGTTGACGCTTAGCCGCACGTCTTTCTTCACCACACACGCACGCACCATGGCACGCACGCACACACACACACACACACGCACACACACGCACGCACAGCACACACACACACACACAGCACACACACACACACACACACACACACGCACACACACACTCACACACCACACACGCACACACGCAACACGCACACACGAATACACACACATGCACACACACACACGCACACACACACACACACACACACACACACACACACACACACACACAATGGAAGAAGCAATTGCCAATGGTTTTGTTGACATACTTAAAGAATGGTGAGATTATTTTCCCGAAACTAATCAACACTCCATTCTCACTCATGGTACGGTCTTGCTTCTGCTGTAATGATCAATGAGTTTGGGAAGCTGTAGAAAATGATAAATTTAAGAATACTATTGTGTTCTTAAAAGTAAGAATATGTGAGATGCCCAAGATCAAGAAATATCGGTGTTATATGTAGAATTTATACTATAATTCTAGTAGGATCCATGATCCTACAATGAAAATAAGGTATATAGAATCTTTTCTTGCTTTATTTGGAATTGAATATAAGAAAGAAATGGGACATCATCCTATAGAGAAATTCAGTTTTGGTTCCATAAATCAAATAATTAGTGAAATTTAATGCTCGCCTTTGTCAAGAAAACATTGAAGAGAAAGAAGCTACCAAAGCTCAAAAGATTTAAGTGTTAAATTCTACCAAACACAAGAAAGTGATTCTTTTGGATGCAAGCTCGTGCATTACAAAAAGTATTATTTAAAGCACAAGCCCTGTTATTGATGCTCCTCCTTTTTAAAAAAGTGGAAGGATCACCATGGCAATATAAAAAAAGAAATTTAGAGATGTATTCTCATTTTCCTAAAAAGGGTTTTGAGAAAAAAAAATCTCCTAGCTATGACAAAAGAATCCTATTTGTTTAATTTGCAAAGGATAACATTATGCTAATAAGTGTCCCTAGAGAAACACTGACAAAGGAAATGCAAAGGTCAATTTTATGAGAGAAAATCATATAGATGAGAATAATCATTACTTTACTTTGGATTTGATTATGAAAGTTCAAACATATTGTATGATTTAGAAGAAGAAATTTAGAAAGTAAATGTTGTGAATAATTATGAAAAAGAATCAAATTTTGATAGCTCTGATACATGGTATGATTCCCTACCTTGTTTTTCCATTCAAAATATGATATCGAATTCCTCATCCTTTCATTCCACTAGATTCATAATTTCTTGGTCATCAACTAGAAGAAGCTCAAGATGAAAATGATAAGTGTCCACCATGGGATCTGCAAGAAAAACACATTTGTACTAAAAATGACAGATCTATAATAGAAACATCAAGCTAGATCTAATCTTGAGCTTGAATAAAAATAAAAGGAAGAAGAAAGGAATTCTCTCTTAGAGCATGCTAAAGAGAAATTCAAATTTGAAGGCTTAGCATGCGATGAACATTTAGATGATCCTTATGTTGGACTTTTCATAAATAGTCCTTATAGAACTAACCCCAAAACACAAGATCAAGGGAAGATCTATGTGATTCAAATAAAGAGGAGAGAGAGAAAGGCATTTTCCTTTCTTATTTCCGAAGAAGTCCCGTAGAACTAGGAGAACCCTCTAGAAGGAGCGAATCGGATCTTCCTATTTCAAGAAAATAACAACGTAAAGACAATGAATTTCCTTCATAAATTCATAACTAACTAACTGCTTTTGAATTTGGAAAGCTAGTAGAAGAAGATGAGCTTGAAAAGGAAAATGCAAAGGAATCCTAAGAATTCTTGGAACAAGCCTAAGATAACTTCATCCACACTCCGGATGGAAAAGAACCGAGTTCTAAAGGTGAGTACTTTAAAAAGTTCTCAATATCCATTTATTATTGTTACTTTTTGCATTCCCAATATAAGACAATATTCTCTTGACTCCATGATAGTTACTAGAGTAGAAATTAGTCTCTTTAAGAACCATCCCACATGATTGCTGGGAGAAAAACTATTTGAAAATAATCTTAGATAATAAACTTATATCTCATTTTCTAGCCTATGTCCTAATTAACATCATTTGGATAGCAAAAGAACAAATTTTTTTATCAACATGGTATGCAATCCTATGAACTGTTTGATAGGAGTAGATATCTTGTTGGATTGTGTATATTTTTTGGAGAATAGAAAATTTATCTTTCAACTTATAAATCGTGATATCAATACTCAAATCGAGTTTCAAATAAGTGATTGTTTATTAGATGTCATTTCATTTAAACTGGTGTTTTGATGGACTGATAATGACTTAACAAAGTTGTGGTCTTAAGTGTGAAATTGTAGGTTTTGAATTAGAAGGAAACAAACATTTCGGCTTATGATGTCTTCTGAGATCCCGTCGATGAATGTCATCTTAGTGTTGCATAAGCCATCAATGTCTATTGTAACAATTTTTATAAATTGACACTACACGGAAATCATTTATTTACATGCTCTTCATTAAATATTTTAACATATAGCTTCAAAAACTTAGAAATTTATGGTATTTGAAGAAATGTGGAACTTTTTCATTTGTTTGTTGTTCACAAACTCACGGGATGAGTAACACATTAATCTAAAAAACTTCTGTGTTTTCCGAAGAAATTACACTATGTGGCAGTCACTTATGAACACACACCAAATTTCTCTATCCTTAATGATGTCACATCCTAGAAGAAAGATTGATTTTCCAAAGGTATATTCCACATGGAGATTTCCTATTGGTTCGTTATTGACAACGATTGACAAGGTCTAACAAAATATTGGGAATACAATATACGAAGCAACACGGAACCTTTTCATTGGTACGCACCTCGTAGTGGTCAAACATACACAAATACGAAGGTCAATACATTTTGAATCTAACATAGAAGTAACATGTTACCTTTTCAATGGTTTTGACATTGCACTCCAACACATTAGACACAAAGATTAAATCAATACTTGACATATCCAAGATTTGTACTTACCGAAGCCTCTTTATCGGTTTACTTTTCGCATTCTAAGATTTTTTTGCAAAATATTAACACCTTGAAAAGAGTTACCACATGTCCAACATTTATGGCCCCACAACTTATAAAGGAATCATAATGGGAAGCTATCAAATCCCACCATGTTTTTAGAGCTGAATTTAAAAGTGATGTGACTAGTTAAAGCCACCTCAACCATGAAAGGACTTGATTAGCTCAAATTCAAGGCCAAGTACCCAAAAAGGGTGGGTGGACTTGAATGTTGCAATGGTATGCTACCATTTTAACACCTATGGACAATGTTTAAATAAGTTTAAACATTTCATAGAGGATACCTTACATTCAAACTAATACAAAGTGCTTGAAATTCGAGAGAAAAGTAAGTGTAAAGGAAAATTGGGAATTTTCTTTGAGAATTGAGAGCCATATCACTTAAACATTCGTAATAAATGGAGGCCCATCTGCACACTTTCTTCCAAACCGACTCTTTAGGGATACAATTTTTGAAAAACTAGTGGCGGGAGTGGATCACTACACGACCACGAAAATGGAAGTTGAGGAAGCTAAATTGGTGGACGCCGATGAAGAAGCTAACAAAGAAAGGAGGTAGTACACCGTGGACCTGATTGTAATCCAAAAACAATACTACATATTCTAACATGCAAACCTAAAGTAATGTCATGCATAGATTTGATTAGAGGCATTATGGGTGAAAAAACAAAGTGCGAGAGGGGTCATTTTAATGTCCAAAGGTGATAATTTTTATTGGAAACATCACTTCCAACATGTTTTAAAGCTATTATCACCTTCCACAAGTAAACATAGTCTTTAACTAGGAAATTGTGGAGAAGTAGGGACAAAATAATAAGATCGAGTAGTGCTCAAGGAGTGGGGAAAAGACCAAGAAAACATCAAAGCAAAGGTATCCTCCTACAAAAGCATTATTAGATCATTGAGACAAAGAGTCAGGATTGACATGACTCTCACAAATAGACTTTTGGTATGCTTGATATTGTGTATGTAAACTAGGCTTGGGTGCCTCTATTGTCGATGATAATTAATGACAACATTGTGCATGCTTTGGGTGGAATGTCATCTTTCAACCTCTACAATAACTTTCTAGAGGTTAGACAGAAGGATGCTCATCTCTACATGATTTCCTACTTGTTGGATGTAGTGTGTGCGGTTGAACAACTTCAAGGAGTTCCCAATTGGAGCCCTCAACATCCATGCATAGTCTCAGGGGTTTTCAATAGTTTGCATATGCAAAACTACTAGAAGAACATTTAAGTAGTCTACAACCATTACCTACCCTGTCATCTTTAATGCCATCTATGACACTCCATTTCCCGTGGTCTCTTAGAGAATCATCAATTCATTGAATTATTGGGGACTTTACTAGTGTTATTCGGTTTGTATAATGATTAGGGTGGAAGACATCCTCTCCATTCCATTCAAGTTGCCATGATTTTTCTCCGATAAGTTGGTGGATCGGAGATTTCCTACCATTTTTTACGACCTTAGACATGTATCTAAGGAAGTGAAGAAGCAAATGGATATTTATCCAACTATACACTTCTATATTGGATCTATAATTCTGGCCTCACATAAGACATCTTTCCACATGGAATACCACACTCCGAGGTGCTATAATACAACAAATAGAGTGTCTCGATTACGGAGGACCACTCCAAGAATGGCTACATATGGCTATAAACATCAAACACATAAGGATGACTTGGTTTTCAAGAATGAAACCAATGATTAAATTATATCCATTAATATGAGGAACCATAAGGTTACCTACACTCTTCTAGGGAAGATAACTAGAACCTGGTGGAATTGAGCTTTGGAAAAGGAAGGAAGAAATTGAGGGAGATTCGGATGGAGGGGTACTAACCTTAAATAATCGAAGAAGCTTTCCGGTTAAGGTCCCTCCTATTTCTAAAGAAAGAGCCGATCCTTCCCATGTCGAGGCTTCTCTAAGCACACCAAATATGGTCACTAAGGGGTGTTGTCATGTGAGTTAACTAGCCCAAAAATGAAAAATTTTCATCATGACAACCAAGCCACCAAAGTGTAAAATTGCTTCAAAATCTTCCCAAATCCCTCTCCTATTCAGTCTATATTCCATGTCTTGATCATCTTGACCTTGTAGTTTATCTTAATGTACTGAATAAACATGTAAAGTCTTCAAAATGATGTGATAAAGTCAATTCTTCCATTCGATAAAGTGCAACAGAAGACTAGATCTCCGACGAGGCTTAAAGAGGCCAATTTTGGCCATTTTGGGGCATGTGTGCATCCTTTGGGTTTTGAAAACGTCATAAAAATCCAGAGGTGGTGTTATAGAGAATTGAAACTCTTGTAAGTAGTTCGGGAAGATTCAGAAATATTTGATGATTCAAAGCGTTTGTGTAAAAGTGGGTTTTCGGGTGTAAGGAATGAACAATGAAATTGTGAGCTTGAACTTATCTGGATTATTTCAGGAGATCCGTAAGGATTTATAAGGAAAAAAATGGAAATCTTGAGGAATCTTGTACATGGCGGTAGCATTAAATTTTATCCAATGGCTTATGGTTTCTTGAGATAATTCAAACTTTGTAGGTGTACCTCATTGTCTCGATCAAAAAGGGAAATTGTTTTGGATTTGAAGGTAGAATTAAGGTCTTGCATATATTCCATTGGTTGTATAATGGTTTTTGAGTCATATTCATATAAAATTTCACCTCAAAATTCCATCATGAGCCCCCAAGGTTAAGATTTCATGCTCTCAAGCTATTTTGGGTAAACCAATGTAAAAGCGGCTTTTAAAATGGGGTAAGGCACATTTTGTTGCACCTCTTGTCCCTTTTTATAGAAGGGGAAATAGGGGAAAATAATTGTTTCCCCATGAAATACTTGTAACCACTCAACCATTGATGTGCAACCAAGACAACTCAAGTTGAGTCTAAATTGAGTTAGGGAGAGGTGTGAAGTACTTAGTTATTTTTTCATTGTACCACATGTCACCACCTTGCTTCAAGGTTAAATTTTGTGTCCCTTGTGTTCCTTGTGTCTCTTTTTACCCATTGTAACAAAGGGGACAATAAATTGTGCCTTATGCCCATTCTTAGCCCCTGTTCACTCACATGACCCTACTTAGGTTCGCGTGCAATTTTTAAGCCCCTTGCTCTTAACCACTCAATACCCCTTGCTCCCAATTGCTTCCATGATTTTCCTTGGGTGAAAGTTTGTGTCCCCATTTTCCCCACTGTCCCCATTTTCCAAGAGGACAAGAGGGACAAAAAAGTGTGTTTATGCCCCGCAACTCGTAGTCACTCACATGACCTCTCCCGGCTCCGTAGGGTGCTTACCTAGCTCCTCCATCTGACTCACCCTCTCTCTTGTGCCGCCACTTGTACTGATCTTGTTCAAGGTGCACTTGGGAGTCCCTGATATCCTGTTTTTCTCTTTGCACCATGATAAGCCGATTTTAACTCCACACAAATTCATATTTAACCCGGTCAAACCATGGTCAACATGACATCATAAAAGTGTTTTATAACTCATTTTCAAGTCATTTCTTCACCACATGTCTACCATTCACCATTGTTGTTTCTATAAAACATTGAATTTTTTTCATTTTTACCAGAGATGCTAGAAAATATTTTCTAGAACAACCATAGCCTCAAAAACTGTGGTTTTCTCATGTCTCATTAATTGGGAATCTAATTGCACTAAGATTTGTTAGATTGCTTTTCTCAAAAATGCCTTTGGCTAGATTATAATTGCGTACCCTATGACTCCTAGATTTTTGATACAAAAATCTGAAATCCAAACCATATAAATTTTCCTTTTTGATTTCTAAGAGTTCCAACGAGCGAAAAACAATAAAAATTGGAACACATTATCCTGGTGCAAAATAAAACAAGATGGTGGTGCTTTCGTCTCAATTTGACATCAGTAAGTTCACTTAAAAAATAGCATATTATCTAAACAATGATATGCTAAAAATAGTAAGTTTCCTAAAACAACAAACTCTCAACATTTAGTATATCCAAAAGCAATGAGAAACACCAAATAAAGTTCATTGGGCAAATTTCAAAAATAACTTGAGTTTCAAAAAAGTAGACTTCCAATAATATAAATTTCCAAAAAGAAAATCATCGTCAATGAGATTAACCTAAATGGATTACAAGATCCGGGAGTAGGGATTATGCAAAATCATCAAAAATTCTAAAAATAGTAGCTCTTGACCCCACCTACTAAAAATAGAAAGTTTCAGATTCTAGTGTAGAAAGTTGTTGTCGGCTCCATTTTCCTTCTTCTTGTTGATTTTTAGAAACATGAAGTTAATTTTTTTGGTATAGAGATCATTTCAACATTGGTCATTTAGTATCCAAGCGTGGGTAATCGTGATATCACTCACATGGACCTAGAAGACCTAAAAATAAGGATTGTCGGAGGACTCGAGAAGGTCATTGAAGAGAATATTTTCACGAGTGGGTTATTTGCAAGCAAGAGGCCAGTATTTTTCAAAAAAGTACAAAAATGGTGCTAGCATATGCTTAACACTATGAACTAGATTCTAGAATAGTAAGGACAGATGAAAAATCCATCCTCGCAGTGTTCACTCCTAATGTCATCTCACATTATATGCAAATTTCAACTAGCAACAACATGGTCATAATATCAAAAGAGTTTGCATCTCACAAGTGGTTGAAGACCATGTTACCTCTAGGGCTTACCTTTGGGATCATGGTTGAAACAAGGTAGGAAACCCTTTCATGTGCCGAAGATTATTCCAAGAATAGAGTTTCATGAGGTTTAATTAGATGCAATCATCTTGTTAAGTAAACTAATGGACGAGGATACAAAAAAGGAATTTCGGGACTAGATGACCCAATGTCGGAGAAGCCAACTCTTCTCATCCCAGGATCACTCCATCATAATAAACATTACCATAACCATGAAGAGTGCACAAAAAATCAACTCAAATCTCTATAATAGAATGATGTAAGTGATGTACATATAGGATGAGGAAAGAGTAACTACCACCTAGATAAGTGGTGCATAAATCTCACTAACTAATATTGGAAGTATAACCAACTCCACACAACTAGTAAGTTAACTCAACACAATTGGTACACCTAAGCAAGCCAACACAAGTGCAAGAATTATCCTAATAAACAAATAAAAGGATAAATAATAACCTACACTAACACCCCCTGTAAGCATAACTTAGGCGGGTAGAAAATAAGGTGGGTTTCAGAAATAAGGCCTGATGAGGTACCCACGTACAATGCTAGGAAGAAATGAGACCGTAAGGTACCCAAATTAAGTAACAACAAAGTAAAGAGAAAAAATACCACTACAAGCCATCCCAATAATCCTGTCTAAAAAAACTCATACAATGCTAAAGAAGTTTGGTGTGCACTTTGTGGTCTAAATCTACCGCTTGATCACAAAACTAAAAATAAGCGACATTGAGCTTTAATAGAATATATCCATACAAGGAGAATGTCAATAGAGTGATGTTGAAAGTGCAAAAAAATACCAAACATAATTCAATCAAATGCTACAAAAAGGTGCACCATGATCAAATAACAACCAAAGCAACGAGGAAAGGACACAAGATCCAAAGTAATAGGAGTTCCATGATCCAAGAACAACCAAGGCAAAAATGTAAGGACACAAGAATCGAAATAACAAGATCAGCACCACACCTTCCCATACTACTTTGAATGGGCAGAGTGACGCTTAAAAATACGTATGATTTGTCAAAACAACTACTCAAACATTGACAAACTAACACTTTGGGCTTCACCGAATAACTCCCCCTTGCAAGAGAGACTATCAACATGACTTAAAGTGTCAAAAATACGGATAAAAAATATCTCAAAAAATAAGAGAGATATAATACACTTGCTAAAGAAAATTTCTAAAAAAAGGAGCATTATAATGCAAATGCTATAGAAAGTGGAGCAAGAAGTTGAATAGTGGAGGAGCCACACGAGTAGATTCCTCTCAACAAATACCTATTTTGTTGCCACGATTGATTAGAAATCTACCGCAAATCAACACAAATGGATGAAAAATATGTTTGGATATGATTTGGTGCAAAATGCATAATGTGTTCATGCAAAAGAACATCAATATGTGTGTCGGAGTTGATCATGTATGATAGTTAAAATCCAAGGTTTCTCAAGACTCGAGTGAAGGTGTAAAAATCATGTGTAGATCATGATCCTCGAGAAAGATTCAAGCGAGCAAAAATATGAGCTCTGTTAATGTGTGATCCCAACGAATTACCTTCTCGAAAACCAATTTTGTAGCAAGAATTCCACTTAATGGTGGAATATGGGAAGCTATACCATGTGAATTTTGCCAATACATCCTCCAATGAAACCCATAGAGCAGAGCATGTGAGAACGAGAATGTAGTGGTATGCTTCTAAAAGAAGCCATGAATGTGAGAAGAAGTGGGATACAAAAATGTATTACTGCAATAGGAACATGTGCATTAGAACATGCAATAACAAACACAATAGGATTAGGAACATAAACAACAAGAGCAAGCTCAAAAATGAGAGATCAATGTCGGTGGGTGCAAGAGCAATATCTACGGGTGGACTACGAGCATGGATATGATTGTCCACAATATGAGGTTGATGTTGTAGGCTAACAAGTTTTTGTTTCTAAGGAGTGTATGAGGCCATATTTGTAATGAATGAGGGTGTGTAGAAGAGATTTTTGCTTCTTGAGAGATCTATTTTATTCCACAAATTTGACTAGGTCCTTCTAGATGGAACAAACTTCAATGAACAATATCTCATTCTTAGACTGTAAAGCAAATATGTCAGAGCATGAATCCATGATAAATGCAAAAAAACACTAAAAATAATAATGCAACACCAAAAAATATAGGACGTCGGGCTCTGCCAAAAATGCATTCAAAACACAATGGAGTCCTTTCTTTTTCTTATATCCTAGCTCCAGATCAAGACTATGCCAACAAGAAAGAATCAAAATGTTTTCTTGTGAGGGGGTTTGACCACATGTCAAATTGGGCCTCACCCTTGTGTCTTTGACACTCGAAAAGAAAAGCGCCAAGAATACACTGTACAAAATAACATACAAGGGGGATATGGAGGCAATGTCCCGAAGCCAAACATAAATTACCCTTTTAAATGATTGTTGAAATGGCCCGAAAATTAAATTTCACCACAAAATGAACCCATCAAACTTTTTATAATTATGCAATTTCATTACAATATTTTCTGAATTTTAGAAAATTGCTCCAAACATATGTCCCTTTACAATGTTTGAATGCCTCTCTTAAAATGTTGCCAATTTATAAAAATAATTATCTCTAAGCCTTTCAATTTTTTTAAAAATAGAATAACTCCAAAAATTCCTTGGTGACCGCTTTTATCAACTCGACGAGTTGAGGTGGGAAAGAGCTCAATGTACCTCACGAGCTAAGAGAGTTAGAGAGTTTGGGTGAGATGGACAAAAATAACCATGCGGTGGACTTGAACCCACACCCATTCAATCAATATCCAAGTGCCTTCACCAACATGCCAAACACCGACCATTTACACCAATTCGACCAATATGAATTTTATATTATCCTTTGAGTTGGAGAACAATAAAAAAATAAGTGAGGGACCGAGTCAGGATTTGAAATTTAATCGATTGAGCCTTCAAATTGATGCTAAGCTCAAAGGGTAAGGCGAGGAGCCATATTAGGAGGTATGTGAGGTCGGGCGAATGAAATGGCTCTTGAACAAATTTTTCCTTAAAAGGCTAAGTAGAGAGGTTGTCGAGCTTAACCACGTTTTATAGAGTCCTAGTTGTTTCAAGCCACAAATATATCATCACCAAGCCACCGATATTCTAACACCAATTAGGAGTCACCATTGATCTAAGATGATCCACAACCACTCGCCATAGAGATGAGATAAACCACCGCCTTTCGCCACTTAATCAAAACTGATCTCCCAATGAGATGGAGAGATACTATAGATCTAATGTCACGCCGAGTAGGAAGAGCCACCATGGAGCAAGTAAAAACCAAGGGAAAAGTTGAAGATCTATGCTGCCAATTAGAATCATCGGGATCCACCGCTAAGGAGCTAAGGATAAGATGCGATCAATGGAGCTAGGCAGAGGATGCCAAGTGCTAAGTAACCACAAACCAAGCAATGGATGAATAAATCGAGTAGAGAAGTCACCAATCCACCATTTTTTCAGGCCAAGTTGTGAAGGATGATATACTCACAAAGCCATGGCCAAGTGTAATGAAATTACTTGTATGAATCAAAATATCAGCAACAATAAAACACCAAAGAACACAATATTGTAGAGAAATGATAGAAATATGAAAGTATCATAGCCTATCCACTTCGAGGGGGAAACCTCTAAACCATACAATAAGACTCAAATGCTCAATCTATGCTTAACTACACGATAATATCTCTTATATATATATACCCTTCCTATGCTATGGCCACCATTGAGGCTGACCTACTAATGATATGAATGAAATATATAATGATAAGAATGTGTGCCATATGTCAACATCTTCATCGATACATTATATATGATTAAGGGCCTAGCATGCCCTTCCCCTTCAAAGAAAAATTGCCCCAATGTTGAGAAGCTCTGGATGCTTCTTTGTAAGAACGTTGTATCCTCCCATCTTTGCATCTTCATTGTCCATATTCTTCCAATTGATCGGGAACTCGGTAATAACCCGTGTCCTTAATCTTTTAGTGTGTGTTTGAAGGATGCATTCAAGTTCCAAGATGACTCTCCCTTCCTCATCGAGATCAAGTAACACTGTTTGGGATGATACCCTTTGTCCAATCAATTTCTTTAGGCAAGAAACATGAAACATTAGATGTATTCAGTTGTCTGCCAGAACTTATAATTTATATGCTATAGTACCAATATTTTGCAATGCTTGATAGGGGCCATAATACTTAGGTGAAAGTATGCTATCCTTCTATTGTTGTTTCAAAGACATTTTATTATATGGTTGTAAATGCACAAAAACCCAGTCACCAACTTCAAAATGCCTTTCAGTGCGATGTTGATCAACATGTTGCTTCATGCGGTTTTGTGCCATGGCCAAGTTGTCCCTGAGACTAGAGAGGACCTCTTGTTGATGTTGAATGCGTTCTACCACTGCTCTAACCCTTGGTTTTCCTCTCAACGATGATGTGATGGACGGTGGATGGTACCCATAGATTGCCAAAAAATGAAACATTTTGGATGAAATATGGAAGGAACACTTATACCACCATTTTGCAAGTGATAACCATTAGACCCATCTCACTTGTTTATCTGAGTTGAAGCAATAAAGATATCCCTCCAAACACTTATTTACCACTTGTTTGTCCATCTAACTAGGGATGATAAGAGGAGCTATGAGCTAACTGAGTACCCAAACATGAGAATAAATCAATCCAAAAATTACTAGTAAATATAGGGTCTTGATCGCTTACTATAATCTTTGATGTCCCATGTAGCTTTTGAACTGTGTCCATGAAGGCTATTGCTACTATGCTTGCAGCAAATGGGCATGACAAGGCACAAAAATGAGCATATTTGGTGAGTCTATCCACTCCAACCATGATGACATTTTTTTCTTCGATTTAGGTAATCTTGTGATGAAGTCCATGGAAACCTCTTCCCACCGCTGACTAGGAATTGATAGAGGTTGTAGAAGACCTAGGGACCAAACTATTTCGCTCTTATTTTGCTGACAAACCATGCATTGTGCCATGGATTTTTGGGCATCCCCTTTGAGCCCTTCCTAGAAGAAATATTGTTTGATTTAATGATAAGTCTTCAAGAATCCAGAGTGCCCCCTCACTGGAGAAGTGTGAAGCTCAGATAAAACCCTATTTTAAAGGGTGGAGTTATTACATAGGTATAATCTATCTTTATACCATAAAACATCCCCTTTCCATACATATTTTTAGACATGCTTGGATCATTATGGAGATTATGAATGAGGTTTTGTGTAGTTGGGTCATTTCTCCATTTGGACCTTTCCTCCTCTACCCAATCTTCCTGTAAGATGGATATGACACATAACAATGTTATAGTTGATTCATCTTTCCTAGACAGAGCATCCATGACTACATTCTCCTTCCCTTTCTTGTAGATAATATCAAAATCATATCCCAACATATTTGAGACCCATTTTTTTTGTTCTTTAGATGATAAGCACTGCTCCAAGAAGTATTTCAGACTATCACGATTTGTCTTCACTTTAAAGTGTCTTCCTATGAGATATGGTCTCCATTGCTTTATTGCATGAAGTATGGCTAGCATTTCCTTCTCATAAGTTGGATTTGAAAAATTCTTACCTTTAAATTGATGACTCAAAAAGGAAATAGGATGGACTTCTTGCATGAGAACTTCCCCCATACTAGACCCTAATGCATCACATTCAACAATGAATGTTTTGGAAAAATCTAGAGTAGCCAAGACTGGAGTGGTGCACATGGCCTCCTTTAACTTCTCAAATGCTTTGGTAGTGTCCTCATTCCAATGGAAAGAGTCATTTAATAAAGCTATGAGAGGTGCTACTATAATTCCATAATTCCTTACAAATCTACAATAATAACTTGTAATCCCCAAAAATCCTTGGATATTATGTAGGGTTTTTGGAACCCTCCATTCCATCATGGCCTTGATCTTATTAGGATCCACTTTAACACATTCATGAGAGAAAATATGACCCAAATATTCAACCTCCTTGACTCCAAAAGAACACTTAGAGGGCTTTGCATAAATTTGATGTTGCTTAAGGGTTTCCAAAACCTTATTTACATGATATAAGTGTTCCTACCCTAATTTTCTATAGATTAATATATCATCAAAGAACACTAAAACAAACTTCCACAAGAATGGATTAAAAACATAATTCATCAAAATTTGAAACATAGAAGGTGTGTTTGTGAGTCCAAAAGGCATTATCAAGAATTCATAATGGCCTTCATGTGTTCGAAAGGCGTTTTATGAACATCCTCATCCTTGATTCTGATTTGGTGGTATCTCGAACGAAGATCAAGCTTTGCAAAGTAAATAACACCACGTAACTCATCAAGAAAATCATCAATTACAGGAATAGGAAACTTATATTTGACTATGTACTTATTAAGTTCCCTATAATCGGGACACATGTGCCACATGTCATCTTTCTTACGCACCATCACTACTAGAGAAGAATAAGCACTCTAACTATGATGGATGATTCCTGCTTCTAACATCTCTTGTACAATCTTCTTGATCTCACTCTTTTGCACATATGGGTACCTATAAGGTCTAATGTTGGGTGGTTGGCTCCTGGTACTAACTGAATAACATGATCATGATCTCTCTTTAGAGGTAAACCCTTTGGAATATTTTCAAACACAACATATGCGCATCAAAACTACTTGCATATCTCGATGGTATAATGTACAAATGTGCCTCTAATGAAAATAGTTGTGCCACAAATCCATCTCGCACCATTTGTTAGCATTTTGTGCATCTAATGAGAGCTCACCAGTTGTGGAGAATTTTATCTTAATCCTCTTAGCTCAAAATTCCTTCCTTCAGACTGAAAGTGCATGAACAATTCTTGGAAGTTCATCTCAATGGTTCCCAAGGTGGTAAGCCATTGAACTCCTAACAAAATGTCTGCTCCTCCCATAGAAATGGCATACAGGGGGCTATTTAGTATGTGATATCCCATGGTGAGATTAATGTTATTTATTTTCTGAAACAAGAAACAAAACCTCCATCAACAATCATTACTTGACATTCGTGATTTGGATAAATAAAAGCGATTAAGAGTGCATTGCTAACTTATGATTGATGAAGTTGTGAGTACTTCCTAAGTCAATCAACACTGTGACCCTATTTTTTTAAAGAATCCAACCACCTTGAGGGTTTGGGGGTGATAATTCCTAAAATTGCATGGCGTGATATTTTTGGCTAGGGGTCTATTTATTCCTCTTCGGCTTGACCATGACCTCGACTCTTCATCTTCATTAGGCCCATCAATGTAGAGCCATTTCTTTTTAGCACATTTATGTCCTAGTCCATATTTACCATCAGTTAAAACATAACCCTTTTGCTCTCTTTTCTTCAATTTGTTGAGGTGTCAATCTAATCGGCCGAGGGAGAAGTCTTTGGAGGCAAGGTGTTGCGATCTCTGATATTAGTGAAATTTTGTCGCCTACTTGAAACAATTTTTTCCTCTGCCCGACGTGCCATAATCATAGAATCGAAACCTTATGAGGATTAAACATACACACCTCATGCTCAATGTGATCCTTAAGACCCCCAAGAAATAGGTCATTTAGATTCTCTTCAGTAATATTTTCCACCCGCAAGGAAAGGTTTTAGAATTGATGAATGTAATCCTTAACAAATCTGTCTGTCTTAACTTTGATAATTGGCTGAATTAATTCTATGACACTAGAACTATAGTGTAATTTCAACTATTCGGTGAAGATTGTCCATGTAACTTTGAGATCACTCTTTTTCCTTTTAGTACATAACCATCGATACTAGACGAATTTATCAGGTTTGAGATACAAAGATGCCATGGTCACCTTTTTTCCTAATGGAATATGATGTAGATCAAATAAATTCTCCATTTGGTTAATCCAATTGAGTGGATCCTTTCCATCAAACTTACGCATCTCCACTTTCAAAAACATGTTACGGGCCTGCAGAGTGTTTGTATTTGGATTGGGCATGCTTGAAGATCCACCTTGGCTCATTTTTCTATTACTTTGACCTAAAGATCCACCTTGGTTGATAGAAGTATGATTACCCATTATATGTGTACTAAATTTTTCATGAAATCCTCTAATTGTTTTCCAATCCTTTCTACATCTTCTTTTTTGGCCACCCTAGACTCGAGGTTTTGCAGGTCAAACTCAAGTTGGCTTACCTTATGGTCCATCAAAGTAAACCCTAACCTTGAGGAATCTGTAGTTACCCCTTCTGACTCCAACTCCTCAACTATTATCTCATCCTTTTATGGAGTTTTACCTAGAGTGATGGGATTCTTTTTGCCTCTTGTGGAAGGCCCCACCATGATGCCCCAAAATAGTAGGATTTAGGGATCAAGGTCAAATTTTAGGGTTTAGGAGTTTGATAAGAATTCGGCCAAATATAAGAAAACTCCAACTAATTTTTTATCCTCTTTCTGCAAATGTAATGAACTTGGAAAAATTCCATAATTTTCAGCATAAGGAGTGATTTTATTAAAAACAATAAATTTGAAATAAATTTTGTAAAATAAAGAAAAAAATTATGAAATTTTCAGGGAATCTTACTAGGAATTATTTACAAATCTGGTAAAAATATCTCCAAAAATTCACTCTGGTTTGCAAGATATAGCAGAAACAAAAAATTAGGGTTTTTGTCCTTATTTTAGCCCAGATCGCAGCTACGATACCACTTATAATGAAATTAAATGCAAGAATCTGAATATTAGAAATGATAGAACACCAAAGAACACAAGATTTTAGAGAAATGCTAGAAATATGCAAGTATAATACCTTATCCACTTTGAGGGGGCAACCTCCAAACCATATAATAAGACTCAAATGCTCAATATATGCTTAACTACACACTACTATCTCCTATATATACCCTTCTTATGCTATGGCCACCACTGAGGATGACCTAATGATGATATGAATGAAATTTATAATTATAAGTACATATGAATAACCAAGGGAATGTGTGCCACATGTCGTCATCTCCATCGATACATTATATACGATTAAGGGTGTAACACCAAGCCAAAATGAAACCGACCTAGGTAGCAAAGAACCGCCAAATCAAGATGATGAGCCATAAAAACCAAACTGTTGTGTCGAAACCGATTCCAAAATGACCCAAGTCGAGACCAAAGAGAGGAATGAGTTAGGGGCATGTCAGGCCAAAATAAATAGAGGATTAACGCTTAAGGAAATGATAGATATGAGGAGTAAGCTCCAAGACAGGTCCAACAAAGGTGTTTTAAATAATACCCACAATGGAGATAAATCCAAACAATTCCCAATGATAACCTCGATACGAGTATTATTAAGGAGAGATGTGTAAATGTTGAGGCGAGCTAACCAAAGCAAAAAGCGGGGCACAATCAAATATGGAATGAGTTGAGTCAAGAAATCTTCACTTTAAGCATGAGTTATATGCCAAGCTAGAAGATCCTGAACAAAGGTGTGCAGATCATAAATGAGACTTTTAGGGCTGAACCATAAACAATATGTTATTGTACGCCATTATAGAGCAAAAAAAATCTTGCAAAGTAATGACCTAATAATCCAATAAAACCTTGCAAAATTATTTCAAAATAAATAAACAATTGCTGCTGAAGCTTTTTCTGATACCATGTTGGAGAAGCAGATGCTTCTCATCCAAGGATCACTCCAGTAGAATAAACATTACCACAACCATGAGAAGTGCACAAAATTCAAATCAAATATCTATAATAGGATGGTTTAAGTGATGTACATATAGGAGGAGGAAAGTGCAACTACCACCTAGATTAGTGGTGAATAACTCACACTAATTGATACTGGTAGCAGAGCCGACTCCACACAAATAATAAGCTAACTCAACACATATGGTAAGCTAACTTAACACAATTGGTACACATAAGAAAGATAACACAAAAAGTGTAGAGATAACACAAGTGCAAGAATTATCCTAATAAACAAATAAAAGGATAAATAATAACCTACACTAACACCTAGTTCATCCATGTTCCCACTAAAGGGAACCATGTGGTAGATTGGGGACAAATCATAAGTGATAATGGTGTCACCAAGATTTCATCTTGAAATCTGCGACTACCCTATCCGAAATTTTTTTCGTACTTTAAAAAAATGGGTCGTTTTGTGTTTTATTGCCTGAAAGTTCTTGTATTACGTCAAGATATTCCCAAAGAGCCATATTAGCCTTTTTCGCCAAATACCCAAATGCCCAAAATTGTTATATTTTGTCGTCAGGATTTGTCTGTGGGAAATTTGTATTTAATTATTTTGAGCCCCGTATGAGGCAATTTGCGCTCTGTTTCAACTATGTTATAATCGAACATGTCATTATTCCTATGTACTGAAGGGTTTTAACTTGGATTAAGTTTTGGGCATTATTTGTGACTTTTGACAATTTTTCATGTTTTTGTGTTGTCCGTTTCGTTTTCGTGAAATTTCTCTAGAACAATTCCTTTCGGGTAAGTTCGATTTTGGCATGGAGCACTGGAAAATAGATACGCATGTTATGCTCGGAGGAAGTCACAATCGGAGGTCCGGGTTCATTGGGAAAAGGTGAAGTCGTGCATGAAAAACCCTCGTGGGGTTGGGCGCATTTTTGGAAAACAAAGGATTTAAGATACAATGGGAAAAATAATCGCAGCAGCGAGCAAGGTGGGAATTTTATACCGCCAAAGCATGGTACTTTTTCCGTGTTATAAAATTCACTTAAGCTGCAGTGGGAAAGTTAGAAGCCACAAGTAGGTGGAATTTATTGCCTGCCTTGCAGGGTAAAACTTCCCATGATAAAATAAAAGGAAAGTGACTTAAGTGAAATCATGGGATTTTAGTGCCTGCCTTGTAGGGTAAATAATCCCATTGTCAAAGTCAAATCACTTAAGTGGATCATGGGATTTTAGTGCTTGCCTTGCAGGGTAAAGAATCCCATTATGAAAATTCTTAAAAATAGAATTATATGTGCAAAAAAGTGCGACCCACCTTGGGTGAATAATAATGCATTAAATAAATATTTGTTAATATTTATTCACCCAATTTTGGCACCCAAGCTTGTGGAAAAGTCAACAAAGGGAAGTGGACATAAGGAATTTAAAAATAGAATTCCAAAATTAAATAAATTTAATTTATTTAATGCAACCCCTTTTGAGAAGGAATTAATACTTTTTAAAGTATTAAATGATTATATTAATTCCTATTTTAAAGTGGTTATGGTCAAAACACACCGTGAAGCTTACGTGAAGCGAAGTGTGGATGATTAAATTGAATTAATTTAATTGATTGGATGACTATCCTTAAACATGTTATATTTAAAATAGAAGAGCTTGATTTTTAATTAATTAATTGCCTTTAATTGTTAGGGAAATTATTAATTATAGAATTGTGAGGGTTATATAAGCATGGGTAGCCATATGGGTGAATTATTTAATTCACAGTAAAGAATTACAACCAAGAGGAAAAGTGTGCCCCATTTGAAGAAGGATTTTGCTCAGGCAAGGTGGAAACAAGGCATTTGAAGAAGGATTTTGCTTAGGCAAGGTGGAAACAAGACATTTGAAGAAGGATTTTGCTTAGGCAAGGTGGCAAAAAGGCTAAAAGCTTCCAAATTTGGCGCATGTTTTGAAGGAGGTTAATCTTTGTCTCGCATAATTGTTTGCATAAGTGTTACAGAATTCATTACGGGTGTTTTACAAAAGAAAAGAGCTTTAATCAATGTCCAATACATTGAATATTTCCTCCAAATCTGAAGGATTATCGAGATCTGCACCAGTTTTGAAGAATTCTAGTCAAATAAGAAGAAAAAGAATTGTTCAGATAAAGATAGACAAAGCTATGGCGAAGAAAGATGAAAAAGAAAGCACAACAGAAAGAGTCATGCATCACTTCTAAATTTGCAGATATGGAGACACGGATCTAGGTCCAAAACCTCTTGCTGAATTAATAGACAGATCCAGAGCAGGAAAGACTTCACTCATGTGTGCAGGAAAAACTTCATTCATGTGTGTAGATTAAAAGCAGTGGAATTATTCGAGTTGCAGCTTTTCCATCCATAGCCCAGTTGCCAAAGTTTGTTATGCAGGTGTAGATCCATATCCAGATGTAGATGCAGATGTAGATGCAAATCCATGTGCAGATCCAGATCCAGATCTCATAGTTGTAAAAGCTTCCAGCACAAAGGCTTCATCCTCTTGTTTCGAATGCAGCCCGTGAAGAAGTCAGTGTGTGGAAAATTCCTTCCAAGATCTTGTGCAAATGCTCCCATCTTCCAGTTGAAGCCTTCATTGAAGTTGCATTCACTTGGAGTGCTTTCCAGAAATTTTAATTGCTCATATGCAATTAAAAATAAGGATGATGAGTTATCTATGACCAACCTTGCATTGATGCATGTACAAAAGAAGAACTGCAAAAGCTTCAAGGATAAAAGAGAAGACAATGTGAAGGCAAAATTCCAGCTTGCTTCCAATTCCAACTGCTTGCAATTCCAGCTTGTTTCAGATCTAGCTGCTTCCAGATCCAGTTTGAATCAGCTGCATGGAGACATGAAAAAGGACAAAGTCAGCTTTCCTCTTCCTTCTCCTTTCCTCCGACAAAGTAATTGAGCGATCAATTAAATTATACAACTTAAGTGATTGGTTTAAAAGCCATTACTTGAAGAAGTCAATTACTTGGAGATAGGTGGCACATACAAAATAGAAGGTTCTATTTTCAGTTGCAAATCATACATGTCATGTAAAGAGGAATTCCAGGAGGGAGATTGCTAGTTGTTTCTTTTCTAAATTCCACATGTGCCAGTTCAACTAAAATCTTCCAACTTGTAATTGCCCCTCTACATTCTATAAGTAGAGGAAGAACCTTCGGGTTAATAATAAGAATTTGTAAGCAGCAAATCTTGTGTTCTAGACTTTGTGCTGAACCCCTGAGAGCAACTTGGAGCAAAGGAATACAAAGGAGCAGGTTTCCAGAGAACTTTGTGTCACGGTGTAATGTATTTCTTGCTTTTAATCTTAGATCTCTTAATAAAAACTTTGTGTTATTTTAGATCCGGATCTAGGGCTGCCTTTGTTTTATAATTCTCGTGTGTTCATATCTATTAAGCTTTTTCTATGTGCATGAAATTAGCTCTGCTATCTACTAATTGGGATGTACATCTTCCCCATTTCTTCTCTGTATTTCCTTTACTTCCTTCTTCTATAAAATACTTCCTTTCTTGAATAGCTGCTTACTTGCTGCAGAACCTCTTAGTTATGATTCATGAACTAAGTGGTTAAAGTAAAACCCCTGATAGATAATAACACATTTTTAAATTGACAAATCTGACACGGGAACCTCACCGGTTAAATGAGGGAGATTTATCTCATGACTGCCTAGGTTTGATGCTATGCAGAAAATCTAGCCAACAGTTTTTGGCGACTCTGTTGGGGAACAACTATCTTTGCAGATCAAAGCTTATCTATTAAAGATCAGAGTGTTTTCCATACAAATCTCAACCTGGCTGAACGTCCATTCACTCGATCCGTGAAGGCACAAGGAAGGACTGGTCATTTCTTCAGATTTTAGGAGCAATTCAATTTCAATCATCCTCCTCAAGTTAGAAGCCGCAGATATAGCCTTTCACTAGGAAGAAGAGTGCAAACACATCTAGATCCGGATCATCTTCAGCATAATCCGGCAGTTGGAATTATTCATCAAGTCTACTCTTGGAGAGGACGTGCCCCGTTCATCATGCTGAACCGAAACCCACTTGCCCCTACAACGCCTGTTCCATGGGGTGTAGCCTTTGGACCTCTGGAATCTGACTCCTCCTATGCATGATCTACCTAAAGGGATGAGAAAGAATTTTCTAAAATTCTTTGGAGATGGAAAGAAAAACCCGGATGATCATTTGGCGGCTTTCTTTATATCCTGTGGAGTACTTGCAGTCGAACATGAAGATGTATCTGTCAGACTCTTCATAGAGACTCTGCATGACTTGGCTGGAGAATGGTTCTACCGGCTAGCTCCTGGTACCATAACCAATCTGAGCTACTATGCGGGATGCGTTCCTGAAAAGATTCAAGGCAGCTGAAGATTCCAGCACATTGATAACTCAACTCACTCAGTTGAAGAAGGAGCCACATGAGCACATGCGAGATTTTATTGTAGAATTCGAAGATTACTATACAAAATTCGCTTCGCTTCTCCGAATGACGAGAATCAAAAAGTATTATTCATCAATGCTTTGCTTCCGAAGTAAGCTATCATTTGTGAAGAGCACGCCCCACTTGATTTGTTAGTAGCTCAAAACATGGCAGTTGAAATTGAAGATGACCTCATCATGGCTAAAAAGATAAAGAGCAACACTTCTGGAGCTGAAAGTTCATCCTTTGCTTCTACATCCGATTCACTATTGCAAAAGTTAGCAAATGAGATGATTCAGATGAAGAAACAAATGGCTCAGGGAAACAACACTATCCCTACTCGGAATTTCAACAACAACAACAACCGAACCGCATTGTTGGTTCCCAAAGATTAGCAATTGAAGCTGCTCCAGAAACAACGTGGAGATGAATGAAGAAGACCTGGAAGCTAACGCTGATCAGCTCGAGGATGATGATTTTATAGGTCCTGCTGGCGACTCCAACATTAATTACCTAAACTACAAATCTGAACATGACGATGAGAAAATTCATGAAGATGATCATGGTCATACATATGCAGTACTTACAAGATCACAAACTCGCCAAGCTGAGGCATTAGCTGACGAACAAAGAAGGGGCAACCCTTTACCTTCTTCTTTAGCTCCTAGAGATAAGAATGCGAGTTCTTCATCTCAACCACAGAAAGTGGCTCAGGTATCTGAATCTATTTCTTCTTTTGACATTATTGATCATGTTAAGAAAACCAAAGTTCAAATGTCAGAAGCCGAATACCTAAGAGCTTTTTCTGGGTAGTTAAATAGGCTAGTCAAATATGTACAATCACCAGGACAATCCAATACATCAAAAGGACTTTTGCCTAAGCCCAAAGACACTCCTCCACAAAACAACACTGTATTTGTTAAACCCTCACCATCTTCCTCGGGGTGGAACTTTTCTATGTCTCCCTATTGATTAATGGTTTCAAGTTAAGCAACTGCATTTTAGATTCAGGTGCGTCTGACAACGTCATGCCAGCTAAAGTTGCAGATGCTCTTGGGTTTACCCTGACAAAGACCATAAAAAGGTGCTACTCCATGGAGAGACAAGTCCCTTTAATCGGAAAAATCAAAGATGCACAAGTTGTTCTGGCAGCTTTTCTTGACAAAAGATTAAAGATGACAATTCTAGTTGCAGATATTCCTGTCTCCTATGGGATGTTGCTGAGCAGAAACTTCTGTAAAGAGTTGGGAGGAGAAGTAAAGATGGATTGGTCCTGTGCACATATTCCTATCAAAGGGATTAACCATAAGCTGGAGCTGGAAAAGAAATCCAGGTACACGGTCACAAAATCTAAGGATCCAAGATCTCAGATTCTTTTTCAGGAATCGACCCGTGGGGTTTACTTCTTGGAAATGGATAAAGACATTCCAGAGCAAGAACTTCGACTAGAGCCAGAGCTAGCAAAAGAAGAGAAAGTTTGGATTCTGGAGTTTAAAGGCACATGTTGTTCTTTTGGATCAGGAGCCAACGCTCTTGTAATATCTCCAGATCATGAGATATTCCCATACTCCCACACGCCGATGTTCAAAAACACCAATCATACGTTGGAGTATGAAGCATTCTTCTTAGGAATGGAGCAAGCTAAAAAGAAAGGAGTAAAACTCCTCAAAGCCCAAGGAGATGCTGAACTTCTAGTAAAGCAGGTTCGAGGGCAAAGTCAAGTCAAAAGAGATAAGTTGGAGCATTACAGAGATAAAGTGCTTTCTGCCACATTCGATTTTGCAGCCTTCTCTATTGACTTCATTCCAACAAATCAAAATTCTAAGGCAAATTCTTTGGCAATCACAACTGTACTATTGAATCCGGATAGAACACTCTGTCCATATTCGACAAGGAAACTATAAAGTGGAGATGGTCTACCACCCGAGTCCTTGAAAAACATCTCGCATGTCTCGTATGTTGAAGGGAGTAAATCACCACCATGACAAACAATCAAAGGAAAAGCTGATCCAGTTATGATGACAGTAGTGGAGTAGTCCAACCAAAATGTAACAAAATACCCAAGGGTTTGGTTTCCTTAGTGGAGACTTTCAACAAACATGATTAGTACCTAAAGAAGAACAAAGAATATGGTGATAGTTCTTCCTCAAAATGCAGCAAATAAATGCGGGAACAAGATAAGTTGATGCGAGACTTACCCGCCACAGAGAGAAGTAAGGATGAGCCACCACCAGATGAAGTTGATAAGTACTTGCCCGAGTATTTGATAAGAAGGCCGAGAAAGGAAGTTCAAGACCAGAGATTGGGTACTCTGGTGGGACAAGAGACATGAACCGAAGGGCATGCACGACGAATCTGATTCACTCTGGAAAGGGCCCTTCGTGATCAAAAGAGCTGCAAGAATGGATACCTTCTTCCTTGCCTACTGGGATGGAATTTAGTTACCATTGCCTTTCAACGGCAACATCTGAAGCTGTTCATGAACCAAGAAGCGTGGTAAAACTCGTATGTACATAAATAAAACTTTGTTTGTTTTTCCTTGTTTTGTTTTTGTTTTTGTTTTTGTGTTGTGTTTGTTTGCCTGACCCCGTGCCCAAAGGACAAGATATGAAACCAGAGATGCCGGGATCTCATCTTTTCCCTTGTCATTCTGACAGAGAAAAAGATGTCCACAAATGGAGCCAACTGGTGTCACCCAGATTTCATCCTGAAATCTGCAACTACCCTATCCGAATTTTTTTCGTACTTTTAAAATAATGGGTCGTTTTGTGTTTTATTGCCTGAAAGTTCTTGTATTGCATCAAGATATTCCCAAAGAGCCATATTAGCCTTTTTCGCCAAATACCCAGATGCCCAAAATTATTATATTCTGTCGTCGGGATTTGTCTGCGGGAAATTTGTATTTAATTATTTTGAGCCCCGTATGAGGCAATTTGCGCTCCGTTTCAACTCTGTTACAATCGAACATGTCATTATTCCTATGTAATGAAGGGTTTTAACTTGGATTAAGTTTTGGGCATTATTTGTGACTTTTGGCAATTTTTCGTGTTTTTGTGTTGTCCGTTTCATTTTCTCGTGAAATTTCTCTAGAATAATTCCTTTACTGTAAGCCCAATTTTTGGCCCAAGCGGTTGGAAAATAGATACGCACGTTATGCCCGGAGGAAGTCACCATCGGAGGTCTGGTTCATTGGGAAAAGGCAAAGTCGTGCACAGAAAAACCCCTGCGGGGTTGGGCGCATTTTTGGAAAACAAAGGATTTAAGCTGGAATGGGAAAAATAATAGCAGTAGGGAAGGTGGGAATTTTATACTTGCCTAGCAGGGTACTTTTTCCCGTGTTATAAAATTCACTTAAGCTGCAGTGGTAAAGTTAGAGGCCACAGGCAGGCAGGAATTTATTGACTGCCTTGCAGGGTAAAAATTCCCATGATAAAATAAAAGGAAAGTGACTTAAGTGAAATCATGGGATTTTAGTGCCTGCCTTGCAGGGTAAATAATCCCATTGTCAAAGTCAAATCACTTAAGTGGATCATGGGATTTTAGTGCCTGCCTTGCAGGGTAAAGAATCCCATTATGAAAAATTCTTAAAAATAGAATTATATGTGCAAAAAAGTGCGACCCACCTTGGGTGAATAATAATGCATTAAATAAATATTTGTTAATATTTATTCACCCAATTTTGGCACCTAGGCTTGTGGAAAAGTCAACAAAGGGAAGTGGACATAAGGAATTTAAAAATAGAATTCCAAAATTAAATAAATTTAATTTATTTAATGCAGCCCCTTTTGAGAAGGAATTAATACTTTTTAAAGTATTAAATGATTATATTAATTCCTATTTTTAGTGGCTATGGTCAAAGCACACTGTGAAGCTTAAGTGAAGTGAAGTGTGGATGATTAAATTGAATTAATTTAATTGATTGGATGGCTGTCCTTAAACATGCTATATTTAAAAGAGAAGAGCTTGATTTTTAATTAATTAATTGCCTTTAATTGTTAGGGAAATTATTAATTATAGAATTGTGAGGGTTATATAAGCATGCATACCATATGCGTGAATTATTTAATTCACGGGTAAAGAATTACAGCTAAGAGGCAAAGTGTGCCCGCATTTGAAGAAGGATTTTGCTCTGTGCAAGGTGGAAACAAGGCATTTCAAGAAGGATTTTGCTCAAAATCCTAACCCTTACTCAAAATGTTTCTAAGTTTCTAGATTTTGAAAGGTACACTCAACTCACTCTCAAAGAAAGAAATCATCATTTTTCCAAGGTGAATGATGCATTTACCATGTTCATCATCCGATTACTAGAAGGTAATCCGAATGGAGATTATCTTCTCAATCCATAACATTGATTGACAAATATGGATGTTACTTCACTCAATTCACCACCTCTTCCTATATTAAGGTTTTAAGATTTGACTTCACTCCTCATAAAATCCCTACATGTAATGAAAAAATAGTGATGTTAAAGAGTTTTGTAGGAGCTTGTTTAAGTCCACAACAGTGTAAAAACCGCAAGAAAAAGGTGTGTTATTCCCGATTTCCTTGGAATTTTTTTCATGCAAGAGTATCATAGATGCCTCAAATCTTGATGCTTCATTTTCATCCTTTATTCTCTATTCATACAAATTCAATGACGATTTTGACATCTCAAGCAACCATTAAACCTTCAATCTCCTTGAGTTGCACCATGTTCCCTAGATCAAGGTTATTGGGTCAATTGATTGGTTCATGGAAGGCATGGAATATGATGAAACTAGTTTGTTTGGTCCTTAATACCAAGCAATGGAGTCTTCACCTCTCCCATAGGTCTCATGGAGTGTTTGTGAGTCAAGAGATATTAACAAAAGAACTACAATGATGATCCAATGGTTTAAAGAGTGGTTCAAGAGAAAGAGAGTTGTTTTCATATAATCTGGTGGTCTTTAAACCCTCACAAGACAAACATCTCATCTCTCATCTCTGAAGGCATCCGAGATAACTACGAGCTCCGATCACTCAGGAGAGCCCATGAAAATGAAAACAATAAATACTGAAGGCCCTCACTATAGGATATTACATAAGAAAGTAAAAGTCATTCAAGACCCCGCTAAATACCTCAAGAAAGGAGGGATGGATATTTCCCAACCTCCAAAGATCACATCGTCTCTAAGCATCTATTCATCCGCTGTTGAGTCAACTCACCAAATGCAAGAGGTATGCCTTCGCCCTAAACTTTAGACTACAATCATACCTAGTGCCATGCCCGAAACAATGAAGATATTTGTATGGATCTAATAACTTATTGGAATTGAGCCACGAATAATACAAATGGAAGTGGTACCATACTTTCGGGAATTTCAAAAATCATGAAGGAAAACTAGGTAAGAAGCCCGAATGGCTTCTCATTTTTCCAGATGTTGTGTCCTAGGTACCCAATATGTAGAAGTTTCGTGGCCAAAGGTGATAAATACCATTAAGGAAATGAATAAATTGAACTATGAGATGACAAAAATTACCTTAGGACCAACAACACATGAAGGGGATGCTAATTTTTCAAGGAGTTTTCCACTCGTTTTCTTGTGAGAAACGAAGAGTACAAAGGGAAGATTGAACAATTGGAAGAACATGTGAAAACTCTCACTTCTTATGTTTAGTCATTCATGGATCCCGAGTGTCATTCCATATCTCCTGTGAAGATTTTACCCCAATCAATAGCTTTGACCCGAATCAATCAATAAGATGAAAGGTTACTCAATATAAGGAAGGGCCAAGGACAAGTGGTTTAACAAGATCCTTGAGAAAGGTAAAACTTTTGCCGAGATCCTTTCATTGTTTGAGTTTGTACTTACCACCGCCGCGAAGGTGAAAATAAAAAAAAATATGAAATTGAAAAGGAAAAGGCTCATTGGGACCAAGTGTTTCCATTAGTAACAGAAATAGGTAACCTTGACTCTTTCATGTTGGTGGGAAAAATGTGTTCAACTCTATAATTGAGAATATGTCCCCAATTTGGTCTCAAACATTGGTGCTCGATACAAAATGATGAAAAATGCTCTTAAAGAACTTGACACTTCGATGAGCTCACTTCAAAGATGTAGGAAAATATAAGCATTGGAGTGTAGAATCTTGGAGCACCTCCAATGAGTGAGAATTACTAGGTAGATGATCTTCTTAAGCCATTTGAAGAGCTAGCCAGAAAGAGGTAGGAGATCCCTTCTCCTTCAATGAGGAAACCTTAGAGTCTCTTGTGGAAATTAGGTGTGCTATATCTAACACTACTAGGGAGCATCAAACTTGGTTCAAGCAATGAAAAAACATCAACACTACTTATAATATGTGGATCAAGGCCATAAGCTTCATGCACATACCTTAAGTGGAGAATGTGGAACCTACAACAGTTCGCTTCAAAGCAAGGAATTCAAGGATGAAGATTTTTTCCCAAGTTCACTCCCAAAAAATTCAACAGTAGGAGGATCTTCATTAGTGGATACTTCTTCTCCATTGACATGATCTCATCCCCCTCTTCTTCTCTCCTCCTTCCTTTCTCTTGGAGATAAAAATCATGCACTTTGGGTACTTATTCGATCCCGATTATATATGACTATTCATATGACTCCTAAGTATGAAAAGTAATGATTAACCCATGTCTTTGGACACCTTTATTTGCTTTATGCTTCTACTTTCAATCTTTCACACTTACTTTCACAGTTTGTATTTTTACCTTTCAACATTTGTCATCCTGGACACAAGCACCCTGCTAGGATAATAGTGCTAGCGCTCCTATTCCCTTTGGGCGCCCTTGTCCTCTTTATACTTGCACTTTTTGGGTCCTTTATAGCCATTTGAGCATTTTATATTTTTGGTAGTCAACCTTTCTGGGGTTAATTACAAAATTCAAGTGAAGGAATCGTATAAATATAAAGTTATGTGATTATAATAAAGGACCAAGAACTAAGCATTAGCTATCACCACCTAAGGTTACATCCATCAAACATCTATAGCTCCATTTACACCCATCTAGATCCATCACAAGGGAAAAAGGTTGGTTCATCTGCACCGTAATTCATAGGTGGGGAGTTTATTCTATTCCATGCACACATTATTTACATTCTACATCTAGCTACTTGCTTGCTACTTCAAGTGTGACACACATAAGAGAAACCTAGGAAAAATTTCACACACACAAAGAACTACATTGGGTTTGAGATGTAGTGTAATGCTCAATTGTAAGTCCACCATTGTGGTGGCTGAGGATAGTCCAACCCCTCATTTTGCATCTTTCTTTTTTAGGATTTAATGTCTATTTGAGGGTTTTGCAGGTGCTTTCTTCATTGTAGGTTTACATGTACTTCGGTGATCTTATAGTGACCTCGAGGTGATCAAAGGAGAACAAGTGGGAACCTCTTGTGGCACCTTAGAGGATGTTTTTGAGCATCTACTGCAGACTGGGCACCTAGAAACTAGATTAGAGTGCCCCGGCACCCGCATCCCTCTCGAGGTGCCCTAGTCTAGTCAAACCTGCAAGATCTAATTTTTATAGGCTTTTGTGAGATGGTCTCCCATTTCGTTTAGCCGGGTCTCCATTGTGACACACCCAACAACCTATGTGAATCAGCTAAGGCTCTTCTAACCCTCTTTGCACTTAGGGTTTCATATTTTTATTGCTTAGTTACTTGGGTTAATTTTTGTATTTTAATTATTTGCTTATTTACTACTACCATAGAATTTAGATTAGGATATAATTTTACATTTTAGCATAATCATTTTGGTGAACCCATTTTAGCCTACATGCTATTAGGTTCTTTATTTCTGGGTCATCATGAGTATCTCAATTAATGAATTTTTCTTGCAATCCTAACTTAAGACATAGAGTCCAACATCTCCTTGCTACTACTCACATTCCCGACAATATTCGACTTAGTCTATTAATCATTTGTTGATGCATTTTCTCAACATATTGGATTCCCATATAATCCTCACGCTAATCTTTAAATTTTACACAATTATCTAGCTTTACACATCATGATTCACATTTACAATATGGGTATCAAACGTACTTTAATCGACAATGGATCTCGAACTTATTTCCTATGTCATTCCTTGAAAAGACAGTCTTTTTGCTACAAATGTTAGTCCATCGTGTCTTTTCCTTCAAGCATATGATGGTTCTATTTTTCCATACATTGGTCACATTGCTCTACCTATCACTATAGGGCCAAAAACCCTTAACACCGTGTTATTTGTAATTAACTTCCCAATTTCATATAATTGTTTACTACTTCGTAGACCATGGATCCATGCCATGCAAGCCATTGCTTCTATAATACATCATTGTGTCAAATTCATACATGACGACATGGAGTATACTATTTTTCATGATTGTCAACCCTACAAATATTGTGACTGTGATCCTCATACCACACTTCCTATTCCATGGAATGATACTACGATGATCTTCAACCTATGGAAAAAACACCTCATTTGTCACTACTCAAAGGTTTTGTTTGCATGGTAGATGCTATCTCATCTATGCCATCATCCTCACTTGTTACTAATACTACTATGATTCTTTATTAGGGGCCTATCTAGTTTATGAATGTTGATCCATCACCTGCACCTTCACGTGAGCCACTTCCATTAGCATGCCCACCATTTACATGTACACTTTTCATGAATGAATCATACTAGGAACATATTACGTTCAATCCTACTCTATCGAATCTATATGTACACATGATGGGTTAACTCAATTGGGCTTTGCACTTGATGACATATTTCCACCACCTTACAATCCTCATATATAACATGCGTTTGTTTATATCACTTCTATTTACGGGTCTTCGAGTATTTCACTTCACATTTTGTCTTGCACATACTCCTCACATTTCTCCTCTTATGCTGGGAAAATATGGTCTTAATTACATTGGGGGAACATTAGGTCTTGACCATGCTGATATATCATTTCCTATGCCCTTTGGCCATGTTTTCATTTACAACATTTCTTTCCTTGGCTATTCACAAAACCTCACTCACTTGTATGCACACATTTCTCCTTTCACTCCATTCACTGATGAGGAATATGCTATGGGCATGTATAATTTATGCCTCAATGAATCCTTACGTGACCATCCCGACACTATTTCTTATCAAGTTTAAGATGTAGCACCTTTTGGCTTTGATACTGAAAATGACTATCTTCTCGATGACATCACTTGATCATTACCATTCTACATAAGCTTGGGGGAATGATGTTTATCCTCCCCTTCCCCTCTAATCAAAAACACACATCTTACATCTTTATTACATTACAATTGAACATTCACTCACACTTTGATACACTATAGCATTGACATTACTCGATGACACACTCTTGTGCTTTGGTTCACACTTGACTATTGAGGGCATCCTATACACATGAACCTCACACACTACACAATAGACACTACACACATTACACATCTTCACACATATTACACTCTCATACATACACCTCATATTACATATTACATCCTACATTGTACATATAACTTCTATCATACATCATTCACACTTTTTGCTTCATACATCATACACATTCTACACACTATACTATTATTCAAAACACACATGTCACACTCCCACATTCAAATCATCTACGCATCTTGCATTACAATCTAAACATCACACATCACACATCACACATCACACATCACACATCACACATCACATGAAATTTTTTCATCACCTATTACACATATTACACATTTTACACATCTACTTATACACGCTACACTCACTACCTTATGACACACTCTAGTCTCACGGTCCATACTGGACTGTTGAGGGTATACATCACAAATGGACCTCATCACATTCATACATTCATTATTCAATCCTTTTCTCATGCGAGATTCCTAGATTAGTAATATATTCCGTATGCTAGATCATCACTTCTTCTATCATATCATAGTGATAAACACTTCATGCTACATCATCACTTTTTCTATCATCGGTAGTGATATATGCTTTACACTAAATCATCACTCTTTCTATCACCCCGTAATGATATACACTTTAGGATAAATCATCACTCCTTCTATCATCCTATAATGATATATGCTTTAGGATAAATCATCACACCCTTTTCAAATCTCTATGTCGCATATCATCACCATACATTCGCCACACCACACTACATACAACACATAGTTCGACCATTTCCCGATGACACACTCTTGTTTACGGTTCATTCTTGACTACTAAGGGGCATAAATAAATGAACCTCACTGCATACAACTCCATTGACTTGGGGGCACACAAATCCTACCATCCATTTTGCATTCCATTCCGCCTCATCCACAACATATTTCATGGTTGCATGCACTCTTGCTTACATTTACTTATTCATGCTCATCTTATTACTCATGCTAGATAGATATCTTGTATGCCATTATCTTTATCATACACACATGTGCGTTCAATTGATTTCTAGTTGTGATCATAGACTTTATAGATCTATACATGCATCATGGATAGCGGCTCTGGGGTATCCACTTTCGTACATTATAGGTGCTATTGTTTCATTTTGTTACATAAAATACTACTTTATAGGATTATACACACTTTGACATACATTTTATATTTCTAATGTGTTAACGGGTGCTTCATGTGCAACATTTATTTTACAGGACTATTTTCCACCATGGGTATCACATTACATTGCTTGTACTTCCTTTTCATTATCTACCATTGTTTACTTAGATTTTCCCTTTGTTTTGTGTGCACACTTGTTTGTTCCTGGCAACTACGACCTTGATTTTGTTATGACATCGTGAGTGGTGTCCCATGTTTGTAACCTACTTTTTGTGGCCTACACTATCTTCTTGTGTGTTCTAGCTTACACATTGTTTATTTAGCTTACACTTTGTCTTATACATACATGTTTGTCTTTGCTTGTACTGACACTTGTCTCCCAACCACTTGTTTTCATAGCACACCCCCATTGTAAGGAAGAGTTTCAACACTCTGGTCGGTCCTCTTTTGGGCCACATATTGCCACAATGATGTTGCATGCGCCCCCAAAGAGGGGGGACATTGTTTGGGTGAATCAGTTACCCCATACAACATGATACTCACAAATGGTAGGCAACACAACATAGTACCGGTACAACATAGTTCAAGGCTCAAAATTAGACTTGGGTCCTTAGTACAGTGATGCCTTTCCTAGAGCACCTATAACCAGGGGATAGTTACACAACAATTGGGTTCAACACAGTCTACATAACTCTACATAGTGGATTTTACAGGGAAGATTGTACTTAACACTTGTGTTTGTACACACCATCTGTAATGGTGTTCCATGTTCCGGGGAACAATTAAAGGTTAGAGGATGAAACCAGAATTTCTTCTCTATACTACTTCTATCATGGCGTAGGATCACCCAAAAAACTAACATTTCAGAGAGCTATACATCTTCGGGAAGTAATTAAAGGTTGGCAGACAACACTAGACAGTTCTCACTACACTTCTTCTAGTACATTAGTGTGAGATCGTCGAAAAATTGCATGCATCATCATCTATATGATCCTTTCTAAACACTTTCCTTATCATGGATCAGTGCACAATTCCTTTTTCACATGTGTTAACATTTTCTTTTACATACTTCTTTAAATGCTTTTTATACATATACACACGTATTTGACTACTTGATCGTCTTCTATTTTATAGGTTCATCCATATGGGAAGCAAGTAGTCAACATCATCGACATTATCAACATAAAAAACAACACCAACAACATCACACACATCGACATCTACACATGTGTTTCCACCCTAGGTTCAATTTCATCACCTTTTTTACATTTTTGCATCTTTAATCTCTATGCTCCATCTTTTTATCACTCCATGCTTTGTCTTGTCCCTCGACACACTTTCTACATCAATCTACATGGATATCAGGTACGCATTTCTATCTATTTTATGTTATCGAGCATTCTGCTCACCAACATAAAGTGGGGGAAAATGTAGACAAAAAATCACGCACTTTGGGTACTTATTTAGTCCTGATTATATACTAATATTCACATGATTCCTATGTATGAAAAAGTAATGATTAACCCATGTCTTTGGCCACATTTCTTTGTTTTATCCTTCGCTTTCAGTCTTACACTCTTGCCCAGTCTTTATCTTTACCTTTTGACAATTTTCATCCGGACACAAGTCCCTAGACAAAACAAAGAGTGCCAAGTGCTCCGTCCCCTCCGGGTGCCCTTGTCATCATTATACTTTACTTACACTTTTTGGGTCCTTTCTAGCCATTTGAGTATCTTATATTTTTGTTAGTTAGCCTTTTTCGGGGTTAATTATGAAATTCAAGTGAAGGAATCATATAAATATAAAGTTATGTGATCATAATAAAGGACCAAGAATTAAGCATTGACTATCACCACCTAAGGTTGCATCCATCAAGTATATATATCTCCATTTGCATCCATATAGCTCCATCACAAGGGACAAAGGCTGGTTCATCTACATCACACTTCATAGGAGGGGAGTTTGTTCTATTCCATGCACACATCATTTACATTCTACATCTAACTACTTAATCGCTACTTTAAGTGCGACACACACAAGAGAAACCTAGGGCATAACTCCACACACACATAGAATTACATTGGGTCTGAGATGTAGTGCAACGCTCAGTTGTAAGTCCACCATTGTGCAAATTGAGGACAATCGACCCCCTCATTTAACATCTTTATTTTTAGGATTTGATGTAGACTTGAGGGGTTTTTAGGTGCTTTATTCATTGCAAGTTTATATGTACTTCGTTGATCTTACGGTGATCTCAAGGTGATCAAAGGCTAACAAGTGTGAACCTCTTGTGACACCTCAAAGGAGGTTTTCGAGAATCTAATCGACGAGATCACCTAGAAACCAGACCCAGAGCACCCCAAACACCCCCATCCCTCTCCAGGTGCCCCAATATAATCAAACCTTCTAGATCTACATTTTATAGGATTATGTGCGACAGTATTGCATTTTCATTGCTCAAAGTCTCCACTATGACATAAGACAACAACCTCTTGAATCATCTCGGGATCTTCTAATTCTCTTTACAATTAGGGTTTCATTTTTTTATTTCTTAGTTGCTTGGGTTAATTTCTGTATTTTTTTTTATTTACTTATTTACTACTGCCATAACATTTAGATTAGGCTATAATTTTACATGTTAGCATAATCATCTCTCTCATGTTCTAATTCTTTGTTGGGAAGGTACTTTTCAATTTTTGTCTTATTCATTTAAATGTGACCTATAGTCAAACATTGTAATGAGTTCTCTTTAATTAATAAAAAGGGACTCACTTTTCTTTCCTAGGAATGTGAAAGGTCACAAGTTGTAAGGGTAAGTTAAAATTCATGTGGGGGTAGATGAAAGGTACTTTTGTAAAGATATATATTTAGATGACTCCCTTATTCTAAAGGTTTTCCAATTGTGAGTTTCTAAGTAGATAACTATTGCACCATTAAGAAAAAAAGCAAAATATAGCATTCTTCCCTTCCTTTTCTCTATGTTTCCTCTATCTCTCTACTTTTCAACTTTTTTCACATGATAATATTATACAACCAAGGAAGGTGTTAGTGACTTTGATGAATGGATTAATGGAATTATGTGTCCATGATTTATTATGTCTTGTCATTGTTAGCAAATTTATTTTCTTCTAATTAAGTATGGATTGATTATAGTTAATGCTCGTGAAAATCTGCTAGTGCATATTTATAAGATTAGTCCCCTCTTGCCTAAGTTCTTACTCCTCTTCACCTTCTCTCCTAAGAAAATTCTTTCCTTGCACTAGGTCCAAGAACTTTGCCACATGTCTAGTGGACTACTCCCGTGTGATCCCGACTTCACTACCACCCGTAATATTTTGTTTTATCTGCATTTAATAAATGGGAGCCTCCCCATCACAAAGAGGAGGGACATAATCTTATAACGTTGGTGAAAATCAACTAGTTTATCATCGACAAATTATTTCTCCAATAGTTTTTGACTCCCACCATGGGACAAATTTTCTTGTCTCTATACCACTTCCTAGAACCAAAAATCCATAAAAAAACATATATCTAAAAATTAAAAAGAAATAAGAAATTTGAAAATCCTAAGAGCTTTGATGTCTACTCTTCATTTGGCTCACAATGAACATTCCTAGAAATGCTCTTGTTTTATAGCCTAATCTTGTTTTCTTTCAGGATACCCAAGAAGATCTCACAACTTATCTAAGGAATTGTATCTAGAATAATAAAGAAAGTTTCAATCACTATCATGCAACCTCAAGAGTTCTAGATTCTAAAGAAGAACATGCATAAGCTCTACAACGTGCAAGACAAGCTATAATCAATAAAGAAGGGCATAAAATAAATCATTCTTAAGTTGTATATCAATGCTACAAATTGGTAGAAAGATGATACAAAAGGTATGCTTCAAGAGAACCAAATAATTGATTTTAAAATTCCCATCAATCAACTAGCAAGGTGAACCAGTCGAGTATTTTCCTGAGTTTGATCCTAATTTTCCTCTTGAAGGTCACGTCAAAGAACCAATAGTTGAACCAATGAATCTCATTCCTCTAGAAGAAGGAGGGGAAGAAGAATAGATAGAGGCAAAAGAAGAGATAATGGATGCACCCGTGCCTTGGGGATAAAACACAATCCCATTTGCCTTGAACCCTCCATTACATGATATACCAAAGGGATCTATGAAGAAATTTCTTAAGTTATGAGGAGATGGAAAAAAACATCTTGATGATCATATGGCAACATTCATAACACCTTGTGGGGTTCTAGGAGTGGAGTATGAATATGTTTCAGTACACTTATTCATGAAATCTATACAAGATGCTATTGTAAATTGGTTTTACCATCTTCCTAGAAGATCATTCACCAATTTGGTGGGTATGAAATCTAAAATTTGAAGCTTGATTTAGACCACACGAAGATTCCCATGCTCTCCTTGCCCAATGATGTCAATTGAAGAAAGAGCCCTATGAACCTATGAGAGAGTTTGTATCCAAATTTATCAGGATTCTCTACAAGATACCAGAAGCTATTGAATACAAATCTTTGTTACTTGGGTTGAGAGATGCCGAAGATATGGGAATTAAGAAACTCATTGTCTAAGGTGATGACGAACTAATTGTTAAAAAAATGAGAGACATTTTTCAAGTTAAAAATTCTCATCTCTGCCATTACATAAATATGATATGGGATTGTATTGAAGCCTTTGATGCATTTGGCATTAAAGCACTTCCTAGGGATCGGAATTCCAGATATGATTTGTTGGCCATATCTGCATCATTGATGATTCCACATCCTAACTTGAAGGAAAAATATTCTTGGCGGGAATGGTCTTTCAGCCGAGTGTGCCAGAAAATTTGGAGAGATGGTAAGTTTTTGATGATGATAATCAAATTTAGTCCTTCCTATAATAGATAAGGGACTTCAGGTCCATGTATTTAGAGGCAAGTGACTCACCCCAAGGGATTTTATGAAAAATGATAGTGACAATAATTCAATTGATCAGGTGGATGAAGACAAAGTGATTCAATTGAAAGGAAACAAGATCACAAAGGGACTAGTGTCTCTTGAGGAACTGTTCGACAAGCACAAAAAGTTCATTCTGTTAGGAAACATTTAATATTTTTCACGTGAATATTAGTTATTCACTAAATTAGCATTATAAAGTGAGGTTGTTATTTAGTAAAATAACAACTCATCTATTTTGTTAGTCTGTTTCACGTATTAAACTAAGCATAGGGTCTGTTGGACGATTGTTTGGTTTGAATCCTTATATTAAGGAGATTCCATAGCTTATATATTTTTATGGTGTTCTCCATTGGATTTGATCAATAAAGCAGAATTATTACTGTGTTTGGCTCATCATACTCTCAGATTTGGTATCAGAGAAAAAATATTCATATAATGAAATCTTAACAATTTGATTTGACAGTCATGTGGTTTATAGCGCTTGCAAATAGTATACATTAAGATTATTGGTGGTTGGAGTTTGCGATTTTTATTTTCAAGCATTGTGTTTTGTTCATCGCTCAAGGCTCAAGAGTCATGTGGCGTTCTGAGAAATGAAATTCAACCAAGCGTAAGAGCATGAATATTTAGTCAACATAGTGAGTTGTATGAAATTTAATTTCTTCTCTGCAGATCGACATCTACACATGAATTTTTCCAGTCGAAGGAAATTTTCATTATTTTTCATAATGCAGAGGCTCGTATTGACGTGGATGTAAATATTTTTTTTTGCACTGTGGGTAGATCATGTGAACCCTCTCCCTTCTCAACGCTTGGTTCAACTGTCCACCTACTATGAGATCAAATGTTGTTATATGACACGTCTTTTTCTGGTTCGTAATACTCGTTAGAATTTATGTGCAAATCTCTTGACGAAATCTTGGGGCTTGAATTGATTTAGACATATACCTATGTGCGTATGAGTATTACAAATCATCATTTCAGCTGGATATCCGAGGCTTCATACGGTCTTCTGGCAGCATTCAACTATACACTTTATGTTAGTTTGTTAGCTTAAGATTAGATAATAGTTATCTTATTGTTGAGAATGTATTTAATTATTTTCTAATTATTGATTTCCTTTAGTGACACCTTGCAACCAAATTTGTTATGGTTGTTAAGTTGTTATGTATCTCAGCCATCGATTGAGAATCGATCCGGCCGTTGGTTTTCCAATGAGAGTAGTATAAAAGGAGGTCATTGGGCATTTGGAGTACACAAGTTTGGAGAAGCATTTGCAGTGCTAGCAAATGAGTTTGTAAGTTTGCAGTGATAGCAAACAGTCTTGCAGTGTTAGCAAGGGCATAGTGATAGCATTGGGGATAGTAGTGGGGGAATATCAGCGGGAGAAGTTGGGAGATTGTTGGAGTTCTGACAAGAAGAGACAAGGAATCTTTGTATCTCTTAATTTGCTAAAGTTAATATAATTCCTCATATGTAGAACTGGTTTTCCCTTAGGGGTTTTTCTAGGGACAATTTGTCCAAAAATATTGTGTTCTTTGTGTTACACATTTCTTTCCGTATTTTTATTAGTGAAGTTGCAGTTGTGTTATTTTTCGATATTAGCTGTGAATTAGTTTTCGGAAGTTAAATAATATTTTAATAATCGGTGGATCTGCAATAGAATTTTCATATGGTATCGTAGTGGTGTCAAGGGGAGAAAAGGTTTGTCCTAGGAAAGAAATTGAGGGTTTCTATAACCTAGTTTGATCTCTTTAAATTTTTATTACTTTTATCCTTTGAGATGGCTTCAGCTGGTTTGAGAGATTAGGATAAATTAGATGGTGCCTTGAATTTTGGTGTCTGGAAGGCCAAAATTTCTTTATTGTTGGAAGAGAATGGTATAAAGGATTATGTTACCACTGTTGTAACTATACCTACAGACGCAACACAACTTGCAACATACAAGAAAGAGGATGCCAAGGTGAGGAGGATTGTCCTTGATGGTGTCAAGGATCATATTGTTCCACACATCTCCAAGTTAGATATGGCGAAGAAGATGTGGGATGCCATTATGAATCTGTACCAAAATGCTACCACTAACTCGGAAGTTGATTCTTAGAGAAAAGTTGAAGAATACTCGGATGAACAAGGGAGAAGACGTTACAAGTTACCTCACCAAGGCTTAGACTCGTCAAGGATGAGTTAGTAGCTATTGGAGATAAGCCAGATGATGATGAGCTAGTAAGAATAGCCCTAAATGGGTTTACTAAATAGTGGGATGTCTTTGTTCAAGTTGTTAGTGGATGAGACACCTTACCGAGTTGGGATCGACTATGGACTGATTTCACTCAGGAGGAGTTTAGACTAAGTCTTGTCAATGGGGCCAACAAGAGTCAGAAAAGTGAGGGAGAACAAGAAAATGTTGCCCTAGTGGGAAAAGGGAAAGCAAAGAAGGGATTTAGCAAAGGATCAAATTCTCAAAGTGAGAAGAAGAAGGACATGTCTAAGGTCAAGTGCTATGGCTGTCACGAGTTTGGCCACTATGTTAGTAACTGCCCACAAAGGAAGAAGAATGATAAGAAGGGCAAGAACCAGGTGGCGGCTTCAACAAGTGCAAAGGAGCTCTCTAGGAGATTGGAGGATGAGTTTGCACTCATAGCTTATATGATTAGCTCAACCTTACAGTGTGTTTGGTATATAGATAGTGGGGCATCATTTCATATGACAGGAGTTAGAGAGTAATTCTCCAATTACCAGGAGGAGGACACCAATATCCATATTTCTATGGGGAACTTGTCCAAGCTCAACCTAGTTGGGAAAGGGACTGTTCAGTTTTAGAGGGAGAATGGAAAGATAGTTCCACTTCATGATGTCTTGCATGTGCCAGGCTTAGGTATGAATTTGATTTTTGTATCTGTTCTTCAGGATAAAGGGTATAATGTACTTTTTAGAGGGACACATGTGTTGATTAAGCACAAGGATTGGAAATCACCCATAACTATTGGAGTTAGGAGTGGTCACCTTTATAGGTTACAGTTTGATACTCCTAAGGAACTTATGAGTAGTAGTAATCCTAGAGATCTTGGAGAGCTATGACATAGGAGGATGGGCCATATTCATCATGGAGCACTTAAATTGCTTCGTGAGATAGTGACAGGTGTTCTAGAGGTGAGCATAGAGCATGATGATGTATGTAAGGGATGTGTGATGGGGAAGTTTGCGAAAGCATATTTTCCAAGGAGTGACAATAGATCTAAGGGTGTTCTTGATCTAGTACATTCAGATGTATGTGGACCAATGTCGATAAAGTCTCTCAGAGGATATGTGTACTATGTTACCTTTATTGATGATTTCTCTAGGAAGACCTGGATATACTTCTTGAAGACCAAGGATGAGGTTTTCAGTCACTTCCAAGAGTTCAAGGCTCTTGTGGAGAACTCGATAGGAAGGAAGATAAAGGTTCTTCGGTCAGATAATGGAGGTGAGTACAAAGGAAATGACTTCCAGGATTTGTGTACCAGAGAAGGAATCAAGAGAGAGTGGACGGTTCCTTACAATCCACAACAGAATGGAGTTGCTGAGAGGAAGAATTGTTCTATATCGAAGGTAGCAAGGGCTATGCTACATGACCAAGACATGCCCCACTACCTATGGGTAGAGGCGTGTAGTACAACAATTTACATTCAGAACAGGGTTCCACACAAGGTACTAGGGAAGATGACACCAGAGGAAGCTTTCACAGGGAAGAAGCCAGATGTAGGTCACTTCAGGATATTTGGGAGTTTGGCATATTGTCATATTCCAGAAGATACACGTACCAAGTTAGATCAGACTGCAGAGAAGGGGTACCTTGTTGGGTACAGTGAAACTTCAAAGGCATATAGGATTTTTATTCCAGGGACCAGAAGAATTATTGTCCAGACATGATGTCAAGTTCATGGAGAACAAAGTGTTTAGAAGGTCTAGATATTTTCCAGCAGATGATCAAAGTGAGCAGCCAACAAAATCTCCAAGTCTGAGTCAAGGACAGTAAAGTTCAAGTACAGTTACTAGTACAAGCATAGACTCAGGTAGTGAAGATTCACAAAGTATGGAGTAACTGGTGCAGTAGGATATGCATCTAGAAGATATAGAGGTTGATATTTCATCCTCTACCATTGGCAGCAGGAACCGTGAGGTTCAAGACACACAAAGGGATACTCAGGAGTTTGTGGGAGCTCCTAGGAAGAGTACGAGATAGAGGAGAGAACCAGCCAAGTTCAATGACTATGTGGCATTAGTCAGCCAGATTGGTAGATAGTGAACCTTCCAGCTATCAAGAGGCTGCACAACATCAGGTATGGCGAGATGCTATGGTTGAGGAATATACTTCAATAATGCATAATGATGTGTGGGAGGTAGTGCCTAGACCAATAGATAGGGCAGTAGTTGGATCACGCTGGATCTTCAAGATAAAGCACGGTGTAGATGGTAGCATCGAGAAATACAAGGCAAGGTTTGTGGCAAAGGGGTTCTCTCAGAAGGAGGGAATAGACTATGAGGAGACATTTGCTCCAGTGGCTAGGTATACTTCTATACGAGTTGTAATCTCATTTGCAACGTAGATGGGATGGCAGATCCATAAAATGGATGTCAAGATATCATTCCTTAATGGTGATTTGAAGGATGAGGTATACATAGAACAACCAGAAGGCTTTGTAGCACACAAAAAAATGACCCACGTGTGGAGATTGAAGAAAGCCTTGTACAGACTCAAGTAGGCTCCTAGAGCGTGGTATGAGCGCATTGATACATACTTGCAAAAATGGGCTTTGTGAAGAGTGAGGCAGATGCTAACCTCTACTACTTGGTGGTTGGGGGCGAGGCTCTCATTCTTGTTCTATATGTAGATGACTTGTTTCTTATAGGTGCACTAGGGCTCATAGAGGATTGCAAGAGGGACCTTGCAGAAGAGTTCGAGATGAAGGACTTGGGACTCATGCACTATTTTCTAGGCATGGAGGTGTGGCAGACAGATGGAGAGATTTTCCTTGGTCAAGGGAAATATTGCATTGAAATCTTGAAGAGATTCGAGATGGAGGATTGTAAAGCCATGTCTACACCTATGATCACTAATTGGAGGAAGGTAGATACATCTAAGGACAAAGATGTAGATCCCACCTTATACAGGCAGTTAATTGGTTCGCTCATGTATTTGGTCAACACTAGGCCAGATATAGCATTTACAATAAACTCTCTTAGTCAGTTCATGGTTGAGCCAAAGAGAGTGCATTGGACAACGACCAAGCATGTGTTGCATTATTTACATGGTTCAGTTGAGTATGGGATCATATATGTTTGAGGTGAAGGAATCAAGTTGATAGGCTATACTGACGTAGATTGGGAAGGTAGTACAATAGACAAAAGGAGCACTTCAGGGTGTTATTTCAATTTAGGATCAAGAGTTGTTTCTTGGTTTAGCAGGAAGCATAATTGTGGCTTTGAGTTCATCAGAAGTAGAATACATCAGCTAGCATGGCGACATGTAAATCTATATGGCTTCGGAAGTTGCTAGTGGCCTTGTTTGGTCAGAAGGTTGAGACTATTGTGATACACTGTGACAATCAGAGTTGCATCAAGTTGTCTGAGAATCCAGTGTTTCATGATAGGTCTAAACATATAGATATCAGGTATCACTTCATCAGGGATTGTGTACAACGAGGTATTGTTCAGCTACAATACATACCTACAGAGGAGTAGGTAGTAGACATTCTAACTAAGGCATTGGGGAAGGCAAAATTTATCTTCTTCAGAGATAAGATGGGTGTCATGTAGAACAACTTCCTCGCTAAGAGGGAGTGTTAGTTTGTTAGCTTGGACAACTATTCATCCATTTGCTAAGATTAGATAATAGTTATCTTATTTTTGAGAATGTATTAATTATTTTCTAATTATTGATTTCCTTTAGTGACACCTTGCAACCAAATTTGTTATGGTTGTTAAGTTGTTATGTATCTCAGTCGTTGATTGAGAATCGATTTGGACGTTGGTTTCCAATGAGAGTAGTATAAAAGGAGGTCATTGGGAATTTGGAGTACACAAGTTTGGAGAAGCATTTGCAGTGCTAGCAAATGAGTTTGTAAGTTTGTAGTGATAGAAAATAGTCTTGCAGTGTTAGCAAGGGCGCAGTGATAGCGTTGGGGATAACAGTGGGGGAATATCAGCGGGAGAAGTTGTGAGATTGTTGGATTTTTTCCAGTAAGAGGCAAGGAAGCTTTGTATCTCTTAATTTGTCTGGAGTTAATATAATTCCTCGATGTAGAACTAGTTTTCCCTTAGGGGTTTTTCTAGGGACAATTTGTCCAAAAATATTGTATTCTTTGTGTTACGCATCTCTTTTGTATTTTTATTAGTGAAGTTGCAGTTGTGTTATTTTTTGATATTAGCTGTGAATTAGTTTTCGGCAGTTAAATAATATTTTAAGATAGGAGATTAATAATCAGTGACTACAATAGAATTTTCATACTTTATCTATCGGTTCCTCTTATATCTCTCTATGCGATTGGACACCACCAAGATTCTCTTACTAAGGTGATTTGTAGATCAATTAATAAATAAATGTGAGTTGTATGATTTATTTTTTAGTTCATTTTTATTCGTTGTGCATGAACGAGGACTCTACCACTCAATGTGCCAACTAAATGAGATATAAAACTATACCACTTTGCAAACTCGTAGACCATTAGAGAAATTTTCACCTATTCTATTTCAATTCCAGCCTCATCCTCAATCAATCATCTTTCTCTGTTAGATAAGATTGTATTGACTTGGCATTTGTTGATTGAGAGAAAATTTTTATAACATTTTTCCTATCATGATGTTTTGTAAACATTCAAAAAAAAAAATCACCGATGCATTTTTCAGTGGTACGTAATGTCCGAATTGTAACCGAGATTCATGATCAAATCTGATTGAGTTAACAATAGACTAATATAAGGTCATAGGAAACAAAGGATAAAGGGCGATCACCACGTCTCATCAGTCACCAATGACGGGGTTGCATACAACACTGGTGGCACCTTTTCATATTATTTCGGTTGTTTGCTTTGAGTGATGTGTGAAGAAATAAAACAAGCTATACATTCCCTGCAAAACTTTGGAATGAGGAGCATGTGCATTGTGGCTGCTGAGAACAATTGTATAGGAAGGAAAAATGAACCTGGAGTGATCCTTTGACTGTTGAGAATCTTTGATTGTCATACTTCTAACATTGGTCGGCCGGTGAAAGAGGGTTCACCTGGAAGTGAAAGCGAGGCGTTGAGTTCACGTATGTAGGTGAATTGGTGGAAGTGTGATCATTCGATATGGGATTCGGTGTGGTGAAGTAGATATGTCATGTGTAGCAAGATCCAGAAAACAAGATCCAAGCCAACAATATGCCGACCTAATATTATGTAGAGACATACGATTCTGTTTCTAGTTCAAATGGTGCACTATTCTTCCCCACGTTCACACTAAGGGGGAATGTTAGGAAATATTTAATAGTGTTCACGTGAATATTAGTGCTTCATTAAGTTAGCATTGTAAAGTGAGGTTGTTATTTAGTAAAATAACAACTCACCTATTTTGTTAGTTTGTTTCACGTATTAAACTAAGCATAGGGTCTGTTGGAAGATTGTTTGGCTTGACTCCTTATATTAAGGAGATTCCATAGCCTATATATTTGTATGGTGTTCTCCATTGGATTTGATCAATAAAGCAGAATTATTACTGTGTTTGGCTCATAGTGCTCTTAGACATTCATGGAAAAATAAAGAATCAACCTAGGTCTTCATCGAGAGAACTAAAATGTCAACATTGAAACTAGTGAGCAACCAAGGATGGTAAAGATTGGAAAATGTTATTCTCCGAGGAAGGAAGGAATTTCAAAACTTTATTGAAAAGGAATCTGATGTGATCACATACTTATATGATGATTTGAAGTCCTTCCAACCATAGTCCATGCAAAATTCTATACCCTTGAAGCATGATGCAAAATTCTTCCGAAAGAAGCAAAGGAAGTACAATCTCAAGATTTACAGAACAATCAAAGCAGAGGTTGAGAATGCTAACGCCCACATTATCTTTCCTATCCACCACTCAACGTGGATAGCCAATATTGCACTAATGAGGAAGAAGAGTGGAAAAATCTGTAGTTGTGTGGTTCTCCGTAAAAGAATCTAGATCAGCTAGAAAATAGAACACATGGAACATTTTAGTGCCAAAAAGCAGTAGACTGTCACCAACAACAAGAAAATAAAAATTTTGTTTTTAAATCCTTTGAAGGTCAGCCAAAAATGATCACAAAAATGATCGAACAAACTCGTAAATGCATTGCAAAAATTGGCCGAAATTGTTGGTCCCAAATCAAAGAAAACCACAAACTTCAGATAGACTCTAAAGCATTCATTCGGACTCTAAAGAAAATAGAAAACACTTTGGACTAACTCAAACATTATAACATACTCTAGATAGACACTGAAGCAATAAAAAGACCTGATGAAGTACTTTGGTTAGACTCTGAAGCTTTATCCTTCAACACTCTTTCAACAATCTACTCTATTTTCTTCATATGGCTCTTCTACACCTTAGTATTCTTGCTTCAACTAACCTTTTCTTGTTTTAATTGACATGCATACATTTTCTCACTCATGCTAAACCATGTTCCTAAACAATTTTATACATCATCTCACACCGTGTGCGCTCATCTTGCCAATCTATTATGCCCATACCTTCTTAAAAATCAACTTTATCTTCATATAGTCTTCAAATTATCTCTCTCACACACATTGCAATCAGACTTCACACATGATTCACTTCTCTTTTGACATCAATGACACATAAAAAAACTCCACATCATCATCGACATCAACTTTATATTAATGATAACAACATGCTCGTAATTAAATCCTTAGACATTATTAACATCACTTCAACATCATTACCTTGAAATCAATAAGGCCCACACTCAACTTTGACATTAATGAGGAAAACATGACATACTTAACTTTACATCAATGAAAACACTTCAACATACTCCCCATTTTTCATTCATGGCAAACACACCGATGGAAAACATACTATAAACTAAAAACACTTCAAAAGATACTTACTTTTTCATCTTCTCATTCTTATCCATTTAGACCATTTTTCCTCAAAAATATACTTACTTGTGCCATCATGTTATTCTCCTCCTTTTGAGATAAATTACAAATAATATTCAGCTTTTCATCTTGAACTGATCTTCAATGATGAACTACTCACACCAATTTTTGATAGCAAGAGTTGACACAACACACTAATCTTAGGACCACGGAGCACAATATACCAATTGTAAAAAACATGCTCCCCTATTCTTAGTAAAAGGATATCAAAACTACTACTTACTTGTGCCATCTGTTCATTCTATCAAAGCAACAAAAGTTCCAACACCAAGATATGAGACAAGAAGAATATACTCCCCCTTTTGATATAAATGAGATATTTGTAACTTTCTTAACTCTCCCCTTTGCCATCATACTGAGATTTCACGATATTTGAGGCATCAATACATGCTCTTTTCATCTTCTCATTTCCATTTTCCCATTCCAAAAGGCTCAAAACATAATACAAACAAAATCAATACTTACCATTCTTGAAAACATCATCAAACTGATTCGACATGTTTCCCCTTACTCAATGCATATTATTCTCAAGTGAAATCAAGAGATCATGACCCAAACCTTAATCATACTTCTCATCTCATGAAATATTTGAATTACCTTTGTTCGAACACTCCTAAACATATGACTAATACCAAATGTATTTGATCAACTCATGACTAGCTCATTTACCATGTTCTTGACACCAATTAAAACCAATACCGATACTTCTTCTTTAATACATGACATACCAAACTACCAAAACTACCAATTGATTAAAAAAGAAACAACTTTTGATTACCTTTCATGCACCAATCAATACTTCCAGTTTGGTCAACACTCTTCAATTTGTCTTCATGATTCTTCATATCTTATTTGATGAAATAACTTTCTCTTGGAGCTAATGAAATGATTTCTTAGCTCCCCTTTAGTTCTTGAATCCTTTAGAGAGAACTAGATTGATACCTATTTTGATTTTGCAATCCCTACTCACTTGTTCATGGAGATAGAATATCAATTGCTTAGCTCCCCCTTAGTCTTGACTCTTAGATACCTTACTAACTTGTTTGCACTTGATATAGTAAATACAGACCTTCTTCAAACTCAAAGTACAAGGAAACCTTCTTTTTATCTTCATATAATGTGCTCAACCAATGTATAATTATACCTATGCATAGAATGAACACACAAACAATACAAAAAAATTGCTTACCTTGACCAAATCACTGATCCAACAAGCTCCCACTAAGACCATACTTTCCTCTTGAGCTATTCAAATATAAAAACATTTCCATGTCTTCATTCAAATCCTACTCCACTGAAATAGACCTTAGATCAATCTACCTTCATGTTATAGTCTTCATGAGCCACCAAACCTCATCACGCATATTCATAGTCAACCAAGTCTATATAGACCTATAATATGCTAGTTGGGACAATATACAAAAACCTTGGATCTCAAACACTCACCACTTTCATGAACAATCTATACAAACCGGGACGGTAAAACTCGTACCTTGATCCTCCATGCATAAAGAACGCTCAACTCTTCATACATAGACATATAATGAGAAACTTTACACATGTATTCTCCATACCCAAATTTGATTTTTGTGTCCTACCTTTCATGAATGTCAAACTCATTTCATTCTTCCCTTTGAGATATCTCTCTCAAGATATACTGCCTTATATGAATGTAAAAATAAATTCTTATGGATTCATTTAGGTATTCATATCCTTCATAGCTATATAGACTCTATGGCCAACAAACCATATTGGTCTTACAGACCAATCCTTTGCTTCTCAAATGTGACAAAGACCTATTATACTTCCCAATAAAGCATAAAACATGCTTCAAAGCTATCTATCTATTTTCATGATCCTTCACAAAACATTCTAGGAGACTTTACTTGCAACATGATTCCATGAATATATGAAAAAACAAGACATCACACATACCTTGTAACTCAACTCTGAAATCATTTTCTTTATCCTTATTTAATTTGCTTCAAGTATTTAATATGATAATACACTTGCAACACACTCCATGATACTTATTTTGATGATGAATACCTCTATGAATCCTAATAGAGACACCCCTATTTCTTTATGGCTATAAAACATTATGAAATCAAAAGATTCCCAAATATCCACCACTTTGTTGTCTTGAGATTGATTTTCCTTCTTTAGAACCCTTTTGGTCTTGATTAACACCCAAGGATTGATGTTAGCATCATTCTTATCCTCTACATGAGTTGATAACATGTATTCTTAGCATTTTGAAACTCTTTAAACTTTGATATAAGCTCTTTCATAGAAAATAATCCTCCTTGGCTTATAGACAAATTAGAACTAGGATTAATTGCCTTTGTTCCTCATTTACTTCATTCACATGGAGTGATTTCTTGAAAAACATATTTTTTTTTCTTATATTCCTTCTTGAACTCTAGGAGCACAAACCTCATTGTCTGTCTTGGTGCTACATGATGACAATATCTCTGCAATATGGCCGTATTTTGAAAACTATAGCAAACAACAATACTCTTATCTCTTGACTTATATAAACTAAGTTTTATTCTACAATACATATCCCTATGTCCATATTCATTACATGAATAACAATATCCTTTGAAATAAATTTCATTTTGCAAGAATACTCATTCCTTGAGGTCCTTCTTCTACTTTCTCTTGCTCTATGACTAAATCAATTACATGAGTAACAATAACCATTAAAAGAACTATCATACCTTATAAAATTTGGATGTCTAACATACCTTGTCTTCATATTTCTCTTGAAGTTTTTATTCTTGTTCATGTCATCATCCTTCATGTTCTCCTTTTGATCTTCATGGAAACTAGGACCAACATTTTCATCTCTATTTCTCTTCTTGAGGTCTCTACTAAATCCAAGACTGGCATATCACCGGAAAACTTATGACTACTCAACATATCATTTAGAGCCTCAATGATCTTCTCAAACTTCTCAAATGACTTCAACTTGTTGGATTCCTAATCAAACTCTATCTTCAAAGATTCCATTTCAGTCTTGAAATTGATGCACTATCTTTTTATTTGGCATTGAGACTAGTTGACATGCCTTTAATATGATATTCCATCTCCTTGATGATCTTATCATATTCACTATCCATGCAACTGATTTGATCCTCATACTCCTTGATCAGGTATTCAACTTCTTATTCTTATTTCTTTGGCTCTTCATCTCATCTAGGGCACTCATTAATTCTGCCTCTAAGTCTTCCTCAAGTATCTTCATCTTCTGAATATTCCATGAAATCATTCAAACATTCATTACCTACTTCCTTGGCCATGAATATAAATTCATTTTTTCTTCCTTGACATATTCATCATCATTGTTATCCTCACTTATCGTCAATAACATCATAAGCTGTTGTCACTACAATCTTCTTTGGAGTATAAATTCTTCTTGTTCTTGGATGATCTTCTCTTGCCATCATGCTTCTTGGAACTCCTTTTGTCATGCTTATGAGACTTCTTTTCTTCATCATCATGATCATCTTGATCATCATGCTCATCATGCTTATCCTTATTCTTGTTAGGACATATATTTTCAAAATGACCTATATTGCCACATTCAAATCATTCAAAGGAAACTTACCTTTGTATGTACCTAATCCTATATTTAGCCTTATAAAAACATGGATTCTATCTTTTCATCATCAATATTTGAATTAGAAATATATTTTATTTTATTACCTTGTTCTTTATTTTCAATCTTGAAAGAAATATCCTTCTTGGGAGGTCTTCCATTATTAACTCTCATCTCATAGGATGTCAAGATCCCATGAAGCTCATTCATCTACAGGGTGCTCAAATCCTTTGCTTATTTAATAGTTAAGACCTTAGGATCAAACTTGGGTTTCAAGGACCTCAACATCTTTTGAACAACTATTGTTTCCTCCATATTATCTCTAAGACCTATGATGATATTGACCACTTCATCAACTCTTAGTAGATAAGAAGCAACGTTTTCATATTATTTCATTCTCAAGCTCTCAAATTGTCTTGTATAGGTCTGCAAAATTTCCATATTGAACTTGGAGTCTCCTTCATATATGGTTTGTAACTTATCCCACATTCCTTTGGTTGTATCATAATGCATGACCTTCAAAACTCAGCATATGAAAGACCACATAAAGACGACTTCATAAGTCTTCAAAAATTCATTACTTTAGGATTACTTTCATAAGTCTTCTTGCCCGCTCCATCAATTAGGGTGTAGCTGGTATGGTATATCGAACATCCACTAATTTTCATATGTTAAATCATAATGACACAAGATAGTTATTCATATTAATGCTCTAATATGCATAATTACTCCCATTGAAGAGAGGAACCTTGTTGGTTGAGAAACCTCCTTGAGCCTAATTGCTTGTCATACATGTGCTTCTTGGATCACATTCAAGCTGTTAAGATACTTCAAAGGACCAAGCTCGATACCAATTGTTGGAAGCACAATCACTTAAGAGGGGGGAATCAATGTCTTCAAAAACTTTAACTTCAGTTATCTTTACTTTTACTTAACTTGTATGAACCATTCAATAAACCATCATTGTATAAGCAATATAAAATTAAAAAAACAACACATAGCCATCCACATGAGTATGAAATAAGAGAAAACACATGAACACATAATTTATGTTGGAAACCCTCAAGGGGAAGAAAATCCACAAAATTTTTATTTTATATAATAAAATTCAATATTTAGTGAAGCACCAACTCTACAAGGATCACCAACCCCTAATTTATCTAGCACCAAATATAATTTAGAAACCACCAACTTGTAAGGAGGAACCAACCTCATAACTTATCAGACACTAACTTGAATTTATCAAGCACTAACTTTTAAGGAGGCCACAAACCTTTGGAATGTTTTCCACCTCTTTTTGTTGTTATCTCAATAAATGATGGACTTATTTGCTCTTCTTCTCTCTTCTTCCCTTTTTCTTCTTGGTATGCTCTCAATAAATGATATATCAATATGAACTCAAGTATCTAACACACATTCGATCCTTAATCATCAACTATTATTAATACAAAAACTCATTTTCCCTTGAAGACACTCAAAACTTCCTTCTTAGCTCACTCACTCTTCTTCTTCTTCACCTTCGCTAGGTCATGGATGAAATGCACTTCATATTTGATCACTTCAAATATTATAATAGATACATTCCTCATGGGTTTCATGGGTTTTAAGACCTTATTACACCTATTTCAAACCTTTATAATTCACTCAAGATCCCATACTTCACCTTCTTATGGAAGAACTACCTTTCATAGCAAGAAACCTTCAAATTTTCAATAAGGACACATTCTTTATGATATTCAGACCTCATGCACATCATTATATTGCTTAGATATTTCTCTTGCTTGTGCACCCCACGTTGTCTATAAGACCTTATTCTACTCTTATATGCATCCTTTTGCTTGCTATTTTCTCTACTCTCACAAGATTCTTAAATAAGCCTTTATATACATGTCTTAAGACCAAACATTAACTAGGTCGGTCACATACACATAAGAACACTTAGGTTGGCCATACAAAAGCTCAAAGAACATATAAAAAATATAGGATAATTACAACATATTCTTATTCTGAAATTTCATGACCAAAATATGTCATTTCAATATCCATTTACTTGAGTTTGCTCTTTCTCTTCTTCTTAGTAGTTCACACTTTCCTCTTTACATCTCCATTTTCTCTAGCAAAGCATTCAAATCAGCTAGACAATAGAACATATGGAACATCTTGGTTCCAAAAATAGAGAATTTTTGTCATCAACAGAAAATCATAAATATTCTTTCAAATCCTTTTAAGTTCAGCCAAACATTGATAAAAAAACTAATCCAAAAAATCCAGAAATGTATTGCAACATTCATCCCAAACTACTGGTCCTAGATCAAAGAAAATTATAGACTTCTAAAGATAGAATCAAGAAAATAGAACAAAATTTAGACAAATTTCAAGCATTATAACATACTCCATACATACACTGAAGCAATATAACAAAATTATGAAGCACTTCAATTAGAATTTGAAGCTTTATCCTTTAATAATCTTTCAACAATCTACTATGTTTTCTTCATCTGGATATTTTAAACCTAGATATTATTGTTTCAACCGAGCTTTTCTTATTTTAACTGACATGCATACCTCTACTCATGCATTCTAAACCATGGTCCAAATCTCAAAAAATTTCATACATCCTCTCATGCCCTGTGTGCACTCATCTTGCCAAACTACTATTCTCATGCCTTATGTTTCACATGAAAGTTTCCATTCCTGGAATAGAGTTGCTTCTATCCTTTCATTCTTTCGAGAAACAGATAAGGGTTAGGGCTAGGAGGAATACCTGTTGAATGTTGAGAGGGTGTGCGCGTACCGTAGAGAGAGATCAGATCGATTGCGAAGAACTCCTTTTTGTCTGGGAAGGACTACCTACAAGTAAGAATACAAGACCACCATATTTTAGTTAGACAATAAATGAGGGAACTACCTTGGGCCCAGGAAATATTAGACTTCCTTTCGAAGGTGGTCAGTTCCCCTTTCAATATGAATTAACACTAATGATAATAAAGAAGCTATTGCGAAATCATGATTTAGGTACCTCGTTACAAAGTAATAGAGACTAAACTACTAATAATAAAACGTCACGTTGTTTGTTTGGTCAATGGTCGTTGATACGTTCAGCTCGAGTTACAGGGATAAACCAGACTAGATCCGAGGTTGTTAGGAGACAAATAGGTGAGAGGAAGGTTTTGGGTATAAGTCATAGTGACCGATGCCGGTCACTGGATAACCGACCGCGGTTAGAGAACCGCTGCCGGTAGGGGATAACCGACACCGGTGGGGTCAGTAATCTAGGTGCTTCTGGATGGAGGTTGGTTGCAGGGTGATTGTGGGGTTTTTAAGACTGGTGGATGGCTAAGGGGAATAGTGAGATGACAGGGGAAGACTCAGAGTGTGATAAAACTGTCTTCCGGGCAATACTGAGGTCAGTATGGATGAAGGTTAAGTGCGGGGTCTGCCGGCGCGGTGGGGAATCTAAAAGTGAGCTTATAATTACTATCAATCAAAAGACTCAGGAAATGGTGCTTAGAAACATACAAGACACTACTTACTCATCCTTGATGAAGATTCAGGTCCAAGGAATGTGGTAGTGACAGTAAGGCTCAGTTGGGATGATCTGGTATTGGAAAACGAGCTGATGAAGCTATCCTCAGCCTTTTCCAATGCTTGAACAGGGTGACAGTGATCTAGTGGCTCATTGCAATCTTCGGCTCGATGCTCTTCTCTTTTCTTCACTTGTCTCTGCCCTGTCAAGTGAATTCCGGATCTTTCAAAAATGAATTTTCTGATCGCTTGTTTTTGGTTGGGGGCGGCCATTTACAGGGAACCGATGGCGGTTACGTAACCGATGGCGGTCGAGTAGGAACCGATGTCGGTTAAGTCAAAGTGGGCTATTTTTAGTAAAATAGCCAACTTTCCCTCCTTTTCTCCCGAGGGATTAGTTGTGGGCTTGGTCAAGTCATTATTAGGTTGGTTTCAAGCGCGGGTGAGGAGTAATTAATCATGGGTGTGGATGTAGACCAAGTTATAGGTCTTAATTAGGTTAGTTTAGGGTTAGGGCTAGGTCATGATGAGGTGGCGAAATGAGGTGGCAGGTTTGGAGATGTGGATTTTTAATTATAAGGTAATTAATAAATAAGTGTGTAGGGTTTAGGTGGTGAGGTTAGGTTGTGAAATGAGATGTGGGGCACAGGTGTCATAAGACATAAATTTGGTGTCTACACCTTATTAAAAATAAAATTTATCTTCATATAGTTTTCAAATTACCTCTCTCTCACACATTGCCAATCAAACTTCACACATGATGAACTTTTCTTTTGACAATAATGATACATCACAACAATCTCCACATCATCCTTTGACATTAACTTGACATCAATGATAACAACATGCTTTACAACTAACTCCTTAGACATTATTGACAACACTTCAACATCATTACCTTGACATCAATAAGGCCCATACTCAACTTTTACATCAATTAGGACAACATGACATTCTTACCTTAACATCAATGACAACACTTCAACAACCATCATCCACGGGTGATGGCATTGGCTAGATGTTAAAATGAGGTAATGTGTCATTCAAAGTGAAAATAGGTGTCATGGATCAAGAAGATAGATGAAAAAAGTGCCAAATGGTGAAATTAAAGCAAGGTGTCAAGAGTGAAATGTGTATGAGACATAAAGGGAAAATGAAAACTAATGCAAGGAAAACTAAGGTTGGGAACACCTAGTAATATTCTCTCACCGTGTAATGTCTCTAACCCATAATGATTACGTGAATAACCATTCTCCATTCCTAGCATGACCCTTAATAAAATAATTCAAGAAATAGATTCATTAGTGACCCTTATCTACAAAAAGAAAATTATTTGTAACAGAATGTGTACGAAAGATGAAAATTAAAAAATTATGTGTATACATTTTCCTAGCCGTTGATCATTGCATGTCACCATAGGGAAACATGAAGTGGTCAATGGAAAGAAATAGTCTGTAATGCTGAAATCAAAAGTAGATATTGAAAGTAAGAAATGAATAGCCGAAATGAAAAATACCCACAAATGCGTACCTAATAATGTTTATCATCCTACTATGTGCAAGTGCAATCGGTCTTTGCAAGAACCACGGAGAAAAAAAAATGAAAAGAAACACTAGAGGATGATTAGTAAAATAAAACATAAATACCTAGCTAGGAACCCATGGGATGGATGATGTGTCATAGTGTCGAGATGTCGTGTGGTGTACAAAAAGGGTGAAAATCGAAAGTTGTTGAAAACATGTGTGTAATAGGCAAAAAAACAACATGAGAAGACTATCAAGATGCAACATGGTGCATGCATGGAGTTTAGGAGAAAAAATGATGGTCGTTGGAAGAATTAGGTTTATCGTAATGAATTTATATAGAAAATTTAGTTTTATATAGTTTGGTTTACATTTGCTTATGGCTATTTTGGAATTGAGAGAACAGAGATATGGAATTCTGAAAATGAGTGTATTTTGGCATCATGACATGATTATGAGGTGGCAATGGAGGACAACAAGGTGGTGCACACAAGTGGGGCACGACCATGGTAAGTCAACCACATTTAGTTTTATTGGTTATATTGGGTGATATTTAGTATTTTTTACTTTGGGAGTCATTAGTATGTCATTCTTATCCAAAATTACGTCATCGAGTAGGTTAGGACAAAAGACAAGTGGGTTTACAAGGGATTTAATTTTTGTTTTTTTATTTTTTCATTTTGTTGATTTTTACGAGTCAAACTTGGGAAATTTGCAGCTGCATTTTTCCAGACATGATTGGTCCCTTTGAAATAGGAGGGCCAATCGTGTTAGGATGTTGGGAAATGCCGCCATGGGCGATGGCATAGGGATGACACAATTGTTTTCCAAGGGACGATGATGTTAGCCGAAGGATGATGGTATAGGTTTTTTATAGATGTAATTTGTGAATTTGGAATTTTAGCTACAAATTTATTTTACAGATTCTAATTCTCGGTTGTTGTCATTTTGTGTGTGCGGGAAAAGCATATGCTATTCTTATGGTGGAGTGTAGATTAATCATGGCTCAATGGTATGCTTGTCATATTGAACCGGGGAGAGGTGATCCAACCATGTGGTTGGGGTTTGGGGCATCATGCGAGATGCCCATGATACCATTGGAATTGGATCTATTACAGATGTTTTTAGCTACATGGGAGACTAGATCCAACACCTTTTGGTGATGTACAAGACATGATACCACAAAGATGACAAAACCTTAGAGTATATTTATGGGATTATGGGGTTACCCATTAGAGGAACCCACATGTATTGTGATTTGAGTTTAGATGTTACATAGTAGAGATCCTTGGTCGTATGGGCTACTGGGAGTGAGACATATGACGAGATTATGTTATGTATCCAACTCAACACAATTGATGCTTGAGGATTCGAAATTTGGTAAGGTTGTGATGGGGATTGTCATGGCACAAATAATGTGTCAAGGGTAGATGGAGCCATTCCATTATTTTTATAGCGGTATGCAAAGATTTTATAAATCATGGGGTGTTTTTAGTTAAGGCACCACCATATGGGTATAACTAGTGCACAATTTTTATAGGGTCAGTGCAAAGGTCGAGGGTTGTGGGACCCGTCATTTTATTGGCCGCATGGATATATTAGAGGTTCATGATCTACAAACTGAAAAGAACACCATAGAAAGTAGTGATGGATTCCTTGAGAGTTATTCAATAGGAAAAGGGGCCAAAAATGAGAGAACCTAGAGCATTCGACCATTAAAACATGTGGGTCTAGATGATGCTACATGGAGATCCTACACATGGAACATGGATCAATGGCCCAATTTTCATAGGATAGAGTACTTGGATGCCATCACCGAGGTGACAAGGAATTACATTTATTGAGCGAGAGACCCATGTGGTGAGTAGGGTCTTTAGGCGGTTTGGATGATCGACACCTGTGGTGATACCACCATTGCCACCCTACCACCGTCATCATGCTAGAGTAAAAATGAGGGTACCAACATTATGACTCCAATGGGTATGGGAAATGGGTGCACATAGTCAAAGAAATCACAGATGTGGTGGGGATTCTTAGGGTCCACCAAAAATCATAGCCGTGAGTGGTTCAAAGGCGGGATATGATAGAAGATCCATTGGCACAACTTCACAAAGTCGGGTACATGATGATTTGGTCCCAAAGCACCAGAGGATGAGCGGTAGAGAAGCCATTAACATGGATGAGGGAGCATAAAATGTGGCGTATTGGAGGATGTTAGCTGACATTGATCATGGTTAAGATGTTCATGCACACGAGGCGCGAGAGGTCCAAACCATAGCATAGAGGGGATATGATAGTGGTGCCCCTGTAGGTGAAATAATTTTTTGGTTGGAAAAATTGTGGGATTTCACCAATGCTCTAAGACTAGGTCCCTCTACTTGAATGGGGAATCTCCATTTATTGAAAATAAGGAAACATATATACACTACTTTAATTGTAATGGTGGCCTTACAATTGGGGATCACACATGAATACTTCCTATACCTGTGGCAAAGTGCTTGTGTGGAACACAAGGGATGAATTTTGAGGGATAAAGGTGAGGAGAGAAAGTATGAGAAGTGGTGAGGAGAGAAATAACACATGCAAAGGTTTTCCAACATAAAATCAAGAGCATTTCCATGCATTCAATGAGAAGAAACTATGGAAAGATAAAAGGAACAAGATACAACCAACACAAAGTTTGCTTGCATGATATTGCACAATTACAATTGATCGTAGTATGAAGCTAAGATGAAGATAGAAATTTTTAGAGAAGGAATAGATGAATTTTATCACTTATTCCTAAATATAATATGAGAGCTAGTAAACAAGAATAACTATCCATTTACAATAATAAGATCATCTCCTTTTATAGCTTTACAATTCACCTCTTCATCTACCCCCACATGACTCTTCATGTCCTTATTAAACTTGTGACTCTTCATTTTCCTAGGAATTGAGAAAATAAGTCCCCTTTTTATAAATCAAAAGGGACTTTTACATTTCACCATTAGAGTCACTTAAGTGAATAAGAAAGATTACACGATTTATCACAATGAAGAATTAGAAAGTAGGGAGATAAGAGGAGAAAGAATGAGGAGAGAAGATAAGGTATACTCCAAAGAATGGATGAAGATGAGTACACCATTGATTTATATTAGCTACGATGGTGTTGAAGACAAACTCTTGAATCGTGATGAAAATCCATGATGATGCATTAACAAAGATCTTTGATAAATACCTTTGAACACTTTGCCCCTTTTGAAAAATCTTGAAATGGTGAACCTTTCGCAACCCTTCTTACACACATCGAGAGGAGGAGTGGTGAGCACTTGAGAAGTATACCAATGAGATCATTAGAGTATGAATTACCTCATTGATAAAAATCGTGTGATCCTTGAGACACTATCACATCTTCATGATTGACCATTCACATCATAGAAATTGGATGTACTTTGTTCACACAATCATAATCTTGAAATCTGCCATGCGGGAGCATTGATGATGAGACAAAATCCTTCCGATTATAGAGCAAGGGAATAATAATGAAACGAAAACCAATTCCATATGCCAATTGATCATGCATTCCATGTGAAATTAGTTGAAGTGGATTTCAGGACAAATCGACATTTTCCCGTTTTGAAACTTTTGCTCACCGCATCGTGGGAATGCGAGAATTGTTGGCATATTGAGTTTAGTTCTTGTCATCAATGTAAAAGCTCATTAATGAAAAATATGATAATGTAGTTGTGATGAAGGTTCTTGACATGATGATGACATGAAGTTTCAAGTTTATTTATGAAGACATGAGTGGATTAAGTGAGATTGGCTTGGTCTAACAAGCCTAATTAGGTGACCTAGCTAGCCTAGATGATAGATAATAGTTGATGGAGCTACATGGTGACTTGAAGAACATGGTAGAAGCACAAAGAGCATGCTAGGAGAGTTTGGAGACACTCACATGAGTCTCGGGGTGCATGTATATGTTGAAGGAATTAAGTAATTAAATCAAAGTTGAGGAAGTGTGACCCAAGTGTGAGTGTGAAAAAGGTATGAAGGCATTAAATCAGAGCCGAGGAAGTGTGTGGAAGGCCGAGGAATGCTAGAGATATTGTTTAAAAGGGTTTGAGATCAAATCGGATCAAGTTTGTCCAAGTTAGAGTGAGTTAAAGAAGAGAGGGTTTGAAGAGGTTTTGTATGTGTGTGAGATGAAATTGTGATCTCCATCAGTTATAAAAACAAAAATACATCAGATATATTCATTCAAAGGTGGTTAAGTGGGTGATTGATCATATTAGGGGTTGTAGCCTCCTTGTGGAGTTGGTGCTTCACTAAACTAGGGGTTGGTGCTCCTTGTAGGGTTGGTGATCTACTAAACTAGGGGTTGGTGCTCCTTGTGAAGTTGGTGTTTCACTAAATAATTTTTATTTGAGTAATATAATAAGAAGTTTTAGTGGGTTTTCTTCCCCTTGAGGGTTTCCCACTTATATCTTGTGTTCTTGTGTCTCTTTCATGGTTATGTTGATTTTATTGAATGTTAAACACACATTAATGAATGGTTAAATGGTTTATGGTTTAAGTAAGAAAATATGAATTGATTAAAGTTTTATAAGGATTGATTCACCCCATATTTTTCCATTGTACTTCCAAAAATTAGTATTAGAGAAGGCCCTTTTTGAAAAGTTTGTTCACTTCAAAGAAATCCTTGAAGCAAAAAAATGGTGAGTCAACAGAGTGATTCTTCTTCTAGCAAGGCACCATTGTTTGATGGAGTGAACTATGATTTTGGAGTCTAAGGATGAGGACTCACATCATGTCCTTAGGGTTTTATATTTTATAATTTGTGGAGGATGGTTATACTACTCCCGCTACTCCTCCTATTATCGCTATAGAAAATAAGACTTGTAGTGACAATTCCAAGGCTATGAATGCCATCATGTGTGGATTGGTTGAACTTGAACTTATGAAGGTAATGCATTGCAAATCAGAAAAATCTATGTGGGAGAAAATTTAGGTCTTGTATGAAGGAGACTCTAAGGTAAGGATAGCTAAGCTTTAGACTTTTAGAAATCAATTTGAAGGGTTGAAAATGAATGATGATGATCCTATTGCTACATATTTTCTTAGGGTTGATAAGGTTGTCAATACCATGAAAGGTTTAGGTGAAGATGTGAAGGAAGAGGTAGTAGTACAAAAGGTATTGAGGTCTCTTACTCCTAGATTTGATTCTAAGGTATCTGCTATTAAAGAAGCAAAGGATTTGAATCTCTTGACAATGGATGATTTGCATGGAACTTTGACTTCCTATGAAATGAGGGTTGTTGATTCCAAACTAGATAAGAAAGAGATTTCTTTCAAATATGAAATGAAGACCAAATGCAAGAAGGCTAAGGATGATGGTAATGCTCCTGAAATTGATGATGAAGAATCTTTGCAATGGTGGCTAGGAGATTGAATGTTGGCTCTGGTAAGTACAAAGGTAAACTTCCCTTTAAGTGTTTCAATTGTGGTAAAGTAGGTCAATTTTCTACTAATTTTCCTCATAGGCATGAGAAATAAGGTGATGAAGATCATGAGGATGATCATGAAAAGAATAATTACAAGTATAGTAAAGGAAAAGAAGTTTCAAAAAGTTTGATTACAAAAAGAAGGGAAAGAAGAGTTTTTACACAAAGGAAGAGGCTCATTATTTTGAAGCAAGTAGTGAGAGTGATGTTTTAGATTTTGAATCTGAATCAAAACATGAAGATATTGGATATGATGTGTTTTTCATGACTAAATATGCCATGATATCTATTAGTAGTGGTTCTACATTATTAGGTGATTTCATATCAGATTCTTGCAAAGATTTTGAGGAAGAAGAAGATCATATTGAGACTGAATTGGTATGTGTCCAATATGAATTAAAGCATGCTGAGAAGAACAATAAGAAACTAAGATCTTAAGTCAAATAATATGAGGCAAAGATTCAGGACCTAGAGGATAAACATTGGGCTATTAAAGAGAATATTGATGAGACAATGAGAAAGCTAGAGATGAAGATGAGTACTATGAATCTAAAATTGCAATCTAAGGAAGAATAAGTGACTCTTCTTAAGAAATAATTTTTGATTTAGTAAACAAAAAAGATCATTTTAGAGATTTAAGAAAAATACCAAGGACCTTGATGATCTTCTTACCATCAGAAATCAGCAGGAGATAGAACACATTTGGGGTTTAAAGATGACTTGAAAGGAAAAGAAATGAAGTAAGAAGACAATGTTTCAAGAAAGGATGGTGAAGGACCAAGAACCAAGGAAGGAAAGAAATAAAACCTCATCAAATACAATGTGAAGACAAAGTCCATAAGGCAGCCTAATGCTTCAAGGTATGAAAGGTCATTTAATGGTTATTGTTTCACTTGCAATGGATTTGGACATAGGGAAAAGGAATTTAGAATATTTGTCAAGGAAAATCACCCTTGGAGGGATAGAATAAGTGAGTAAAAAAATATTATAGTGTGCTATAATTGTCATGAGAGAGGTCATACTACTAGGTATTGCTTATATGAACCTTCAAGTCAAAATTGGGGTGTTGAAGGCTACAAAGGTAAAAGTGAAGTTGTGTGTTTCAGTTGTAATGAAGTTGGTCATGTTCTTTAGGGATTTTTATGGCCCTAGAAGGAAAAAGAATAACTTTCAAGGATATAATATGTAGGTTAGAAGAAAAATCAGGTCTTGGGAGCCAAGAGTAAACAACAATGTTCCACCAAAGGCTAGTATGAATGCAAATCAAGGAAGTTATTAGAGTGGAGATTACAATCAAGTGGAAGGAAGTGATTTTCGGGTGTCTTAGGGCTTGGGACCTCTTCAAGTCATTATTTTAGGTGCATTATGAAGTAATATGTCTCTACTAGGATTCTTAGAGACATGTTGATCTATATGAAGCTTTGATAAGAGGGGAACCGACTATTGAAGTATGTTGTTATAGTAAGTGTTCCAAGATGTCAAGGTATGTTATCATAGTATCAAAGAATGTTTTGTGGTATTATTTAGTTGTTCAAGAAATAAGAGGGTGTAAAAAGGCTCTTTAATTTATATAGTCATGTTTTTCAGTATGTGTTACTATTGTTGATGACCATTAATTCTTGTTATTGATATTAAAAGTATAATTCTTGATTTTCTTGTGTGTAATCAATGTGCACAAGGGTTTTGGTATAAATAAGAGGTTTTCAAAAGACTGTGAAGTCATACATTCAATGATTGTCAATATATCTCTTAGAAGTATAAAGGGAGTGGTTCTTATCTTAGTCTTAGTATGAAGTCTTATTGGTATTTTAAAGAGATGTCCATCTTACCCCATCTTGTGGAATAGTCATGGTATGTCCAAGTTGTATTAGAAGGTTTTTCATAGGTATTCTTGGTTTAAGTATGTCAAGTGTGTGTATCTTAAGAAGATAGTAGGAGGATTTTTAGCTCTATCTAAGAATCAAGAAGAGGTGTATCACTATCAATATTTGGCTAAATCCTACATACTTTTGGGTTAAATGTCATTGAGTGATGCTCATAATGGTTCCAAGAATGCTCATACTTCATAAAGGAGAAATGAAGAAGGAATGAGTCATCAATCATGATGAATTAATCAAAATATTAAAAAAGGTGGATTATGAAAGAGTTCATGAAGATTGTTTGAGGACAAGCCAAGAAGGATATAGTTGTTTCTACCTCAATGGGCTCTAGGAAACCATGATAAGCGGTTTGATGAAAATATTGTGCTTGAGAGACTAAGTGGAGGATTTGAAGGCCAAAATTTGGAACAAAGTATATAAATTATACATTCATTAATATTAAAGAATAATTAAGCCATGAGAAGACTTAAAATGATGGGAAATTTTGAAAAATTTCAAATTTGGCTTTGTGTGCACTAGGAGACCTAAGTTGAAAGGAGTAACTTGCAAATGGGCTGAAATTATTCAAGAATATGCTACAAGATTGATATGGAAGATGTAATGGCCAAATGGGTACTAAAAATAGGTAAGATTTCTTGGTAGACCTATTCTAAGAAATGGAAGATGATGACATGGAATTTTAGGTTGTTTCATGATGGCATGAGTGGATTTAGTGAGATTGGCTTGGTCAAAGAAGCCCAATCGATGCCCTAGCTATCCTAGGCGATAGATCATGGTGGATGGAGCTACATGGTGACTTTAGGAACATGGTAGCAGCATGGATATAATGTTAGGAGAGTGTGGAGTCACTCACTTAAGTCTCGGGGTGTAGGTATAGGTTGAATACCTTGTTTGTGTGCTCATCTAGACCTAGTCTAAGTGCTTGGAGGACAAATGGAGCATGAAAATGCATTTTAGGCTCATGTGAGCTCATGGAATCATTTATGGGTGTGATATATGTTGTATCAGGTGTTTTAGGGCCTTTTGGAGAGGTTTCTTGATGAGATACGATGTTCTTATATTATGACCCGCCTAAACAATGTAAAACCCTAAGGGATAGTCATGTAAATGAGATTGGATATGAATATTCAAACCCTTTTTAGCTATGATGATGATAGTAGATGGTGAATATGGGTGTCCTATATGTGTGAGAAAAATTTCAAGTCATTATGAAGAATATTTTTCAAGTTATGATGTTTTAGGTGAAACAGGTCCAAGAAAGAGTGATTTCCAGCTCGAATTGCAACTTTTGATGCTCACCATGGATTGTGTGATTTGCATGGGACCTTGTGGATTTTAGGGATGTTTTTAAATTTAGCTAAGATAATTTCACAAAAATAATTAATTCATTTAATTTTCACATTTTCATGAACAAATGTTAAAAAGGCAAACTACTTTTTGTAAGTTTGAAACCCTAGATCTAGAGCAATGGATAATATCTTCATGATAGGTGACAAGGATGAAGATTGGAGGTTATATAGGATTCTTATATATTTCCAGAAATATATGACAGAGCATGTGATGATTTGTGGAACCCACTCAAAAAGGAAAGTTTCTTAATATGTTGGTTTGAGACAAAGTTGTCTCGAAGAAGGTATAAGATAAATTGAAATTGTTTTTATCCTAGGAGTTTTAATTTATGTACATTATGTTTTCTAATCATGGTTGAGGTCCTAGAGGGATTTATGAAGATTGGTCTTTAAGTAGTTTTGGGGCAGTTTTATAGTAGTTTCAAAAATTGACTTGGTTGAAAGCATTCCAATTAGAGTTGGAAGTAAATGTAATATGTTATGGAAATATTATTTATAGATAGTTACAATGATGTATGGTTTGTATCTTGATGATGTGATTTTACAGGTCATAAATCTCAATTTGTGAAGAAGAAGGTTGTTTGTTTTTCAAGACAAGATTGCTCTGGCTAGAAGATGGAGGTAGAAGTCTCATGTTTTGGATTATTTGATGATTTATATATATTTGAGAGTGAAGAGGGATGAATTTTTTCCCTAGTGAAGGAATTTAGAGATCATGAAAGTGGCATAAAGGGTGCAAACTAGTTGAGTTCCTAAAACTTCTTTCTGGGAAGCTCAGTTTGGTGAAGAGGAAAGTGAGTGTGGTTTACATGTATGGATGTTTCATGAGCTATAGAAATTATGTATGTGTTATATATGTTAGTTTATTTCTAATGAGTTTTTACATGCCATAGTTGAGATGTTCTTGGGTGATCTAGAGCATGATAGGTGAAGATTGGTTCTTGGAAACAATTGTTTTGTGAAGGAAATGAGCCTTCTTGGTAGTGTTATGAATAATTTGATTGGTGCAAGCTAATTAACGACCATGGATGATGTTGTTATGTCATATTTGACATGTGTGAGGAATTTTGGAGCTTGAATAATCATGGTGATGAGGTTTTTGGTCTTTGATGAATCATGTGATGGGGTTTTGAGCAATTTTGAGCTTGTTTGGTGCATTTGAGCATGGCTGACCTACATGGGTCCATGATATGAATTTTCATAAGTGTAATGTTATTTTTGTGTTATATTGGTCAAGATAATTGATATACTAGTATATATTATGTTTTTGAGTTGAGAAGGGTATAAAGTGCAAGTTTTGGTTCAAATTTGAACTAGTTAAGAGAGAGGAAAAAGTGCGACCCAAGTGTGAGTGTGAAAAAGTATGAAGGAATTAAATAGGAGGTGAGGAAGTGTTTGGAAGGCTGAGGAATGTTAGATATCTTGTGTGTAAGGGTTTGAGATCAAATCAGGTCAAGTTTTTCCAAGTTAGAGCGAGTTGAAGAAGAGAGGGTTTGAATAAGTTTTGAACACGTGTGAGCTAAAATTGTGATCTCCATCAATTGTAGCAATAACTAGACATCATATATCTTCATTAAAAGGTGGTTGAGTGGGTGCTTGATCATATTAGGGGGTTTTATACTCCTTGTGGAGTTGATGATTGACTAAACTAGGGGTTGGTGCTCCTTGTGAAGATGATGCTTCACTTAATAATTTTGATTTGAGTAATATAATAAGAAGTTTTAGTGGATTTTCTTCCCCTTGAGGGTTCCCCACGTATATCGTGTGTTCTTATATCTCTTTCATGGTTATGTTGATTTGATTGAATTTTAAACACAAATTAATGAATGGTTGAATGAATTATGGTTTAAGTAAGCAAATCTGAATTGATTAAAGTCTTGTAGGGACCGATTCACCCCCTTAGTCCATTATGCTTCCAACAAAAATTGAATTGAAAATTGAGAGTTAAGCTCTTGTGAGTACCAAGACCATTGTAAGACGTGTGAAGGATTGAAATATGACCACTTTTAGCTCATTTTACCCATTTACTATTTTTAGAATATCCATAATTATTGTCCCATTTTAGTCAATTTTGTCAGTTTTGTCAATCTTGCCAAATTTCGAGTGTCCCATTCATAGGGGAATGAAATGATGGGTATGAATGCAATTTTTTTGGAATTACTATTTTTAGTAGGTGTTCCCATGAAGCATCACTAAAAATAGAAAGTGGTTCTCCCAATGTTGGATTCAAATGAAACCACTTGCAGAAGTTTCTATTTTTCAATTCAAGCCTTTGCTCCAATTTTCAAGGGATTTCAATCACCATGATTGTGTAGATACGATAAATGGATATTTGTTGGTTGTAAATTTCATGGAGCTATAGAATTTATCAGATATCATTAATTGAGGCATGAAAATAATCTTATTGAAGGTGTTTTTGCAGGAAATTTCAGTCCAAATCTCATGGAAAATAAAGTAGGGGTTTTTGAGATATGAAAAATTGTTTCTGAGCATGGGGTTTTAGGGTGAAATAAGAGCATGAACAGATTAAAAAAATGGAGGGAAGTGAACTTTGAAAAATGGCTCAAAAAAATGTATGAGGGAGATTTAAAAATTCAAATTTTAACCATGGTTGAGAAAATTCACCTCTTGACTCACTTGCACACCTTCTCCTTAACCCGGGTTGAGAGAGATTTGTCACTTACTAAATGGGTCTGAGAGCCTCCATTGCAGCTTACCACATTTATTAAGAGGTTAAATAGTGAAAAGGTGTATCATGCATGGCAAAATACACCATGGGGTCAACCAACATGAAGAGGGGGAGTAGCTTGTTCATTACGATGAGTTGATAACATGTCCCTAGTGAGCAAGTTGAGGGTTTAATTGTTGATGAGGGTGAGGAAGAATGGTGACACATGTTTTTACACCTGATGAAAATTTTAACCAAGTGAAAATGTGCAATAAATATTCCCAAGTGCACCATGGGTGAGGCGAGTCGTGGGGAGTGGGTGTTTGAATGATGTGAGTGGACAACACTTACCTAGTGCACAACATTGTCACTTAAGTGATGAAAGAGTGTTTCCCCCTTGGTGGCAATTTTTTTTGCACCCCAAGTGTAAAGGTGAAATGAGGCTTCCCAAGTGCACCAGGTGTCTTTGGAACAAGGAGATTGGGTATTTTTAAAGTGTGAGTTGTTAACACTCACCTAACACTCAAACAAGTCACTTAAGTGATTGAAGTCTAAAACCATCATCCTCATTCCTTGGTGGCACATATTTTTTCACCCAATTCAAATTTTTACCAAGTAAAAAGGTGAAAAAGTGCATCAAGGTGCGCAAATGCGCATTGGACTGATTTAGAAAGCTTGCCTTCACCAACATCCAGTAAAAATAGACCTTGGAGAGTGATTTTCTACCCCTGGAGCATCCCTGTGAGTTACCTAGGAAAAAATTATATAATTTTGACTCCAAAAGGTCTTAGTAAATCATTCCCATAGGTTTATGAGCCAATTCTTTCCGAAATTTGAAAATTTCCCCCATTTTTGATTTTGCTTAGGCCTATGTGCTAGTGAAAGTGAGCTCTGCTATTGAAAATTATGGTGATGAAAATGGAAACCAACACATTTTGAGTAAATAGGACATTTAATAGGTCATCTTAAGATTTTAATTAGTCCTAAAATCTTCATATAACTCTTGTAATGCTCCTTTGAATCTTTACCGGGATTAGGGATCTTCATCTGCACTGTCGGGCCAATATCTCAAAATATAGATGATATAATATCCTGAAACCTTTTACAATGTGAAGTATACCTTCATAGCTTTATGATGAGTATCTATTCACTTCAAAAAAATAGCCGGGGCTCCCATGCAATATCTAGGACAAGCTCACTAGGTTTTTCATTGCTTTCATTTTCTACGCACTTTGTGCTTATAATTAGCCCGATGTTGAACATATTATTCCTAAACCAGTTTAACCTAAAGAACTTCCCTAAAATTCCTCCGGTGATATAATATCTAGGTCACACAGGTTATTAGAGGCATTATCTCTTCTTGGTTCATCTCTATAGAATGTTCATTAGGTGCCAACGTCCTAAAAATAGGCCTTTTTAGGCCTCGAGAGTAGTTCCTTCAAAGTGGATGAAAATGAATCCATGAATTACTTCCCACAACATTAACTGCACATGAAATATAATTTAAAAATATATTTATCACATCCCTCTTAGCCATGATGGGGTTTACATGGTCAATAATTGGCCGAAGGGCATGTTTACATTACCTGGTTCAAGGATTTTTGAGTGTGGGATTAGTTGTCATGGAAAAATATTTCAATTTTTCATGCTAGAAATTATTCATGAAAAAAATTCCCGAGACAGTGGGGACAATATGTAGGATCGATACCTTATCATGATGATGAGGAGGATGACATATTGGGTGGCCGCAGAGACAATGAGACCATCGTGGAGAGGTGCATGTAGCTAGGTATGTGTGATATGATGTTATTTAGATTATTTCTTCATATTATATGCATATCATAAGTAATATGTGTCATTTTTTTGTTTTACAAAGCATGTGGTGGAGAAGTGGCACTCCTTGATAGAGAGTTCCCACCATGACATCCTAGATCCAATGTTGGATGTCCGAGGATACTACAATAATGGTGGATCCAACAACACCATTTGTGAGGAGATTCTAGGATCTCGTTTCATCTAGTTGTAGAGGCATCCTAAACACTACGGTGATATAGGGATGGACATGCATTTCCGGATACCGAAAAAATAGACGTGATGCTGTAGAATCTATTATAGGCATAGGTGACCCCTGGTTCAGGAGCAGAAATCCCACCTATTAAATTCCCATAGAGAAATAGAGAGGATAACTTCATTGAAGACACAACCCGACTATGGAGCCCGATCTAGGAAGAGTCCTTGGCTCACATAACTAGAGCTACCAACATGATCCCATTGGTCAAAATTATTCGAGAGACCCTCCACGAGGGGGTGAGGGTGTTTGAGCCATTTTCTAAATGGGCCGAGCTATCTATGGATTTTTGTATGATTTTATCGATGTATCAAAAATTATTCGGAATATATAGATGATGATTTTGGTCTTATTTTTATGTTTTTATGTGTATTGATTTTCTTATCATTTACCTACTTTTCATAGGTGTGTATGTGATAATACCCATGGTACTTAGGAATAATGATAATGTGGTTAGATAGGTAAATCTGGTGAGAAGGGGATCGATAGGATAGCCCAACCCATGTGATGTGAAGAAGCCAAGAGGTGGAATAAGGCCAAGACATCCAATAGTAGGATGTCAAGGCACGAACGGGTATATAAATCCAAGCAAGGCCATAAACATAAACAAGGATGTGTAAGATAATGCGGTGATCCAATAGGAAAGAGCGGGGTGTATAAAAAAAGGCAAAATCAGGATTGAGGTGCTCTAACAAAGTAAGATAAACCAGGGTGTACATGATAACAAATCCAAGTGGAGAAATCAACCCAAGCAAGGATGTAACAAGATATACTAAATTGTGTAAAAACACAAAGGAGATCGAAAGCCCAAGCAAAGGTAGAAGGTAGTGTGTAAAACCCAAGTGGGTGAGAGCCCAAGATAAATTTAGGGTTCATGCTTTGAAGGAGGAAAAATAATATATAATTGATGTATTATAGATAACTATCCATGAGGGAAAAAATATCGCAATGTATTAGTGATGATGTCATCGAATTGATTCAAGATGTGACTTCTAGCACAAGTCATGAGGTCCTTTATAGAATGTTGTGTAATAGAGACTTACGAGTTAACTTCGAGATCTTATGGAAAATAAAAGTGTCATCGATCCAATCCTCTAGTCGGGTGAGAATGTCACGTCGAATGTCATTCATGGTGGGACAAGGATCGAGTAATGTGGTGGTCCATAAGTAGGTTATAGTCTAGTTGGTCTAGGGGAAGGTGGTTGGTTTCGAGAGTTATCATCCACATACTTCCAATTACACAAAGAAGTTTCAAGAATAAGATGCCTTTTATGCGATTCATCGACATTCAACATCGGTATGCACGTAATACCCACGATGAGAGAAAAAAAGGGTGCTAATGTTGGGGGTTGCGTAGCCTTTCTAGTTTGGTTACATTTGACTCGTGCTTTGAGTTTTTTCATGTGGCATCGATAGGATTTGTAGTCGAAACATCGTGCCTTGAGGCCTCGTACCATGTGTAATATGGCTTGATCATAGAGGACCAAGGATCCATAAGGGTAAAAAGGTAGGGTAAGATCTCATAGGTTCGCATAGAGCTAGTGGGGGTATCCGAGGATGACATCAATGTAATGGGTGAAGATGGTGTTGATGGAGAATACATTTCTCATTCATCGAGGAACAATAGATAAGATCATCACCCATAAGATCATTGGCTTTGTAGTTAAAACCAATGACTCAATCATCCGTTTGTGCAAGGTGAAATGGTTCGAGATAGGTCGATGGTAGTATGTGGAGGTGTATTCAATTTGAGCAATCAAAGGCTTAAGAATTGGTTGGGAAGAAGTATAAAATTTACTCGAATATTCCTATTGTATGAGGATGACGTTCACATCATGAGAAAATTTGGTACAGTGAAGATCTCTTGGTAATCCAACACTTACCTATCATGAATCTGGGCATAGCTATCTAGGGAGATCATGTAAAGTTTAAATGTCATTATAATATGATGTGGAAGCATCCACTAGAAAATAATGAGGAAAAGAAAATAATGTGGTGTAAGTGAGATGACTACTGGAACCAAAGGCTCCTTCTTGTGAGAATGATGCCACAAGGAACGAGGTAGTTGGGATGTGATAAGCTTAACAAGATCACAATTATTGATTCTAAGATTGAACTCATCATGCTTATCCTCATATGACTCTAATATATTGGGAGGCATGCACCTAACCAATTCGGGATGACCAACATTTACGCGAAGAGTATCTATAGGATAGTTAAAATGTTGATATTCTGAAAGGGGATATGAGATAATTCACTAGTGTCGGTATCTTGTATGTCTATTTTTTTGGAGCGTATCATAGTTCCAAGTATTAGTGCCCATAACTCTTATAAATATCTCCTTGGTGAGTGAACTTGACACACTGACATGCGGAAGAAGTGAAGTGCACATACGATGAGTCCAAGGCCTCCCTAGGATAATATTATAAGATATAGGAAAATTAAAGACCATGAATTTGATGTAGACAGTCCTAGGGGAACGGTGATGGGTAACCAAATACACCCCATAGGAGGAATCTTTGGTGATCATATCCTTGAGAAGTGGGTCACGTAGAATCTAGGTTATCTATATAATAACTAAGAGCCTTAATGAAATCTAATGAGGCAAAACACATGCATTCTCATTCATCAATAAGAGCATTCTTTACCATAGTGTGACCAATCTAAACTAAAATAAAAAGAGGTGGATCATTTGTGTAAAACAAGAGCTAATCCGAGATCATAATAGTTATGGGAAAAAGAATACAAGAGTGAGCATCCGTAGTGAGATTAGTATGAATGGAGAGCTCCTCACATTGATGGTGAATTATTTCCTCCAAACCATGCAATGTGGGGATCTTCTTGAAAGAGGGAAAAAAGGGACTGTTCATGTCAAATAATGCTATCATGAAATGATCATGGTGGTGAGGTAACATATGTATGAGTTTTTAGAAGGGACGTGGCTCGAAATTTAGAAAATTATTTCAAGGGGACCCCATTCTTCATGACTAGACTATGTAGTAGGCTGAGAGTGTTGGGAGTCCTAAAAAATAGATCCAGAAGGAGCAGGTGTGATTAAGGAGACCTCGATTTATTTATTTTTCTCGGTTCTTATGCCAACATCCCGAAAAATTTCATTTACATAGGGGTCGATGGTGTTTTTGGTCATATAAATAGATCCAGAAACCATCAAACCTATAGAAGAATTTCCACAGGGGCTGATGACATCTAGAGGAGGTAGATTTTCTGCTTTGGGAAGCATGGATTTGGGGTACACAAGGATATATAACCATGTGAGTTTGAGGTTGGAATGTTATAGGATATTTTGGTTCTACATAGGCTATGACATATTTTACATCATTAATTACAACTGTATTTTTAGGAGGATAGTCCATGTCAACTAAATTTTTGTAGTATGTTCTTGTTTCTTAGAAATCTCAAAAAAATTATGATTAGGCATGGGATTAGAGAAGATCTGTAGCTTCTCATTAGCTTGGTTGATATCTTCATGAAGATCCTTTTGTTGATATGCATCACGGCCTTTGAATACTTTGATCAAACAATCGTGAGTGATGACATCATAGTTAAATTGGGGACCTAGGAAAAATTTTATGGCATCCATTCATAGTGCACGATAGTTTTCATGAGAGTGACCCCAATTAGCATGCCACCAACATAACTTACTTTCATCATGCCAATGAGGAATAGGTCGAGAAGGATCCAAGATCGTGGTAAATGACTTAGGTAAGAAACGTTTCAAATCTTCCTTACTCAATGGTTGATGATATTTAGGATTACTCTTGTTGCTATTAGGTTATTGATCAATGTTAAAAATAGTCCTATTTGAATAAGTGACAAGAGGAAGAGTATCAGAGACTCTCGTGCCTATGGCGTGTTGAGCCTTGTTGCTTTGGTGGTTATTGTCATTTATGTCACATGAAATTGATGGAAAAGGAGTGAAATGACATGTAGGTAGGTGTTTAAAAATGGTGCTAAGTGATTCAAGTCTATTTCGGAGGCTTGAGTTGTTTGAGTGGATTCAAGGTGCTACAAGCTCAAATAGTGAGGTGGCTGATCACTGAAGGTAGAGTACAGGTTGACATTCTTGGCTCAAAGTTTCTAAAGGTTAGATATGATGATTTAATCATGGGTAAGAGCTCTTACAATGAGTTCCATGTCATTTTGTAGAAGTTGTAGTTAAAACAAGCCCATTTAGGCCCATTTCTAGAGCCCGATGAGCTATGAAAGGTTGGTACATGTCATGAAAAGACAATATGAGAATAGGAGGACCCTAGGAATGTTGTATAGGGCATGTGTGAGAAAAAAAAAGTGTTTTTATCTCCTGGAGGCAGATTTTAAAAATTCACCAAAGCTGGTCTTGAGGATTGATAGTGTAGGTTGATGCAAATGAGATAGGATTGAGGAGTAAAATAATATTTATGAAAAATAGGCTCATATATCATGTAGAGGGGTGAGTTTTTGTGCTTCATGGAAAATTTCATCTAGTTCTGAAAAGGAATGTGAAATTTATGTAAGTTTTTCTAAAATAAGATTCTTAAGAAATGCAAAATAAGTTGTTTGTCTTCTTAGCACCCAAGAAAAAATATGGATCCTTCTTCAGATAAATCATAGAAATAATTTTTGTAGAAAAATCTAAGGCTGAGATATTGCAAAAATTTCAGGTAAAATGGAAAAGAATTAAGGAATTTATGAGCATTCTTCTGCCAATGTTTTCTCTCTCTCTAGGGCTTCTTCTTGAGTTGATTGGCTTACTCTGAATTTTCTAATTGTAAGTCACTGGGGAAAGATAAATACACTTCTCAAAAGCATAAGAGACCTTATCTAAGTCAAAATTATGAATCTATTATACCTCAGGGAAAATTGTGCTATATAGGCATGCTTTTGCGGTGTAAGACTAGGTATGGGAAGTCATACTTTAAATCTCCAAGCTTGCATTTACTTAGTAGAAGATGTTGAAAAGTAATTAATTTTTTCGTGAGGTGTTGATAGTTCTCTATAGAAGCAATATATCTTGTTGGAACTTCCATCTACAATGGTGAAGTGTAAGTCTCCTCCAATGTGTTAATTCTCTCTAATGTCTTGTGTGTTGTTAAAGGAGCACATAAAATTAGTTTGAATGTGTAATTATTCAAAAATATGTGGGTAATGAAAATATAATCATAAACATGTTGGATATAATTACATTTAAGATTTAAGAGTGAAGAAGTAAGAGGTTGAAATAGGTGCAAGTATGTAGTCAAGTCTCACAACTATCTTATTATGTCTCCAACTCTGTCCGACATGTTTGGGCTAGACCAATCTTTGAAAAATGATGTAGGTTTATGTCTTTAAACTTCTTGTTGAGTTAGAAAGGCTTCAAATAAGAATTTTTTCCTTCAAATCTAAAAAAATACTGTAACGACCTTGTTTACAAACCCTCTCTAGCTTCTTTCACAACCTGGTATTGCACCTTTTTTAATTCTGGGTATGTTTTGGCATGTTTTAAGATTGAATGTCAATTGAGAAGATGGATAAGGTCCTCAAAACTCTACAACATTTTTAATTTTCAATTTTCAATAAAAATGAGAGAGATATCATTTTGTATGCCACTTGGGCTTCCACTATACACAATACCTGGTTTTAGGGTTTGATAGATAATTTTGTTTGAATCTCAACAACCATCTAGTGAAAATTTACAATTTTTTGAGGAAATATCTGATTGGAGGATACAAGCCTTTTTCAAAAATAATTTTTTGATTTCATCAAGTATCATTTGATAATTTAATGAAATATTTTTAGCATCTTCATGCAACAGTCAGTTGCGTGGTCGGTGTTTGATGTGTAAAATGAATTTTTTTGTGTAAAATCGAAACATAAGCTTCTTACATATGTCCCAAAATATTTTCCATGGTATAACTAGTCTAGAAGTGCCATTACACTATTTTGAGACCCCAATTTTTATAAAGTGGCTTTGAAGTTAACACTCAACACCTTTGTGATGAACTAGTGAACCTCTCTAAAATGCAATTTTCATGGTGAAGGGTGATCCAAATATGTTTATAAAGCAATTAAGAGGCAAGAAATGTTATTTTGGACATCAAGGAGTGCTTGTCTTATGTTGAATTCTTGAAATATTGTAACGATAATCGTGTGTGTATGACTGTTATTACATAGTGAAAGTCAAGACAGAGATAATAAGGTGATGTTTAGTCTTCCTAGGTAAATGAAAAGTATCAAACCATTTTTCTCAAATTTTCTTGGTCCTTGGTGAATATTGATAGTCACAAACTGTTACAAGTCTATGAGTCTATCTCCTATCTCATGATAAGGAGATGGAAAGACATTTTGTCTTTATTGAGCAAGGTAAATCAGGTAAAAGGACCTTTAAAGTTACAAAGGAATATATGAAGAGAAAATATTTGAAGTAGATCTCGAATAAGAGGGAGTGGAATTTGAACAAGCAATGTGAAGTCGTAGGAGGTTTAGAACTCAAGAGTTTGAATGTTTTTAATAAATTTTGAAGACTAATCAAGTGAAGGTATGATGAAATGAAACTGTGAGACATTCAAAACAAAGATAGTAGTACAACGATAAAAGAGGTATAGAAGTACAATAAAAATATAGGCATAGTCAAGTCTTTGAATGAGACATAGAATTGTGATAACAGAGACATAAAAGGGAGTGATATCAAAGATATAGACATTGAAGCAAGAGATAGAACAAATTAAGAAGCAACATAAATAAGAGGGTGATCTTCAAGTTAATATGTAGGGGTGGTAACATTGGAAGTGTATACACACTTGTGAAGGAAAGCAATGAATTAAAGGAGTAAAAGTACAACATGAAATAATGATAATTTTTGTAGTTCTAGTGTCTGAGACAGATATTGAAGGTTTTGTAGCTTGAATCTATAGCTTGTGAAACATTCATTGTAAAGAAGATATAGAACATTGAGATGACAGGACAAAAATGAGTAAGAATTCTAGAAGACTAGAGTTTAGGTGTCTAGTGTATAGAGATTTGAATTTTGATGAAATTGCAAGTGGTTGAGAAGGTTAGTTAGAAAATCTAGGATCAAGATCAGGTGTCTTAACATCCAAGTGAAGGATGGATCAGGTGTTATGTTCACACTAGGTTCTAGCTCGGTGTAATTTGAGAGTTGTTACTCTCTAAGAAAGTTGTAACTTGAAAATTGATCAAGTTGTAGCTTCATCAATTGAGTTGGAGCTCAACATATTTGTAACCATTGTGAAGATAGTCCTTTGGTTTAGTGAGTTTTTTTCCCAATTTGGTTTTCCCACTTAAAAATTCTTGTCTCTCTTGTGTGTGATTTCCATTTTCATTTTATTCGTGTTGTTGATTAATCTAGAAATTTGATGAAGGTGATTTAAATTTGAATTGAACATTGATTCACCCCCTCTCAGTGTTCTAGTTTCTAACATGGTGTTCTTGGTTTTAGAATGTTGGAGGATTTGGACTTGTTTGTTAGTTTGTGTCTTAAGAAGAGCTTTCTTGAACTCCCTCATGAGATAATCTTACCTTTTGGATTTTTCAAAGGCTTCTTCTAGAGAGGTGGGAGAAAAGGACCTCACCTTGTATTAAAGGTGAGGTTTAAGATCTCATAAGAAAAGATGGAAGAGGCTATCATTAGGCATATTATGTTTTTATCATGTAGATAGGGTCTTCCAACGCTTGATGAAAGCTTGTGTTGATTCATTTTCAAATTGTTGGCAATTGATGAAAGAATTGATATTGTTCTTAGGTAGATCATGATATTGAAATTTGTTCACCAAGGTTGTCACCAAGGACTCTAGCTCAACTATGGAATTAGGAGGTAAAGTATGATACCAATCCAAAGCATCTCCAATGAGAGTTTTAGCTAGGATTTTGGTTGCAGCATATGAATTGGTTCTAATCCACTCCTTGTAAAGATTACCAAAGGCCTTGATATGAAGGGTGGGATCAGTGGACCCATTATAGGAGATAGAAGGAGAAATGCCACCAATATCCATGCTAGCAATGTAAGGTGTTAGAGGCTCTTGTTGGAATGCTCTTAAGACTTTGTTTTGGATAGGGGGTTGGGTGATGGGCACCCCATTAGGCCCATTTGGCAAAGGAGGGGGCATGGTGCCCCAAGAGCCCATTTTAGGGTGGTTGACTAATTGAGCCATGTTGGCTTGCATTTGAAGGAATTGAGTTGTAGTAGTAGATTGTTGTTGGCTCATCCTATCAATAAGTTAGAGAATGAGATTAGTAGGGTTAGAATTAGAGGCATTCTTAGATGAACCTACTTTGGAACCTTTCTATTTTCCCCCTATTTACAAGTTATTTGGAAATGAATTCAAGAATACGTTTGCTAAGAATTTATTCTAATTCATTGGGGAAACTAAGAGAGAAACTTCTAAATCTTAGGAGGATGATCAAAGATATCATCATTTTGGGTTTCTTCTTCATCATCCTCAGATGGGCCATTGTGACGGGTAGAAGGCTTATTTCTAGGTGCTCCTATGAAACAATAGTCTATGCAAAAGGGAAAATCATATTTAGGATGATATGCTTAAAAATGTCTACACAATAGAATAAGATTACCCTAGGCCCATACACTCCATGATGGAGTAATGATTTGGCCAAGAGAAAGTCCTGAAAATAGGATAAATACACAATCAACCGTGAAAAAAGTTAACATAGGCATCGATGGCATCTAGAAACAAATTTGGAAAAAACATCGGGGTTGATCGTGTAAGCGTAAAGGTTTACAAAAGAGGCCGATGGCATTTAAAAACAAGTATTCTAAAACATAAAATATCACCCCTATGCGATGGTGTTTGTGGTGAATGGTTTTGAGGTTTTTAATTTTTCATTTTTGGATATTTGAATTGAGATTAAGAATTAAGATGGATGCTTTTAACGAGTTGTGCTTAATTAGGAGGCCTATAGGATTCACATCATGTTCACAAGAAACGTATGGAAGACCACAAATGTGTCTCAATGACTTTTCTCCTAATTCTTCCATTTTATAAGGGTATCAAGGAAACGATTAAGAGACAAACATCAATTGACATACAATGGATAGATTTAAAGGGGATATAATGAGCGCTAGGTTGCATATTTAGAGGGTAGTAATCCCTACACTAGGTCAACCTAGGGTTTCCAAGTCCCGTAGTCAATATGGTGGAGAGTAACCTCCTAGGATATCGGTAAATGGGTGAGAGGAGGTATAAATCAATGATGAATAAGACAACCATGCACAATATGACTGAAATGAAAGTAAAGGAAAGCTAAAAACTAATAAAATAAGAGCACTATGTTAACTAGCATCAATATACATGTAACACTAAGCTAACATAGAGAAATAGGGAAGGGAAACAAATTAATCTATGAAAAATGACAAAAAGAGTTAGATCACTTATATATGGGGTGTTCGTTGATGTATCTATCTCCCTAGAGAAGTAACACATCGAGAGAGAATCACTATTAGGTGGAGAAGGGGAAAATCGTTCTGTCCTATAATCACTATAGATGACCTAATAGTTCAAGAAATATAACCAAGAATAAGAGTTTCCAATTCAATCCAAGTCAAGTGAAAGATGGACCAAGATATGAGTGAAAAGATGCAAATTTGCTGTAAAAGAGAAGAGTAGATGGCAATTATTATGATTCGGGCTTCCTTCCTTCATAAATGTCAAGATGTGGTGAGCATATATATGACATCATTTCCCATGGGTGATTTCATCGGCTAGGGAAAAATATAACACTCACACCATTACCCAAGCATGATGACATCATCTAAGGATGCTAAAATGAGGTAATGTGTCATGTAAAGTGAAAAAAGGTGTTGTGGATCAAGTAGATGGATGAACAAAGTGCCAAATGGTTAAATACAAGCTAGGTGTCCGAAGTGAAATGTGTATGAGACATAGAGGGAAGGGGATAAATAATGCAAGGAAAAATAAGGATGGGACCACATAGGGATACTCTCTCTATGTACTTTCTCTAACCCATAATGATTACATGAATAATCATTCCCCATTCTCGATAGGACCCTTAAGGAAACTACTCAAGGAATAGATGCATTAGTGACCCTTATTTACACAAATGAAATTTTTAGTAATAGGTATGAAAGATGAAAAGTGAAACATTAGGTATATACATCAACCTTCACCTATATCTAGGTTTCATGCTTCGATCTTTCTCATTACAGGATACTTAGGTACCTTAGTGATAAAATTGTAATGTTTGAATTATATAGGCAACTTTCTCATGTTCATAACAGGTGTAGAAATTAAAAAATAAGGGTGTGTCTTTCCCCATCTCTTTGGGAATATATTCATGTAATAATTTTGTAGATGCATCAAATATTGAAGCTTTTTTTTTTCTTCCCTCAATCTCTATTCCTATGTATCTAGGCCTGATTTTGATATCGGGAGAAATTCAAACTTTCACCTTCCTAGATTGCACCACACACCTCAAATTGAGGAATACTGGGATAATTGTATTGATGAATTTGAAGTAAGAAAGAGGGACCATATGCGGATGACAGTTGATCAGATGAGGGGCCTCCACTTTCATTATTTCATTAAGAGAATAAAGGATGATGGGTCAGACTTGTTTGATCCCGATTATCAAGCAGTGGAAACTTCACCCCTTCCTCCGATCTCATGGAATATAATATAATCAAGTGACATCAAGGAGAGAACTGAATTGGTAATTTATAGGTCAAGAGAATGGTTCAAGAGAAAAATAATTTCTTTCATTGATTCTCGGTGGTCTCCTGACTCTATTAAGACAAAGATCACACATTTCCTCTATAAAGACATTAGAGAAGATCATGAGTTCCACTCACTCAGAAGATCCCTCAAAGAGAAGGATTTTGGAGGAAGAGAACATTAAATATTCTCACCCCAAGAGGCTCCACAATAAATCTAAAGTCACTGAAATCCCTGTTGAACCTCTTGAATAAGGTGAGATTGATCTTTCACGGTCCCTAGTTTGTCATCGGTTCCCAAGTGTGTCTTCTTCAACAGTTGAGTCATCCACCATGTGTAAGACATGATTCCCCACCATGAACCTGAAAGTTTTCTCATTCTTGATATTGATCCAACACTAATGGAGAAATTACCTTGGATTAAAGAGCTGATTGGGAGTGAGTCAAGGAAAATACAGTAAAAACTGACACCTAATTTTGGAGCTATCTCAAAGATCATAAAAGTTAAATGAGGCAAGAAGGAATAGTTAACCTCTTGTTTATTTAGTGGAGCTTCGGAGACCAATATGTATTTATATCCTTAACAAATGTTACAAAACCTATGGAAGAAATGACTTGGGGTGATTATGAGATGACAAGGATTTCATTGGGTCAAGCTACACATGAGGGTGATGCACACTTGTTCAAGGAATCTATTTCCCGTATGCTTTCTCGAAATGAGGAATACAAGAAAATAATGGAACAATTGGAAGAGCATGTGAGAAATCTCACTTCTTATGTGCAATCATTCTTGGATCCTAGTGTAGTACCACCTCCTCCTACATAATCCATCACTCCTATCAATAGATTCAACCCCAAAACAATCAAGAAATCTCAAGGTTACTCAATGTAGGGAAGGGCTAATGACAGGTGGGTTGAAAAGATCCTTGAGAAAGGAAAACATTATTGCAAATATTCAATCATTGTTCGAGTTTTCCTCGTCACCAATTATTACTTGAAAATGACTAAGGAGGAGATTGAGAAGGATAAATCCCATTGGGACAATGTGCTTCCATTGGTGTCAAAAATGAGAAATATTGATTCTTATTTATTGGTGAGTAAAAATGTGTTCACTACCATAAATGATAACTTGTCTCTTATTTGGTCTCGCACGATGAGTTCTCGGTATGAAATGTTGAATGATGCTATCTCTAAGATTTATTCTTATGAAGAGATCACATCACATATTTTGGAAAGTATCAACAATAGTGTGTAAAATCTTGGGTCACCTTTAATCAGTGAAAATTCATTAGTGGAATAACTTCTAAAATCATTCCAGGAATTGGTCAAAAAGAGGTGGGAGATCCCTTTTCATTGAATGAAGCTACTTTGGAGTGATCGATAAACATATAAGAAATTTTCTCCACTAAAATAATGTTTACCCAGATTAAAATTAATCAATTTTAGGAATCTAATTAATCCATTAAAAATTGACCCAAATCTAATTTTTGACTGATCCGAAACTGAATTTCAATTCACTATTTGATCAAAGCCATCCATCATCAAATTCACACTTTTACCAATTTATCCAAGATGTCGTTACTGATTTTTAATTTGTAAATTCTGATTTAAAATTATTGATTAAAATGTGGAAATGAAATCAGAAATTAGAATGTAATCAATGTTAAAAAATGACACCAAAAACTTGATAACGAAGTTTGGCATGCAAACATACGTATCCGAGTTCATTCGAACCGATCTATTAAAATTTGTTAAAATTCTAACTACAATCACCCTTATAATCAACAAAATATATCAAAAAATTGCAATAGTGTATTATCGACCTTTGAAAGACGCTAAAAGCTCGGTAAACATCTTTCACCTTCATGAAGTACTTTGTTGAGGTCATTCCCTTTGAAATTCCGGAAATAGTGACTTTCACAGTTAAAACTGATGTCACAGAACTTCAAAAAAGGAAAAATAATTTCACCACTATGAGTGTAATTAAATTCTAAACAAGTTTCCTTTTTGCACCAAAGTCTAGTTTTGAGCCTAAGGGATTCAAAAATTAGGATAATCTAAAGTAGGTCTAATCTACCTTATATTTAGGCTTAAGAGTATCTCCTTTAATAGTTATGAGCTTCCTTTCTAGCTCACTGAGCTAGTGTAGCATGTCGGTTAGGCACACTTTTTGGTACACGGTGGTCATGGGTTTGAACCACATTAAATAAATCTGCTGCATTATAATTTCTAATGTGGGTATATCCCACGTTCATGACACACCAAGTGTGGGTTATGTTTAAATTTAGGTGGTGTTACATACACTTGTGGCGTGGCCAAACTTCCACCATATTACCACGTAGTGGCTTTAGATGTTATGAAATATAAAAGCATGAGCTATAATTGTATGTGTTGAGTGGTTTGCATGACATGTGATGTGGTGGAGGGAGTTGAGGACCCTTCGAGTTGCTTCAAGGCCATGTGTATGTGGTAGGTCACTTTGGAAACATTCGGAGTGCCACATTGATGGGTTAGCAAAGTGGAGATTAAACCACCAAGTTAATACATATGAATTCTTGACATATATGAAATGGGTGGTGGATAATAGAAAGTGCCATGTGAATATTTCCGGTAGAGATAAAACATGACTCACCCCAAAATACAATATGAACTCGCCTAATATAATTTGGCAGCGCTAGCTAATAACCAAATCAGCTCCGTCCAATACAATACATTTCAATATATACACATATATAAATAACCCTATAAGATATTAACTCACTGAGGTAAAAATGAGTTGGCTCAGTCTAATAGTGGTGGTGGGCCACATGGTGGCCTCAGGACCCACCATGTGGCAAAAAATTGAATACGGCAACAAAGGTACCCCTTTATGAAAAGAGTGTGCCGAACTTGGATGAGCCCCCCAAAGAAGCATATAGTGGGGCCCACCATTTTTATCCCGACTGGTCGAATATCGACGCGTTCAAACAAACTTTGCATTTTTTCCCATACTCTAGTTTTGCCATGTGTCTTTCTTGACCGCCCGTTGACCCTTTCTAGTCCGAACTTTGACCAACAATATCTCAAGCTTACGATATCCATTTTCAAAGGTGTTCTTGGAACCCGTTAGAAAGATATCGGAATGCACTACTATACTAACATAGTTTAGAGAGATTTAGGAAATCTATGTCCCCCTGAAATGATCCCTGGATCAAACCTCCACACTAAGAATGCTTTTTGTCCACAAAAATCATTTTCACTCACCAAAAATTGTTAATCCCCTTCGCATCTCACAAACACATATAAGACACTATAGGAATAAAAATATGGGTTAATCAAAGAAAATATTGATTAGCTAGTCACAAAAAATCAATCAGTCAAAATAGATAATCATAAGCCATAAAAAGGCAATTGTCCACTGATACTTTGCGACCTTGTCAACTTCTACAAACAACTTGGATTAGTATAAAAGACAAACCAATGCCCAAGTAATAGGTGAATGCCTCATTGAATCTTATAGACTATCATCCCACTGTGATTCCATCACAAACAATTGTTAAGATAAAAACACACCTAGTCAACAATAGAAAGAAAGTGTCTAATCGAGCGATACTCGTGATATGACCCATTACTGAAAATACAATTCCACCGAAATAGATTAGTATAAAAGACATCTAAACTGCCCACAATAGGTTAGTGTCCACTGTCCATGTGAAACTATAAAACCACTGCAAACTGTCACCAATATGATCCAAAATAAATATGTTAAAAATAAACACAAACTGAATCAAGTGAACTACCAGTGAAAATAATCTATCCCCATAATTTGCATTGCAAATAGGATAGAAATAAATTGTCTGCACAACACTAAAATACCCAAAATAGTGAACTTCCATCAAGTATAAATATCACGAGGTATATTTTGCAAACCAGTTTGTTAGTGTAATCAACATACACCCTAATTGTTACCACAAAGGATAGTTATAAATGCCTGCAAAAAATTCCCAAAATGTGCAAACATCCTGTATGGATACAATGAGTTTGTAAATTAATTACAAAAACAAAATGGTGCCCAAATTGTGTCTTACAAACATCCATACTTTGCACAAATAAAACCAACATCAGATACTAAATAAAAAGTTTTCAAAAATAGAAATTTCAACCATTCTCACTTTGAACATGCATATTGTTGTTAGAAATCTCCCAAGGTGAAACATGAGTGTACCCAATTATCTTAGAAACTTGAAGCTGAAATTAGGAGATGTAAATGGAGTATTAATAAAATTTTCCAAAGTAAGAAACTACATGAGTATGGTAAACCTATCCTCAACTTATCTCACCAAATATGCACTCCAAAACCATTCAAAGATAAATGGGAAAAATAATTCCATCCAACAAAAAACCAAAATCCCACAACACAAGCTCTGAATTAATTGCATGTTATAACATTCAAGAGCTATGAAATATAAAGTTGAATTTTTTTACCAACCCATGCCAATGGATTTTCATCTACAGGTATCACCTGATCTAGGGTTGTAACATCAACTGATGGTGGATTTGAAACTTCATTTACCTTTGAAACAAGTCTATACTCCATCTTTGGCTTGCCACTACACTAATGGTGAGATGGATGAAATTTTTGAAAAATGTTCACCTGATGTACTTTGTCACAAAAATTCCTAGCAACAAAGGAATTCTTCTTGCCATTTCTCACCCATGAATGACAAGATTGGTATTTCCAATTTTCTCGGTTCTTAACAAATGGAAACAAATTATTTCTCTTTTAATATATGACAAAAGAATGGTTATGCATCCCATAAAACATACAAGGAAACGTATCCATCATTTTCTGAATATTAAAGCCAAACTTTTTAAATGGAAAGAGTGAATCATAATTTTTACAACCTTTATGGTGCCTATGATTATGGTAAGAATGTGGAGGTGGAATCTCAATACCTATTCACTGAACCTTCTTACCAACTTCATCCTCTAACAAAGAAGCACCTGATTCCTACATTGAATCTACCTACAAGAATAGTGGGGTATTCTCTTTGCTTTCGTAAGCTTGTCTCCCGTCATCTTTCTTGGAGCAATATCCAATATCCTTTCCCACACTAGTGCAAAATGAGGATGATCATCAACATGTATTGGGTTAGAAATGCCTTGGATATGTTTTCCAAGATCCCTTACATCAAAACCCATTTTAAATAACAATTTGGATCCAATGCCTTTAGTATGATTTTAAACAAACCAAATACATCATTACCTTAATTGAAACTTAGTGAAAAAATTTCAATGTACTCTATCATAGTCTCTGCATCTAAAGTAGAAGGAGAGGAAAATTCCTTCTTCTGATCACCACACTACAAACTGATCAAGAGCTAATCCTTTGATGTCAGCTCCTTTTTCAATCATTAACTTTCTCTTCGAGGAATAGAGCTTGTTGTTATCCCATTTTTCCCCTGGGGCAAAATTAGACAATAGGATAAATACCCTGAGAACAAAAATTATTCCATAAAATAATTTGGGGTTATTGGGATAATTTCAAGCTTTAAGACGTGTTCATGATCATCTTGGATTGTTCTTATCTTTCCTTGGACCCGACAGTTTGATTTTTGCTCGTAATAAAAAAATTGCCTATGGAGGACCCACACTCACCCAACTCGAGCTAAACACGGTTAAAAGTGACATATAAATGTTCAGGTGTCTTATCACACTTCCATGATCCACTTTTTCACATAGGGGTTCAAAATTTTAAGAAGGGTCAATGCAAGACTTAAAAATTTGTCAACACAAGCCACATATGAGCTCAAGCTAAAAGCAGCTCATTGAGATTCTTAGTGATCCGATCGGTGTGTGAGTTGCCAGAGTAAGCTCTACACCGAGCTCATTTCAATTGTTAAATATACATTCGGGAATCATATCGAAAGCAATGGTCATCATATCGATGAACTCGACTTGGGAGCTTGGAGAGTTCCTCAAGTCGGTGAATGCGTTGAACTTTACTAAGGAGCTCAATCAAAATCGTGGTGAATTGGTGCTCACAAGAGTAAAGTCATAAAGATCTAGAGGTTTTTGGTTTTGAGCTTGGATGAGTTACATAAGAGTTTGAGCAGGTCAATCCTATTAAACTTGTCGATGAAGCTTGGTTGTATGGGTGAAATCAGCTCCTGGGCTCGGGAACTCAAAGATTGGTAATCAAGTGCATGCAGTGGCCTTGGGTCAAAGTCATGAGTCAGTCGGTAAGGAGAAGCTACGGGTTTTGATTGGACTCACCATAGAATTCTGTTGCAGATTTGTAAATGAGATCGGAAGAGATCTAGGGGTCGAGGATGGAAGGCATAGTGGAATAGAGGCCAAGTTGTTGTGTTAGATCAGGTAAGCTTGTGAATGACTCAAGGTGCGAGATATCCATGACATAGGTGAAAGGGAAACATGATGTGTCGAGCTAGGGTTCAAACATTAACAATAGGCCAAGAGTCAATTACATCAAGGCAAATGGATGCCGAGTTCGGTGGTTGTAAGTTTTGGTTGCTCGATGTTGGTTCTCAAGGCATGCATTTTGGCTTAATAAGGAAGATATACAACTCGTTCAAGGAACCTGGTGCATGAGCATCAAGAAAAGTTTGTTGGAGCAGGTCATGGAGAAAGAGGAGCTCGCTCAGGGCCGAAATTCATAGAATTTGGGATCCAAGATGATCATGGCGAATTGTGACATTCAGAGGATAGCTCAGAGTTGTGGTCACGACATTTAGTTTCAATCATGGAACGTTGTTGCAGAGTTGTGAATGAGATTAAATTAGTACAAAGGTAGGCCGGATGTTGGGCATTGATCTAAGAAAGAAGCAAAACCGAGCTCGGCTAGGTATAACTCGTCATTTGGATGATGAGTCGGGTCAGGAAAATATTGACACGAGCTTTGTGGATTTCGAAGTCAAGCCTTTCGTCATTTTTCTGTGGAACCACACACTGAGTTTCTTAAACATCAAAGCCAATTCAACATGGGGCTGAAGCATTTTGTCATTTTTCTGTGGAACCACGCACCGAGTTGCTTAAACATCAAAGACAATTCAACATGGGGCTGAGTTATGAATAAAGCCAAGCTCAATGGAGTTTCTCTATGAATCCGAGTCGACCCAGTAATAGGAGATCACGACGAGCCCTATGCCTACCTCACAGTTAGCTTGGTGTATAGTTCGGGAAACTCACAGTCACAACATGATGGATGGCTCGGTGCGATGAGTCGGTGATAGCTCGGTCACAGGGGTTTGTGAGATCCACGAGATTACGCACATGTGAGAGTTTGGAAATGGCATCAGGGCATCATATTTCACAGTAGAATGCTTTGGGACTTAACCTTCAAAACTTGGCAATATGTGAGTTGGAAAAAGCTTCTGAAGAGCCGAGGTGGTGGTCTATCAATGAAGTGAGCCAAGATTACGACTTGGAAGATGGTCGTTATAATGAGATAGTGGGCTTGCCAGACATCGAAGAACTCGACATGGATTTCCTGAGCTAGTTTTTGGAGAAACTAAGTTTCTCGGTGTATGTGAGGAAATGCTTAGAAAATTTTAAAATTATTGAGCCAACAGAGGCGGGATCTGATTTCTCAGGTATTCAAAGAAGATTGATCTCAGCATCGTAGTGGTCACGATGAAGTGAGTCGACAAGTCATTTCGGATCATCCTTATGAGTCACGTTTTTGGAGTCTTGTTTTAGAGATTAGCCAGTTTCGGGCTTTCAGAAATTTTTGGTCTAGAGGACATCGAGCCAAATGGATAATGGAAATCCCAAAACTCTGAAATACAGAGTTTCAAGTTTTTGGAGATCGGGGTTTAGTCAATTTGGATAGCCAGCGAATCAGGGAATCTCCGATTCTGAAACCCGAAGTGGAACGGAGAAAGTTTTAGGGAACCCGATGTGATTGCTGAGTTAGCATAGAAGATTACGGTGAAGGCCCAGTCAATACGGCTTGTGGCGAGTAAACATCTCAGTGGCTTAATTGGTTAGCTGGAAGTGACAAGCCGTTTCGGGGGCCCAAAATTATTGCCAATTTAAGCCAAGAGGATGTCGGCAGAATCATTGCCAAGCCTACCACGAGGTAGGGAGCTATGCTTAGAAGAATCGCCGGGTTGAATAAGAGAGTTAGGAAGTTTTCAAGGGCTGGAAGGCCCGTTCATATAGGCAATGAATCGGTGAAGGCTCAAACCAGAGCTCACGATGGGGACCCTGTTTAGGAATTGTTAACACAGATCTAAGCCTGAATTGGTGTTTGTGCTTGAGGATTTGAACAACTCAGTATGAATTAGCTTTAGGGATAGTTTAATGGCTCAATTACAAAGGCCATGGCAGTAACATGTAAAAAGGAGTGGAAAATCCTCCTAATCGTGAAAGGATGGATAGAGCTCGTGGCTGATTAGAACTGATCTCATGAAAACATACCAATAGGGTGCTTGGTTTGATGTTTTGGTGTTCATAATGGTAAAAGGAAGCTACAATATGGATTTATATCAATTCAGATGGATACATAGCTTGGCATGAGAAGCGGTCGACGTGTGCGTGTCAAGAGTTTGACTAAACGAGCCATATTAAATTCGGACGGTCTCAATGCGAGGAAGATGGGCATGTCAGATGGTTGTCGATAGAGACATGTAGCTCACCGAGTGAGCCATGTGGGCTCGGTAGAAGGTAAGTTAGCTCGCCATGTAATGCTTAGTGGGTAAGCTTGAACTCACCATGCGATGAAGATAAAGAGCCAACCGAGTCAATAATGGGTCAGACACATGTTATGGCAAGCCATTTTCATAAACCTCCTAAAACTCTCCTACATGCAAAAACTAATCAAAGGGGGTTTCATCAAGGGCACAAGGTGTTTCAAGGAAATATATTAAAATATTATTTTTATTAAATGGAGATGAATTGAATTTGAATTTATGCAAGCATCTTTTGAGAGCTGAGTACAATGTCGAAACTCAAAATGAGTAATTTCACTTAGGAGGTCACAACTTTTTTCCGGTTGCCCATTTTTCACAAAATTATAGTCATTGGAACTAGAAGAAAGAGAGCTATGCCATGGAGCCATGAGAAGATGAATTTTGGAAGTTTTTCATTCCAAAATTGCAGGTTTTCCTCGTTCCTTAAGTGGTGCCTCAAAAGGTGGAGGTGCAATAAATGGGAAAACATGGCCAACAACAATTAAACAACAATGATTAATTGTTTCCTACATTCTGGCCTAGTTTTTAGGGTTTCTTCCTTCTTTTTCTCAACCACTCAACAAATGTTATAAATGTAAAGGGGTGCTTGTTCAAAAGTAGTGAGACATTCTTTCTAAGCTTCCCCTCTCTTCACAAGTTGAGATGTTGTGAATTTATAGGCTCTCAAGCCTTTCTTCTCAAGTTGTAATGGCAACCTATGCCTTTTCCCTGATGTAATGATGCACTGTGCAAGTGATTGAAGTAATGGAAATTATGTTTTGTGATCAGTTATATGTCCTTTCATGATTTTTTTGCTTCTATTTTCCTCTCTCATGTTTGTAGGTGAACTATGCAACCAAGGTTTCTTTTGCAAGTTTTGGAGGTCATTGTGCTTATCAAGGAGTGAAGTATTGTATGTAAATTGGGTTTGTAATGCATGTTCATTCTTCCTCATGATCATATCTCTTCATTGGAAAGCCAAAATTTTGTCTAGAAAAACCCTTTCTTGGTGCATCACCACTTCTAGCATAGGTTTTATTTCCTTGTAAATCTCTCTCCCTAATCCCTTGAAATGTTAGCATAGGTCTAGTTAGTCATTTATCTTACATTAGGAGTAGTGTAGTGCTTAGTTTAGGAAGAGGAATTCCACCTTCTCCTGGAGGTTCACCTTGAGCCCAAGTCCCATAGCTTGAGAGGTGATCCCATGTTTTCCAATCACACCAAATGTCGTGTTCACTTTCAGGCCATTCGAGGGGTGCAATGATTTGGTGATAACACTTACATCGTAGGCATGCATTTTCTTCTTAGATTTATCCGTTGATGCTTTGGAGCTCTTCTCGTATTTCCCTCTCTATTTCTTTCCCCATGATTACTCGTAGAATCAACTTATCTCCAAAATACTACAAAACTTCCAAGTAAGAAGATCAAGCCAAACGTCCGTGCATTGATGGCGTTAACAAATCACAACCGGTATCTAAATGAAATTGAAGTAATCACGAAACCAACTCGATACCACCATGATACATAAACATAGTAGAAATTACCTCCACTAAAATAATGTTTACCCAGATTAAAATTAATCAATTTTAGGACTCTAATTAATCCATTAAAAATGATCCAAATCTGATTTTGGTGATCCAAAACTAAATTTCAATTCATTGCTTGATCAAATCCATTCATCATCAAATTCACACTTTCACTAATTTATCCAAGATGTCTTTATTGATTTTTGAAATGTAAATTCTGATTTAGAATTATCGATTAAAATATGGAAATGAAATAAGAAATCAAAATGTAATCAACGTAAAAAATGACACCAAAAACTTGATAAATGAGTTTAGCATGAAAGCCTATAACTCTAGGTTCATACAAAATGATCTATTAAAATTTTCTAAAATTATAAGTACAATAACCCTTACAATAAAAAAATAGATCAAAAACCTGCAATAATGTACTATCAGACCTTTGAAAGACTTTGAAAAACTTAGTAAACATCTTTCACCTTCCTAAAGTACTTTGTCGAGGTCACTCCCTTTGAAATTCCAAAAATACTGAATTTTGTAGTTAAAACTAATGTCACAAAACTTCCAAAATGGAAAACAAATTTCACGACTAGGAGCGTAATTAAAGTCTGAACAAGTTTCCTTTTTGCACTAAATTCTGGTTTTGAGCCTAAGGGCTTCAAAAATTAGGATAAGCGCCGGTAGGTCTAATCGCCTTGTATTCAAGCCTCAGGACTATCTCCTTTAATAGTTGCAAGCTCCTTTGTATCTCACCAAGCTAGTATAATATGTCGGTTAGGAACACGTTTTGGTATGTGGTGGTCATGGGTTTGAACCCCATTAAATAAATCTTTCACCTTATAATTTCTAATGTGCATATATCCTACATGCATGACACACCGAGTGTGGGATGTGTTTAAATTTAGGGTGACCATTACATACACTCATGGTTGCGGCCACACTTCCACCATTTTCTAACATAGTGGCTTTGGCTGTTATGAAATATAAAATTTTGAGCAATGTGTCGAGTTGGTTCATATGCCATGTGATGTGGTAGAGGGAGTTAAGGACCCTTCAAGTTGCTTGGAAGGTTGTGTGTATGTGGCGGGTCGGTGGAAAATTTGGGAGCGACAAATTGATGGGTCGGTGGAGATTAAATATCTGAGTTAATACATATGAATTCCGAGTTATATGAAATGGGCGGTGGATAATAGAAAGTGCCACGTGAATATTGCTAATGGAAATAAAACCCGAATCACCCCAAAATACAATATGAACTTGCCCAATGGGCTCGCTGAGCTAGATAATAACCAAATCAGCTTGGTCAATATAATACATTGCATATACACACATATATCAATAAACTTGGAAGATATTAAACCACCGAGGTAAAATTGATATGGCTAGGTGTAATAGTGGTGGCGGGCCACATGGTGGCTTGAGGACCAACCACGTGGCAAACAATCGAACACGACAACAAAGGAATCCCTCCATGAAAAGAGTGCATTGAACCCGGTGAGGGCCCCCAAAGAATAGTATATAGTGGGGCCCACTATTTTTGATCCCAACCATCGAATACCAGTGTTCTAAAAAAACTTCACATTTTTTTTCCATGCTCTATTTTTTCCATGTGTCACTTTTTCGACTAGCCCATGACCCTTTCCACCCAAACTTTGACCAATGATATCTCGAGCTTACGATCTCCGTTTTTATCATTATTAGAACCGTTGGAAAGATATTAGAATAATCTACTATATTGACATTGTTTAGGAATATTTAGGAAATATTTGTCCTTGAAATGATCCCCGGATCATGGAGTCTCTTGTAGAGATTAGATGTTCAATGTCTAATATTGTAAAGGATCAACATGTTTGGTTCAACCAATGGAGGACCATCAACAATGCTTCTAAAACATGGATCAATGCTTCGATTTTTGTTCATATTCCACAAGAGAAAAAGTGGCACTGCAGTAGCCCACTTCAAGAAGGAGTTAAAGGGTGAACAAATATTTCAGGAGTACTCGCACAAGGTTACACAATAATAAGTTCTTCATCAACAAAGGATTTGTATTCATCATAATGATCATCTATCCTCTTCTTCCTTCTTCCTTCCTTCTCTCTCCATGTTATAATTCTTCATTAGGGAGGTAATTTTCACTATTTTATCATATTCACTTAAGTGACCTATAGTCTAACATTGTAATGATTTATTTTCAATTAATGAGAAAAGACTCACTTTTATTTCCTAGGAATATGAAAGGTCATAAGTGATGAGGGGAAGTGAAAATTCATGTGGGGGTAGATGAAAATACTTTGTGTAAGGCTATAAATTGGAATGGCTTCTCCATTCCAAAGGGTTGTCAATTGTGAGTTTCTAGTAGATAGCTTTGCACTACTAAATACAAGCAAGAGATTACATTATTCTATTTTCCTCTTTGTCTATGTTTCCTCTATTTCCTTACATGCTCAACTTTGTAAACATGATGATCTTGTAAAACCAAGAAAGGTGTTGGTGCCTTTGATAAATGAATCAATATAATTTTATGTCTATGGTTTGTTAGTCTTATCTTGTTCTCAAGGTTGAATTATTCTAATTGAGTGTAGATTTTCTCTAGTTTAATGTTGTGAAAATATGTAAGTGCATATTCATAAAGTTAACCCTCCTTCACCACATTCTTACTCCCCTCTACCTCCTCTCACTAAGAAAATTCCTCCTTGCACTAAGTGCAAGAAATTTATCACAGGTTTGATGGAGTATTCCTATGTGATCCCCTACTTTAAGGCCACCCACTAATTTGTTTTTCTCGCATTCAATAAAATGGTATCCTCCCCATTACCAATAGGAGGTACTTAGTCCCGTAGCTTTGGTAGAAAATCACTAATTTGTCCTTCGAAAAATTATTTCACCAATAGTTTTTGGTGTCCATGTGGGGCAGATTTTTTGTTTTTGTAAAACTTCTAAAACCAAAAAAATCCTAAAAATAATATATCTAAAAAACCAAAAAAATCAAAATTGGAAAACCTTTTAAGCCTTAATGCCTACCCTTCATTTTAATCCTAATGATTATCCCCAAAAGTTCCCTAGTTTTACAACCTAACCTCCTTTCTTCTAAGACACTCAAGAGGATATCACAATAGATTTGAGGAATTGTATCTAGAACAACATGGTGAATTTTAATCACTACCATGCTGCTTCAAGAGTTCTAGATTCATAGGAGGAACATGCCCAAGCTTTGCAACATGTGAGAAAAGTTCCAAATCAGCAAAAGAGAGCATAAATAAATATGTCTTGAGCTACACACGTGATCCTACAAAATGGCAGTAAAGAAGATACATAATAATTGACCCAAAGTGGCATAATTGACCCAACATTTGAAGAACAATAAAAGCTGATTTTAGGCTTCCCATTGTTTAGATAGAAAGGAAAACCGGTTGAGATTACTTTTATGAATTTGATCCTAACTTCCCTCTCAAGGTCCCATCAAGAACTAGTTGATGAACCAAGACAATTCATTCCTATAGAAGAAGAAGAATAACCAGAAGAATAAATAATGGTTTCTCTCATGCCATGGGGATAGAATACAGCCCATTTTCCTTGGCTCCTCAACTACATGATTTTTGAAAAGATCTAGAAAGAAATTCCCTATGTTCAAAGGATATAGGAGACAACATCAAGATGATCATATTGTTGCATTCATCACAACTTATAGTGTGTTGGGAGTTGAACACGAAGATGTTTCAATTCATCTATTTATGGAATCATTACAAGAATTCATTGTTGGTTGGTTCTACCACTTTCCATGAAGATCAATTAGAAATTGGGCAAACATGAAATCCAAATTTGAGTCCATATTCAAGCCCTCTTTCAAGAAATTCATGCCCTCTCTTGCACAATGGTCTAAACTGGAGCCTCATGAACCCATGAGAGGCTTTGTAGATAAGTTTAATAAATTACTCTACAAAATCTCGAAGTTGTCGTGCCCATGAAGGAAAATAAATTAAGATTCTTCACCAATGCTCAATTATTGAAATTTAGTTTCATGTTGAGAAGAAGTCAACCTACTACTCTAGATGAGGTAAAAGGGATCATAGTGGATGTGGAATATAATCTATTGATTGTTTGAAAAATTAAGAAAGGACCAAGAAAAGACAAATTTCACAACTCAATTTTTGGGGCTACAAGATTTTTAGTACAAATTTTTTCCAATGATGTGCTTATTCTCAAGAAGTAACTTATCCAAAACACCTTGTATAAAGACATCCCGAGGAATAATTTATCAAAAAGCAAAAATTGTTGCTCTATATCATAGACTTTGTTTTAAAGGTCTACCCATGAATGCAGTTTGTGGAACCTAATTAGATGATGAAGGTGAAGAAGAAGTAGTTTCATAAATTGAGGAAGAAGAAGGTGATTTTCTGATCGAAGAAATTGGATTTGTAAAGGTTTGTTTCGTGAGTATGCATCATCCTTTGAAGATGAGTTTGAATATCTTGTAGCTGATATGAAAAAACATTATTACATTGTTTTCACTTGATAAAAATACCTTGATAAGGATAAATCATCCAAGCATAAGTAAAGGGAGAGAGACGATCCTTAACCAGTGACTCTATTACCAAAAATATAATAACTAAGAGAGGATCCCCACTTCCTTGATGTTTAGAATCATCCAAGAAGAAGTCCGAATCCATGCTTCATCACAAGACATTTGATGAGGGTCATCAATCCTCAACATTAAATAATGTCAATCCAGGGCTATTGTCCATAGCAAAGTATGTAAAAGGAGAAAGAGATATTTGGAAACGGTCCCCTTTACCTAAAATCCACATGTCTAGCATGGTTTTACCTTTGGTTTTCTTGATTGTTTCAAGGGGTAACACCGATTTCAACCTTGATATGGTGAGTTTCTAGGGTACTCGTAATGTTGATTGTGTATGTTTGTGCACCGTTTAAAACAATGGATCAAAGATTCTTTACCTGTAAACAAGCCTACAAATCATGCTTTAGACAAAACAATGTTACTTTTCAAAAACACTCATGCTTTTATTAATGTTTATGATTGTGCTACAAAATTCTAAGATAAAATTGTGATTATCAATTATTTAGATTAGATACATATAGCTAATATTATTCATGATTTAAATTCATAATTCAGAATCCTGGTATGTATAAAGGTTTTCAGACACATTAGATGCTACAGATTCAATTATCTCTTCCTCTTCTTCAGTAAGGTCAGAATCAGGCACGGAGATGTAGTCCTCAACAAAGAAGTTGGAATCCTCCTCTTGGGTGTCATAAAGATGAGAAAATGTTGTGTCAGTACTAGATATGTTGATGTGACTGTGGGTGTCAAACTCCGAAGCGGTGCGATAGTCCTCGTTTAAGAGCTCTAGGCCGGTCTCGTAGCGACACTCATATTGAACAAGGTCCTCTTGAAGTCTTAAAACTTTTTCATATGCGTCCCAAAAGGCATCAGTGGATTCTCAGATATAATGGGTGGAGGAAAATATAGCCTCTAAATGATCAAATGGGGCTGCTTGGATTGTGCGAAGTACAAGATCGTGGAGCAACTCATATTACTCCCAGAAAGCGGATGATGAACAATGAGCAAATAATCAGCAATGGGAAGATTAGTACTACCTAATGCCATCTGAAAACATCACGCTAGACAAGATATTAGAAGATAACAAGACAAAGCTAGACATTTTTGTCAAATTATGTAGAAATTGTAAAAACTAGAAAACATAGGAATCATGGTGATTAGGCAATCGCTATGACATCGCTAGTTCTAACTATTGATAAAACAAAGTTAAAACAATTGATTAAGCTATGAATTTTGATGAAAATAGAGCATTATCAACATATGAATGATGTATAAACAAAAATGTACTTGCTTTATTAGTATCTAAAATGAACAAAATAAATAAATTACCTTGCAGAACAAATCAGTTTGATGGATGGATGGAAAAATATGGTTGAACACTGAAAATGAGCAATTTGATGATGGATTCGACATCCTTTGGGAAACATAGAGTTGACAAGAGTTGATATGAAGTGCTTGGATGTTTGAGATGTTGGAATTGAGACAAAATGCACTGTAAAGCGTGAGAATATTTGTTCCCAAATCAGTTTGAAAACACATATTTATAGATCGCCAACGATCGGGCAAATTGTTGATGATTGTGTAAGATCTTAGTTTAGCTAACAAAAGAAGTGATTTTATTCCATTTAGAACAAGCTATGATAACTTCGAAGTTGTTAAGGTGGTGGAGCGGATAAAAAGCATGAACTAACGTCATTACGATAAAGGGGGTAAGATTTTTGGAAGATTTAGTTAGTTTAGGAAATGGGTTAGTGCTTTTTAGGAAGTGGGTTTTAGAGGCGGTTAGGTGGTTAATGAGGTGTCATAGTGAGGTGTCTTAGTTAACGTAGCGAGGTGTAAGGGGGAATTATTTTAATTAATTTAAATAATTTATATGTGAGGGGTGTGTGATTAATTAATTAACTAAAGATGATTTAAGAGGGCGTAATGTCGTAAATGTGGCGCTTTCGATCGTGAGTGCGTCTAAGTCGAGGGATGCAAATTTTGGTGTCTACATTTACCCCTTTTTGTCCTGGAGATTTTGAAAATTTGCTAGACAAAAATGATGAAAAATAATTGTGTCGACATGGGTGAGTCTACTATAGTGCAATATAATGATCACCAGTGTGTTGCATTTTGGAAAAGGCTTGCTCCAACTGTGGAGGTGCAAAGCAAAATGCTAGAGAATAAATTGACAGGGTGGCAAAAGGGCTTGATACCTATAGACATATGACCCTAACTAGGTAAATTTTTTGAGCAGAAAACCAAGTGATGGGGGCTAAAGGGCTCGTCTCCCATAGACGTATGGCAAGTCCGATGTTGTGACTATGTTGTTGTAACAAAAGATCATGAGGGATAATATATTTTTAGAGGCATGACACACTTGTGCAAAGGGTAGAATGACATGTTCTTGAGTAATGTAGGCATAGAATCCTAAAACAAGGGAATTGTTGGTGATTGGGTAAATCATCGGTGATTGCCGCAATCGATAGAGATTGGGTCGTGGAAAATTGGGGGTATAAATACCCAAATGTATTGTTTATTTATCAATTTTGCACTATATACGACAACAAATTTGTCAAAGTGGGAGAAAAATATGTTTTATGAGTGAAAAATTGTCAAATGGCCTCCTCAAGCCACAAATGGAAGCCCATCCTAGCAGTGGTAGGTCGAACTCTTAATTTTGTTTTGTTTTTTGTAGTTTTTAGGGATTTTAGGGTTTTAGGGTCGTATTCGGGGCACGTGGATTCCCTAGGGCCAATTTATGGAATCACCGATGATTCCTTCAATCACTAGGGATTGAGGTGAATTGCCAACGATTCACCTGCAACCTAAATGGTTTGTGTTTTGTGTGAGAAAATATGGTTTTGATACAAGTTTTTAACTTTGTTGAATGTTTAAGGCTACATTCTACATATCTGATTGTTAGGCTTATGTTTATAAGGGAATTTTATGGTTACAAATGTTTATTTTTCAGAATTTTTACAACGTTATTAATGTTCACTTTCATGTGTGTATTTTGTAGGTGGATGCTCAGTTGACTATCCAAGACCGCATCCCCTTGATGTTAGATGAGATTAGAGAGGATTTTTCTGATGATGACTAGGACCATTTGGAGGTTGTGGGATTTGGTGGGATGAGATTTTACAGGTGGATTCACAAGTGTCAAGCTTGATACTTGCATTTTTGGAGAGGTGGAATCCTTTCACCAATAATTTTTGGCTACCTATAGGGGAGATGACCATCACCTGGAGGATTTTCATCATACTACCAGATTGCCAGCTAGTTAGGGGCGAAGTGGTCTATTGTATTTCAGATGCAGAGAGAGGAGATACCATGCAATGATTATACGGAGATGAGGCTCGAGGTGTGAGATATTCCTTGGGAGATTTCAATTATCAGGCCCTATATGAGTATGAGAGAGTGGGGTGCCCATAGATGACTATGATGATGTTGGGAATTTCATGTTTTGCATACCGCCGATTTAGGAGGTGGGAGATTCCCATGGATGATGACAGGGGTAGTTACGGAGATGATGGAGCACCGTACAGTATTTGAGTGGGATCCTACCTTATTAGCATAGACATACAGAGAGCTGTGGGCTTGGATGGCCCACAAGCACTACGGGATTGATGTTGGATTTTACTACAGTGTTGGGCCCACAAGCACATTGCCATTGCTCATCCATTTGGATTGCCTAGTGTTATTGATGTGAGGCACCTAGGCTTCATGAGATGGAGTGTGAGTCTTGGTAGAGTGAGGAAGGCTAAGGGGCCTACCTATTACAAAGACTTCATAGCTCAAATAAATGTTGATAATGTGATTTGGCAGCCATATGTGGAGTTTTATGATTGGCTCGATTTTTTTGGGGATTTATTGTACTTATAGCAGACATCCGGGTGTAGGGACACAGAGCCAGAGAGGATGAGATGATAAACTTTATTCACTTTTTGAGACAATTTTTATTGGTTCAGATATACTTGAGGAGCCAATTTGGTATAGGTGGGAGGATGGGGACACCGATACCCCACAGAAGTTGTGCTGTAGGCCATCACCCATTGTTGAGTAGCTAGGCATGATGGTTCTGGATGAGGATGGTCATGTGGTGTTGATTGATGACACAAGTGAGGTCACCCCAGATTTTGTTTCTTAGTGGTCTCGTTCATTGCGGAGTTTTGAGAGGATGAGAGCAACAGAGAGGGTAGACCGATCAGTTAGACAAGTGTGTGCTCAAGAAGAGGAGCTAGCAGAGGAGGGAGGTGAGGTAGATGAGGAGAGGATTGAGCTTGGTGTTGTTATAGATCCAGATGTTTCTATAGTGATGGCCAAGAAGGTCGTAGTGGAGGCAGAGAGAGATGCCACTCGGAGAGAGTGAGATGACTTAGTGGGAGTGCGAGATACTCTTATTAGAGAGAGAGATGGTTTGATCATAGAGCATGATGGGTCTGAGGCATAGCTTTTTACAAGTCTCTTATGATAGAGACAAGTACAAGAGTCAGAGAGATACTTTTAGGAAGGCCTTGGGGATCATGGGGCCTTCTATTTCTGGCACGAAGCTATCAATGATGGTATGACAGAGAGGAGCATCAGTAGGAACTCCTTTTGGCATGGTTACGGTGTCCCATTATAAGGTTGTGAGAGAATAGAGGGAGTATTATGTGGATATGATCATTAAGAACTACCCTAATGCCAATTTATATGTTGACTACATAGCTGCCCAAGGGGGCACCACAATAGGGGCTAGGCCCATTGATAGTGTGGTGAGTGCAGAGCTTCCATCTCAGAGAATACCAAGAGGAGATGACGGTGCAGGAGGAGCTGGTGGTGGTGGTCTTGTGGTGGTGGGCACTCCCAATCCTAGTTTTTGATGGATTTTACTACATGATTATTTATAGGCTCATGGAAGCCCTTTTTTCTATGTATGACATTACTCTGATTATACGGACATTTATATGTTTTAGAATTTGATATATGATGATGATTATGATGATGTGCCCTTATATTTTTCATGTGTATTTTAGATGTATGTGTTGATACTTTCAATGGTGTTGTGTTTTGATTTTTAATTTTGGCATGTCAAAAGTATGATCAATGTGTTAAAAATAAAAAATGTGACCAAACTAAATGAAGTAAAAGTAGGGTGAAATCCCCACTTATGATATTTTCACATAATGGGTTTAAGCTAATACTTGCACTTGTAGCCTTTCAAAATGTTAAATAAAAACCATCAATAGACATTTTTTAGGTAAATCGCAATGGATTTGGGAAATGTATTTTTGCTAGAATAATGGAAAAGAGAAGGGGATCATGTGGATGCATGCCGCTATAAGGGAAAAGGGTTATCCTCTTCAACGGATTCATAGAGAATTGATGCCCCATCTTTTTATAACTTCTTTTAAAAGCAAATTGATCAATGCGGGAAGCTTGCCTATATGCTTGTATTGTGAAGGTTGATCGATGCGGGAAGCCTTACATATATGAGTAGCCATCCTTCAAGGGTATGGTCTACATTTTGATTATTTTAACTTGAATGGTTGTCCTTCATGGGATTAGTCCATGATTTGATAGGTAGTTGTCCTTTGAGGGATCAATTTAATTTTTGATAATTTACATTTCTTGTAAACAGTTGTCCTTCGAGGGATCAGTCTATTATAGCAAGATATTTTTAGCATCCAATGGATTTATCTCATTTTGTTAAGTTGAGGGTAGAAGACCCCAGATAAGTTATTTTAAAGGAGGGGATAAATGCACATGTAACCTACATCCACATGCCCCATGTTTGTGATGTTGGTGGATAGGTGTAGTGATTCTTGTACAATGGTAGTTGTTGTTCATAATGGCGGAATGAATAAGATTTGACTGAAAACTGGCGTCATGATGGTCAACTACTTAACAATAGAAAGGCCACAAGTGCAATGCATTTAAGGGTTCCACTTTAGGTTCCCCATCAAGGGAAGCAAGGTGGTACACTCCTGACCCATATTTGTGAGTGATAACATAAGGGCCAATCCAATTGGGGGAAAAATTTCCACATTTACTCCGCTCTAATGTAGTCACATTTTGATTTTCTTTAAGCACGAGATCACCAATGTTAAATTCACATTCCTTAACATGCTTATTATATGCCCTAATGATACATTGTTGATAGACTTGATGATGTTCAAGAGTTGTTAGGCGTTTTTCGTCCAACAATTTGAGTTATGCTAGACGGTCCTAGCGATATTCTTTTTCGGGATAAAATCCTTGAGAGATATGCGTAGTGATGGGATTTGGATTTTGAGAGGCACAATGGCTTCAGAGCCATAAATGAGTGAATAGGTGTAACGCCATAAGTGTGTAGATTTTGGTTTGATAAGGTCATAGGGAAAACAAGATTTGGATATGCCAGTTTCTCCCTGCATCATTTACAGTTTTCATAAGGATCTTGTTAAGTGTTTTGTTGGAGGCCTCAGCTTGTCCATTTTCTTGAGGGTAATATGGTGAGGAGAAGCTAAGTTTGATGTTGAAAGTGTTGCAGAGCTCTTTGACTTCCTTATTTTTGAAGGATTTTCCATTGTCTGTGACGAGCTTATGTGGGATGCCAAAGCAACATATAATGTTTTGATATATGAAATTGATGATAGGTCTAGACTTTGTGGAGGTCAAAGGAATAACTTCAACCCATTTAGTAAAATATTTAGTTAGAGTGATGATTGAGTGATGTTGTTGAGATGATTTTGGATTGATTGCGCTAATGAGATCCAATCCCCATTGAGAAAAAGGCCACAAATATTGTGTAGGTTATAAGGCTTGACTAGGGATATGAATGAGATCAGAATGGATTAGACACTTAACACATTTCTTTACGTATGCACAACAATCTTTAGTGATAGTAGGCCAATAATACCCTAGCTCGTATGATACATTTAGTGATGGCATTACCACTAAAATGGCCACCACAGATGTCATCGTGGACTTCTTCAATTATTTTGGTTGACTCATGTGATTTAAGACATCGTAGTAGTATGCCATCAAAAATTCGTCTATAAAGGATACCACCTATGATAAAAAAGTAGGTGACACATTGGAGAAATGATCATTTAGTAGATTGTGAGAGATTTGATGGGATTTTACACTCAGAAAGGTAATCATGTATTTGTGTGTACCAAATATCAGGTGAGTTATTGTCAATGATGTCAATGGATGGTAGCTCATTTTGATGTGAAGGATGATCCAAGCATTGAATGAATACAAACATTTTAGTTTTATCCTTCAATTGTTCCGTTTCAAGGGCACAAGGATCCTAGAGAAGCCATAGTGTCTGCAAACCTGTTAGAAGATCACAAAATGGATTGAATGGTATAATGATTGAATGTGCCAAGGAGAAAGTTGACAATGGCCTTATAATTTTGAAGGAATTTTTTTACATTGATACTCTCCTTTGACTTGACTGATGACAAGTTGTGAATCTCCATAGATTTCTAGATCGTGGACACCTAGGAGAATAATAGTAGTTAAACCCATGATTAAGGCCTCATATTTTTCCATATTATTAGTGCATTTGAAGTTGAGTTTGAATGATGATATTCCATGGTGGTATGATGATGACACTGGACCCTCCACCTTCTTGAAATTTAGCACCATCAAAGAAGAGGGTCATTTTAATGGGGAAAAATTCGACTCATAATCAGTTGGATTCGTTAATGTTATTGATAGATTTGTCAGGAAAGTATTCATGGGGTGGTTGATTATCTGGAAGAGGTGCCTCAAATGAGTTGATCGGTAATGGATTGAAATTTAATAGAATTTTCCAGTATGATTTCAATATCAAATTCAGTCATAAGCATCAACCATCGAGTTATGCAGTCATTGTGGTAGGGTTTAGCATGCATGGCCTTAAGTGGATTAAAACTGGTGACAACGTATGTTTTGTGGTTGAGGAGATAATGTCGGAGTTTAGAAGTAGTGAAGTACAACACACAACACAATTTTTTAGCTTTAGAGTAGCGTGTTTCGTATTCATGGAGGGTGTGACTAATGTAGTACACGACTTGTTCATGACCTTGATTATCGCGGTGAGTAAGCATGGCTCCTAGGGCATGCTTGAGGTAGAGATGTAGAGATAAAATGGTTCCCCTTCATGAGGTGGCATAAGTACAGGTGGTGATAACAGATATTGTTTGATTTCGTCAAAGGCTTTCTAGCAATGTAATCCCAATGAAACACTATGTCTTTGCGGAGTAGATGGTGAAATGGTTAACAACCTGTCGGAAATTTGTGATATGAAATTCGTATGGACTATAGTTTTCCTTGCATACTACACAATTGTTTGAGATTAGAGGGTGGAGGCATTTCAATGATTTCTCTAAATTTTTTGGGATTGACTTCAATTCCATGAAGAGATATGATAAATCCTAAAAGTTTCCTGGTGAGGACACCAAAAACACATTTTGCAGGATTCAAGTGGAGACAAAATTGGATGAGACGGGTGAAGATTGATTCAAGAACATTGAGATGATCCTTCCGTGATTTAGACTTCCCAAGGAGATTGTCAACGTAATCTTCAACAATTTTATGAATGAGATCATGGAAAATGTACGTCATAGTGCATTGGTATGTTTCCCCAACATTTTTGAGACTGAATGGCATGACGTGGTAGCAAAAGGTTCCCTAAGGGTTTATAAAGGTGGTTTTGTGTTGATCTTCAGGGGTGATAAGAATTTTATTATAACCAAAAATCCATCCATGAGGGAAAGCATTTTGTTCATGCCATGTTAGGTCTATGAGTTGATCTATGTTTAGTAGAGGGAAATCATCTTTTGGACAAGAAAGATTGAGATCCCTAAAGTCTGTGCAGATATAAATTTTCCTGAAGCTTTAGTTACTAGGATGATGTTGGATACCCATTATGGATATTCAATGGGTATGATGAAGTTGGTGGATAAAAGGCGCTGCAATTCTTCCTTGACAAGGAGAGCTATATGTGGGTGCATCTTCTGAGCTTTTGTTTGACCGACTTAGCATTAGGATATGTGACAATGTTGTGTATGACAATGTTGGGATCGATCCTGGGCATATCATTATATGACTAGGTGAAGGCTTGACAATATTTTGTTAGGAATGTAGTAAAATCATTCAATTCTTGTGGATCAAGGGATTGGCCGACCTTGACTATGCAGGGTCCTGAGGTGTTCCTAAGTTAATATCAAGTGTGGATTCATTAAGAAGAGTGGGTGTTTCGGGTGGTAGGGATTTTTGAAGGTAATGATCTTCAACTCCCATATGAGATAGGATATCTTGGTCATCTTGACATTGAAGGATGTCTATGGTTGGTGAGTCTTCTTCAACCATTTTTGGATGAACAAGTAGTAGAGATTTAACGAAGTGTCAGATTGATATGTGAGTGGTCCCAATGATATAACATTAATTAAATTTTTTTTTAGGTGGAATAAGTATTTCATCATCTGTGTTTATGGAACCTTGAGGGTTTTGGTGGTGATTCTAGTTCGGAAATAATTACAGAGGTAGTTGGTTTAGATGTATTAACTTCACATGCTACAGGAAGGGGGTTATTATAACCTAGACCAACTTTCTCATGAGGTTTAAGGGAACGTAGAACCATCGATCATGGATCCCTTGTTCATAACACCCAAGACCAAAGCCTTTCCATGCACAACAATGGAGATACATATGAGAGAATTTTGGATTATCAAGGGATTTGAAATCCAATGTGAAAGGCATGGTATGATGTGGATTGATAATGTGAGATGGCAGATGGTCGCATCCTCCATAGAAAAGATTGGTTTTAAGATAAGTGGGACCATAAGAGATAATATCTCCTATGTTAGGGTCATACATGGGTTATTTGTCGGGATGACCATATATTTTTGGTGAAGGGATAGAGTTGAGCATGAGGAGGTGATATTCCCAAGCGTGAGGCACTTCACGGATTCTCCAAGAGAAGAATATTCGGTAATTTGGAAGAGGGGATAGAGGTGCTAGTAAATGCTTGATTAGAAGATTCAGGCATGGACATAGGTACAAGAATGTCATTTAGGTGATACATCATATAGCAGTTAGCGAATGGATTCGGATCAGCAGGGACAATGAGCATCGGCCTTCATGTTCATACTTGAGACAATGATGAAGGGTGGAAGGAACGTAACACATGGTCCGTATCCAGGGCATCCTAGTAACATGTTGTACTAAAACTCTCCTTCTATAATGTAGAAGAGTTTGGGTAGAGTTTTAACACAGACCTTGAGCACCCTTGATATGAGAAAGTATAACAGTGCCTATAGTAGGTGCGATAGTGTCGTTGAAAGAGTGTAACAAAACCGGAGTCTGAGAGATAACAATATTGGGTAGCTTGAGTTGATTTAAGGAGTGATGAAAAGTGGTAGGTCATGATCCTCTGGTCTAAGAGAGGGAATTTTAGATGGTTCAAATGAGATGGCGGTAGATGATTTTAGGGCACCTACAAAATTTGTGAAAGGGGTTGGATCATTGGATAGGATAATGATGGATTGGAGGGCTTCTAACATGGCCTATTTGTGAGTTGGTGAGGTCTGCACAAGTTCATAAAGTGACATCCTAATGGGGGATTGGTGTAGTTGTTTAATAGTTACTTTCTGCAATGCGGTGAGTGGAGATGTAGTTGCTTGTATTGAGAATCTTCCTTTGGATGATGTTGTTTGATTAGGATCTTTAGGATCCAATGAAATGGAGACCTTAGGTTTATCATATGGTGCCGATAATTCTAGAGGTGAAGGTATGGCAACAAATTCTCTATCTTCCTTAGACCCAAATGGATCTTTGTCGTAATTTTGAGAGCATGGTGACATGGACAACATTGACTTGGTGGTTAGATGATTTAGGGGTAGAATCTTCTAAAGGTATTGAGGTTGATGTTGATGTTGTGTGAGAAGGAAGGAAGAGTGAATTGCCAATATTTTGAAATTTTTGATGAAAGGCTCTACAATCCTCTATGGTATGGCCTCATGTTCTATGGTAATCATAGAAAGTAGAAAATTCATACTAGGTGGGATTCCACCCATGGTGATTTGATGGCTTGGGAGGTGGTAATGTGATGAGTTCTTCTTGTAATAAGTTATCCAAAATGGTGGCATAACATCCTTTAGGTCCGAACGTAGTTGGGCATTTGTTTTTCTTAGGAGGAGGTAAAGTGGGTTGTTTGGAAATAGGTTTTTTACTTGGAGGACGTGAAGGATTTTTAGCTATTGCAACAATGCGGATGTGGAGGATGGTTAGGTTTTATAGGAGGTGGAGGGTGAGGATTAGATGTGGATGCCCACTATGGGGTATCAGATGTGAAATACAGACTCATGTGGGGGTATGATGTACGGGTTTTCCCCTGTAATGATAGGGTGATTAACCGGTATGATAAAATAAGATTCATGTAGAGGATCCAGATCTGGGGGAGATAAGGATGGTTTTTAGGATCTTGAGTGATGCTTAATTTGGGAGGTCTCATAGGTCTTAGGTCGATGTGACAAGAGGATTTCCAAAAGTGGGTATGCCTCTTAGATGAAATGAAGAACAGAAAGGAGGAGGGCCACAGAAACAATAAGTTACATCATAATAAGGACTTCTAAAGAGTTGAATGACACCCTACTTATTAGGTCCTCTTGATACTTTAGATGAACTAGGTGTATTTATCGAAGTTGATGCTATCAAAGGAGGAGAAGTTTAGACTATGCGGTCTAAATGATTTGTATATTTTGGATTGTTTATTTTCACAGATTGGGGATGGTCATGTCCTATGGTTGGCTTGGGTAGGGGTGATTGTGCTAAGAATTTTTCAAGTGGTATCATAGTTATATTTGCAAACCTAGGTACAGGCGTTGGTGTAGTCACGTTGGAGGGTAAGGGTATGGACTTGGTAACAACATCCGACGAGGATGCGGGTATGTCTTGAAGTAGCAAGCAATGGTTTGGCGGTTTCAAGTTTGTAAGATTCTAGCTTTGATTCTGATTCTATGGGTGTCGATGATAGAGACATAGGGAGATTTTGAGAAATGTGTTCAACATGGGAGGTTTCTATGTTCATGGTTTCAAACTCATTGAGTGTTGGTGTTGATTCCACATGATTTTGTTTCATTGGGTGATAAAGTAGTTAGAGGGACAGCTCAACTTTAGTTATCATATTAATGGTATGAACAACATTCATTTGTGGTTGCTCAAAGGAAGAGGGGTGATTTGGAAAAGGCTACTTAAATATGTCAAGGCCTTGATTTGGGGGTGCATTTAGATTATCTAAGTGAAGGTCACCCTTGTCAATCAAGTCTTGAAGCACATTATAGAATGTGTGACACCTTTCGATGTCATGACCATTGACCCTGTGGTACTTACAAAAGTCATTATCTCGATACCAAATGGGTTTCAAAACTGATATATTGATGGGTTGAATGGGTGGAAGTGATATTAGATTGGAGGTGAGAAATTTATCAAAAATTGCACCATAAGTTTCAGCTATGGGTGTATAGTTATATTGTTGATGAAAGCATTCGGTGGTTGGCTTTTCCTTAGGAATGGATTTGACCACGATGGCATTGGTGGCTGATTTAGACTTATTTGAGTTGGATGGTGGCTTGGATGGGAACTACATTTTTTTCTTAGGACAAAGGTTTACCCATCCATCTTCTAGGGCTCACAATTCTAACTTACGAGCCATGGTAAAAGGCTCATCAAAATTTTGGAATGATTGAATTTGTAGAGTAGATGAAATGTGTTTGGCACATACGTGACAATTTTTTTTGATTAACTTTGGCTGTGGTAGTTTAAAGGATGGTTAATTGGTAGTGGCCCTCCAACGGGATACAAAATCACTAATGGAATCATCTTCAAATTGTCTAATGGCATAGAAATAATTAATATTGATTTTACGGGCTATGTTAATGGAGAAGTGGTCTAAGAAAAGTTGTGCAAGTTGTGCGAAAGAAAATAGTGAGTGTTTTGGAATGTTGTTATACCAGTCTAAGGCAGAATGAAAAGGGACATGGGAAAGGTCCTCAAGCATGAGGTCTTGATCATGAGCTATTAGATATCACGCATGCACAAAAGGCACGAATGTGTTGTTGGGGATCTTCTTTTCTATAAAACTTAGTAAGTTTTGGAAGCTCCTAGTGAGGTGGATATGGTTTGTATGGTATAGAAGGGTGAATGGGATCATTAAAAATATGATCATAAGAGAGCATATTCTTGGATGTTGATGAAGTGAATTTCAAACTAGATATGTGGCTTAGAAGGGTTTGGAGAGGGTCAGTTTGTGTCGAGGTCGATTCTTTGTAGGGATGAGCTAGGATGCTACAAAGTCTCGATTGGGTTTTGAGTACACTTGATACAAATGCGGGACATCGTATGATGGAATATTTTATTGATATCCATATTGTTGAGGCATGTGTTGTTGGTTTTATTGGGGAATGTTTTGATGATGAAGGATATTGCATTGTGGAATGTTCTGATAGGATGGGGATCCTTGCATGAAGTGATAGGTTGTGAAGCTTTAACATATTGGTATTACAATGACATCGATACATGTGTAATAGGTTGTGAATATGTAGGTGTTTGTTGAGAAGACATAGCCAAAGTGGTGAAAGATGGTGCTCTGTTATGGAACACTTTGTTGTGGGATACCGTATAGTGGGATGTTCGTTGAGGTACAGACTGGGGTGTAGAGATCAATGGTTGCGAAGGTTGTGGTATGTATTGTGAAACATGATGTGTACTAGCAATGGCACTAGTGTTAACCAACGGTGTTGTTGTGGGGATGGACATAGTGATATTTTGGATGGGAGTAGTAACTTGTTGGGAAGACATAATTGTGGAAGGGGAAACAAAACTCAAGGGAGGTGTTGGCACGTACAAGGTGACTGGAGGAGTGGATGAAAAAGTACCGACATTGTTTAAAGGTGGTGTGGATCCTATAGAAGGACATGGAAAATATTTGGGTTGATGAGCAAAGGTGTTTTGCTAGGAGATCATGTGAAGGTTGTATAAAGGAGCTGATGAAACCTCATTGCCTCTAGTTGGCTTATGGCCAGATTGTTCATTAAAATTTTCAAATGGATTTTTAGAGGTGAGGGATACTTGAGGTTGGGTACTATTTGATGTTTAGATCGACTCGAAGTCTATGGATATAACTGTTGGACCATAGGATCTTAATTTTGATCAATAAATCCCATAATGGCAGAGGATGAATTATAGGTGTGTTGGATGGATGGAGGCGTGAACGGTTGTATCTGAACATTTCTTGCTACTAGATAAGCATTAAGGGCAATGGGATTTGAATCTAACATTTCCTCAAAAATGGGGTCTCCCCTATTGTAGAAAGGGAGTTCAGATGCTTGAGGACTGGAAGAAAGGAATTATTCCTCTTCTTGCAATCCAAGTGGAGGGAGGATTTGACTATGATACCGATGTGGGGAATGAGGAAGTTGTTGTCCCATTGTATTGCTATAATTGGCCCCTACTTCATGCCAAGTTTTTGAGTTTCTAAAAAGGGGTTAGATGTGTCTATTTGATAGTATGGAAGTTGTTGTTGCGTTGGGGTAGAAGGTGTTGAAGTGAAAAATGGGATATTTTGTTGATATGTAGGTGGGGTGGACATGTTTTCAGGATTTTATTATGGGCTTGTTGTCTAGTAAGTACCATAATAATAAAACATATATAAAATACCCAAAAGAAAGGAAAACAAGTGGATGTGTTTTTTTACAAATAACAAGAAAGAACAATCAGAGAGTGATTTTATAGTTATCTTGATTAGTTATAAAAATGAAATGTGTAAGATGGCTAACATGGGTCCTAGGAAGTGGTCGTCTAGGGATGGTTTTAGGTGTGTTCAAAGGCGGAGTCCTCAATATACCCAAAGATACGTGAGACCCACTCTGCATCGCTGCCGGTACGGGCATGGTATTAGGGCCTACCCCCTCACTTCAAAGTCCCACTGTGATAAGGGAATCGGGTGCTGAGCCAAATATATTGTGAGATAGGACATTATACTTGGCGTAACACCGAGTTGGCTTCCTTGTTGGGTGATGAAATCCCAATCAGTTTCACCTAGGTGGGAAATGTTTAAATGCATTTTAGACTTTGATAGTGATTCGGTTGTGTGTGAGGGAGGAGTAAGTGGATGTAACCAATTTTACCTCCTAATTAGATTATGTGAAGCAAGAAGAATGTAATTGTTTATTTTAAGCTTCCAAATGAAATGTTGGTTTTGATGAAGACAAAAAGACAATAATGCAAGACATTAAGTTAAATGGAGGGCTTTAGAACTTACCATGAGCATGCTCTTTTTTTTTCAATTTAAATTTAATATTTGATTAGTGAAGCACAAAAGTATACTTTCTAGAGAAAAATCCTGTAATCGATTAAAAGCAACAAACAAAGAAGCTTCTAATGAGATGTTAGAAAAAATAAAACAGAGGAATCGCTAGTGATTGGTACAATCACAGGTGATTAAGCCAATCGATCACAATCGGCAGTCAGTGAAAACAATAATTAAATTAATGATAAAATGAGGAAATTAATAGGGATTCAAGGTCCCACTAGGCGTGCCAGAATGTCTAGCATGGTTTTACCTTTGGTTTTCTTGATTATTTCAAGGGGTAACAACCGAGCTTGACCTTGATATGGTGGGGTTTCTAGGATACCTGCAATGTTGATTGTGTATGTTTGCACACCATTTAAAATAATGGATCAAAGCTTCTTTACCTGTAAACAAGCCTACAAATCATGCTTTAGACAAAACAATGTTACTTTTCAGAAAACACTCATGCTTTTATTAATGTTTATGATTGTGCTACAAAATAATAAGATAGAATTGTGATTATCACTTATTTAGATTAGATACATATAGCTAACATTAGTCATGATTTAAATCCATAATTCAGACTCTGGTTTGTGTAGAGGTTTTTAGACACATTAGATGCTACAGAGTCAATTATCTCTTCCTCTTCAAGAAGGTCGAATTAGGGATGAAGATGTATTCCTCAACAAAGAAGTTAGAATCCTCCTCCTGGGTGTCGTAAAGATGAGAAAATTTTTGTGTCGATTTAGATATGCTGATGTGACTGTGGGTGTCAAACTTCGAAGCAAAGTGCGGTAGTCCTCGTCTAAGAGCCTAGGGCGGTCTCGTAGTGATGTTCATATTGAACAAGGTCATCTTGAAGTCTCAAAGATTCATCATATGCATCCCAAAAGGCATCAATGGATTCTTGAATACACTAGGTGGAGGCAAAGATAGCCTCTAAATGATCAAACAAGGTTGCTTGGATTGCATAGAATTCAAGATCGTGGAGCAACTCATATTGCTCCTAGTAAAGCGGATGGCAAACAACAAGGAAGGAATCAACAGTGGGAAGATTAGTACCACCTAATGCCATATGAAAACATCTTGCTAAATAATATATTAGCAGATAATAAGAAAAAGCTAGACATTTTTATTCAGATTATGCAAAAATTGTGTTTTTTTAGAAAACACAGAATCATCGACGATTAGGGCAATCGCTAGCGATTGTTGCTAGTTCTAATAGTTGATAAAACAGAGTTAAAACAATTGATTAAGATATGAATTTTGATGAAAATAAAGCATTATCAACATATGAATGATGTATAAATAAAAACATACATGTTGTTAGTATCTAAAATGAATAAAACAAATAAATTACCTTGCAGAACGAATCAGTTTGATGGATGGATGGAAAAATATGGTTGAACACTGAAAACAAGTGATTTGACGATAGATTTGACGTCCTTTGGGTAGCGTAGAGTTGGAAAGAGTTGATATGAAGTTATTGGATGTATGAGATGTTGGAATTGAGATAGAATGCACCTGCAAAGCATGAGAATCCATGTTCCCAAATGAGGTTTGAAAACACATATGTATAGATCATCGGCGATTGTGGAAGATCATATTTTAGCTAACAAAACAAGTGATTTTCTTCCATTTTGAATAAGATATGATAAATTTGAAGTTTTTAATTTGGTGGAGCAGGTAAAAAAGCACGAACTAACTTTGTTAGGATGAAGGGGGTTAGCTTTTTTTGGAAGATTTAGTTAGTTTAGTTAGTTTAGGAATAGGTTAGTGATTTTGGGAAGTGGTTTTAAGAGGCGTTAGGTGGTTAATGAGGTGTCATAGTAAGGTGTCTTAGTTAACGTAGTGAGGTGTAAGGGGGAATTATTTTAATTAATTAAATAATTTATATGTGATGGGTGTGTGATTAATTAATTAACTAAATATGATTTAAGAGGGTGTAATGTCGTAAATGTGGCACTTTTGATCGTGAGTGCGTCTAAGTCGAGGGATGTAAATTTTTGGTGTCTACACCGCACTTGCAAAAATTAAAAAGCATGATTCTGGCAGGAATTAGAAACACACTTGCATGTAATTGAAACACACTTGCATGAGTTGGAAACACACTTGCATAAAATTGAAACAAAATTGCATGAAATCGAAACACACATTCATGAAATTGAAAAAAACATTACAAGAAATTTAAATCACACTTTGCAGAAAAGAAATAAAACTTACAAGGAAGCGAAATTGCTGAATTGAAAAGAAATGATAAACACAAAAACACCTGCATGTTTACAAAATACTATACATAAAAAGAAAAATTACATTGTATAAAGAAAATATATCAAAAATATAATTATAGAATGGAAAACAAAAATAAACATATAGATCCATCTTCCTTGGAATGAGTGGTCACTCATTCCTCGAAGAGGATTTTAATCTACACTATTTACAAATAGATGGAACAAAACCTCAAAATGAATTGATAAAAAATAATGGAGATTACATTCAAAGGTGTGGGAGGTTGCATTTATAATTGCATGCTTCTAACCCACTCCTTATTTTGGGGCATACATCTCTATCTTTGAATTATTCCAATCCTACCAACTAAGATCTCAATCCCAAAAAATATGGAGAGAGATGTATTATTGGAAAAATATTATCTAACTAAATAAGAATATTATGAAAATATTTCCTCACAAATATTATCCTTCTTATTTGGTAGAGAGAATCTATCCTAATGATTTGATTCTCTCATTTTATTGTGAAAATAAATATTGACCCAATAAATAGATCAATAGTTGAATGTGACTCCAACTATACTAAAACCCATTTTTTCACAAATGATGATAGTTGTAGAAAATCATTAGGAGGTTTTTGTTCAACACATTTTTATAACAAAAAAACCTCTCTCATATTTTCCCTTTGACTTTCTTTTCTTTGATTATACAACTTTTGGTCCCGATTTCATACAATTTTTCTCGAGAATGCCACATGGTAAAAGTTAAATTTATTCAAAATCTTTGAAAGATATAGAAAAACGGAAGTAGTTTTTTATTTAGATCAATGTTGTGATTAAAAAATATCTCAAATATCCATTTGAATGTTTTTAGATTAAGTTATGCAAGACTCAATTTATTTTCATTCACCACCACTCTCATTTAGCATTTACGGTATGCCCGAGCTTCTAATGTAATTAGTTTCTATCACCTCTCTATTTGTTCGACCTTACTGGACACATTGTACAAACTACCAAAAACACTCCTCAACCTCTCTTTCCTGATTGAAATCCAAAGCTAGGTCTACATACTCGAAATAAAAGTCAGTTTTCCTTCAAATGGTTAAATATGTAGAAAAATAGTTCAGACAACAAATTAATTTGAAAAGATTTCAAATTAATAAACTATGAATTATATTCTTAAGCTTTATGAAGATGCTTCAGGACAACAAATTAATTTTGAAAAGAGTTCTCTCTAATTTTTCAACACTACCTTTAGCAAGCAATCGAATATTGCCCAAATTTTAGGGTGTGAGACCAACTCTCTCCTTACTACCTATCTTGGTCTTCCCCTAGGTACTAATAAGATATCTATAAATGTTTGGAACTCTTTTCTTGACAGGTTTCAAAAAAAGCTCACGATTTGGAAGGGTATTGTACTCTCTAGTTCCAAAAATGTATGCTAATCAAAAACACGCTGCAGAACCTCCCAATTTATATCATGTCTCTATTTTTATCCTTTATGCTATTATTGATAGAATTGAGAGAATTTAAAAACACTTTTTATGTATAGGAACAAAGGAAAAGAAAATATTCCATTTGGTAGCTTGGGAAAAGTTTTTACTCATAAGAAGATGGGTGGACTTGGCATAAAAAAGATTAAAATCATGAATAAAACTCTCATTTATAAGATGGGCTGGAGACTCATAAAGGAATCTTATCCATGGGTGATATTATTCGTTCCAAATACCTTCAGGATCACTTTTTGGAATAACCTCACAAAGATCAGAAGGGGACTGGATAAGGGTTGTAAGTGACAGCTTGGAAATAAAGAGGATATTCACTTTTGGAAGGAAAATTGGGTGGACTTCAAGGGCTTAAAAAGTAAGAGTGACTAGGAACAACTTCAAGAAAACCTATTTGCGAGAACATGGGAATAAGGTCAAAGACTACATGACTTGTGTTGATGGTATGCTTCAATGGAAGGTTCTGAACACTGATAGGCCCACCTTTAGAAGCCTTATTGATGGCATTCACAGAATTATCTCTAATATCTAGATTATCCAAACTCATGCTAGAGATGAATTTATTTGGGTTGACTCTTTTGATGGTTCCTACTCTGTCAACTCAGGATATCAGGTTTTCTCTGGTGAAGTTAGTTGTGATTTTAACTGGAGCAACATTTGGCATAAAGAGATTACCCCAAAATTAATCACTTTTTATGGCAGGTTCTCAACAAAAAAAATCTTACTATTGAAAATATGATCAAGAGGGGATCTACCTTGCCTAATAGATGTTATCTTTGCAAGGAAGAAGCTAAAACTATTCATCATCTCCTACTCCACTATCTTTATGATTCTAGTCTCGGGAGTTCATCTTTGCAAGATTTGAGGTAGTCTGGACCTTCCGGAAAACATTATTCATGTTTGGGAACAGTGGTATATTCCTTTCAAACACAACATTATCAGAAAGCTCTAGAGGCTCACTTTTCCCCATGTCATTTGGAGAATTTGGAAATCTGAAAACTCCCTCATCTTCAAGAATGCTAAATGCAGTAGAAAAATACTTCTGAAAGAGATTACCATTGATATTAAAGAAAATATTTTGAAATTCAAACCTCCTAAGAACCAAAGTTTTCCCAAAAGTGAGGAGAGAATTTTTTCTCAATTGGAGCATATATTTGGATAACCTCCAAGCAAGGCCTACCAATGTTGACAGATCTCTAATACATTAGATTCCCCCACCGGTTAATTGGTGACAAATCAACTTTGATGGTGCCTCGAAGGGAAACCTTGGTGCTACGGGTGGAGGTGGGATAATTAGAAATCAGTTTGACAAGCTTATTGTTACCTATGTTGGTCCTATGGGGCTTCAGACCAATCACTATGCGGAGGCTCTAGCCACTTTATGGGGGTTAAGAGAAGCTAAAAAAGCATAAAATATCCAAGCTCATAATTGAAGGTGACTCGCTCAATATTATTAATAACCTTAATGGAAACAACCCCCTAATTGGACCATTAAGGACTTCATCTAAGAGGTAAAAAATATTTGCAATAACTTTGATAATGTTAGCATTTTCCATACTTATAGAGAGGGAAATAAAACAACGAATTCATTTTCTAACATTGGTGTAATTAGTAATCATTATAAGTGTTGGATCAGAAATGAGGAAATCCCAAAGATTGCGAATGAAATTATTATCAAGGAAACCTTGGAGAACTGTCCCATGGACAATATAAGCCTTAGTATTTGGAAAATTTCCTCTTGCCAACGTTAGTATCCCGCACACTTGAGATGACTCTTCACCCAACATATATTTCAAGGCTTTTTCTTAGTCATTTCTATTTGTGCGGTTTTATTGCTCATTTCTTTTTCTACTAATCCCCTTCTTTTCAACGACTTGCACTCTGTTATCATGGGGGTAACTCCAGATCGAACTTATCTTTGATCTATCTTGGAAAGCCAATTATGAGCTTTGGAAAGCATTGGACGTAGATGGATTCACTACATTCATTCAGAGGATTAAGGGTTTTGATAAGCATATCTCCATTCTCTTTTCCAAACATTGGAAAAACAAGGTTTTTAATTTCAAAGGAAAATATTTCCCCATCACAGATAATTTGATCTCTTTTGTCACTAGACTGGGCTCGGATGGCATCAAGTTCTATCGAAAATAATTTGAAAAGGATGAAGAGGAGAAGAAATTTCTACAGGGATATGAAAAAATACAAATTGGCAAGGTGGGTATTGTTTTCTCCTCTATTCCAACCCCTTACGACAATGTTTCCCAAATGGTGGTCAGGTATGTTACTCTTGAAGGACGTTTTTCTACCCTTCCCCTTCACCATTTGGTGTTTTTGAATCATTTTAGAAGATCTCCTAGGGTTAGTCTCTTGTACTACATTCTTCATTCTCTTGAAAAATCTATTCAGGAGGTTCATTCCCATAAGAGAGCTATTCCCCTTCACCAAGGTGTAATTCTCCTTCTTCACCTGTATTGTCATGACATGGTTGCTAATATCCCCTCAAGCTCCATTCCCCCTCCCCTATACAAGTATAGAAAATCTAAAATACTCGAGACAACCTTCTCCCCCTACCAAAAGGGTTCTCAGAAGCACTGGATGTGGTGGAAAGCTTGCTCACCATTAGCCGGACTAACCTCCCCTCGAATGCCAAAACTCATTTTCGGGGCCTACCTGTTAATCCAAAATCCTCGGGGGAGGATGTGCCTCTCATGGTTAACATTTTCAATAAGGAGAAACAAACCTCTAATATGGACATTGAGGAAAAGTTTGCAGAACTTAATAGGACTCAGAAGGAACTGGTTGCCACTCTTGAGAAGATTGTCTCTAAAAAATCAACCACCTCACCATGCAAAGCACACTTTTCTTGATTTTCGCATATTCAAAGTTAAATAAATTTGTGATGTGAGTGGTATTCCAGAGGATCTTTGGAAAGGTGAAAAAGCTACAAAGAATGTGTTCTCCTCCAAAGAGCAAGTACCTATAATGCGAGACTTCCCGAATCTCTTCACACTCTGGAGGAAGTGATTTTTTTTTTCAAAAATGTCTCATGTAACTAGACCGAGCTCCTCCTAGTTTTTGTGTCTTTTTTTTTTTCTATTGGTCATGCTACTGTTGTTGTTGGAGTGTTGTTTGTGCATTATCCTACTTCTTTCTAGAAGACCTGTCTCTACCTTTGTTTCTTGTTGTATATTTCAGCTTGTATGCATTTTTTTTTGGGGTGTAGCCCCCACATATAAAAAAACCATGTTGTTAATTTTTGTTAAATATGGTTGTTAGGACTTTTTGCTGGGGTGTGGCCCCAACCTATCAAAAACCACGTTAATACTATTGCTTATCCGGCCTTTGGGATTTTTGCACCATGGGGTATGGTCCCCTAAAATCATTTACCACTAATATAAAAAATATGTAGAAAAATGGAATGAGGTTTTATTTCAACTCATTTTTCTGACCAAAAACCTCTCTCGAGAATATCAATTTGAATTTTCTAGATTAAGTTACAAAAAAAGGTTGGACTCAAGCAAAGTGGCGACTCAAGCTATAGTAAAACAACTATAACTTTTGCATATGAACTCGAATAAAGATGATTTTTTTTTGAAATTGCATAATTTTTTAAGAGGAATATGAATATATAATTAGATTTGGGTTTGGGTATATTATTTATAACTATTTTTCACTTTTCCCCAAACATGTACTAAGGAGTCACTCATAAAATTGATGAACATTTCTAGAGCTAGTAAAGGAACTTGGAGCTAATGAAGTGCTGTAATAACACTCTTTGGATTTGATATGAGATATTTTGAAGATACTATAAGGCTTGTTATAGCTGGTGCTTAGTGCTCAAAATTCCTTATTCAACAATTATAGAAAAGTATGGACTGCATATGCACAAATTGACATCTTTTTCCCAATAATCATTAGAAATAGCTAACAAAAAGATAACAATAAATTCTAAAGAAATAACCATGATATATACTCTCTATTTCATTCTAAATAAACCATAAGTTTATAAATTACATTTAGATCCACTTTATATATGCAAGGAAAAAGAATGTCAAATATTGTATAAAATGGGCCATTTTTGGGCTCATCATCTCCCCACACCTAATCTCATGCATGTCCTCATGCATTCCATTAAAATTATGCTTTCTTATTTTGAAGGAAAATTTCTTGTGTGGAGCCCCTCCTACTTGTTTATCTTTCTTTTTGCATTGATTCATAAGCAGGTTCTTGTGTGGAGGTTTTCCTATTATCCTTCTTGATAGATTTTAGTATAGGTTCTTGTGTGGAATTTCTGCTACTCTTTTCTTTCTTTTGTGAGAGTAGGTTCTTATGTGTAATTTTTTCTGCTACTCTTCATTTATTTTGTGAGAGTAGATTCTTATGTGGAGAGTTTCCTGCTATGCTAACAATTTTTATTTTAAAACAACATTTACTTGTGTTTCTTTTCTCTTCTTTTTCATAGAAAATGAATCCATATAGAAAGAATCCTCATAACAAATATTGTTGTTTTGAAATTTTCCAACATAGGCTTGAAGGAATGATTGTTAAAAGATGTTTTTAATATGCCCAATTATTTTCCTTCTTTTTCATCCTCAATCTTATGCATGTGATGTAAAAGTGGATCCTTATGTAATAACAAAACTTACAAGTAGATTTAAAACTAAAATAGAAGAGTAAAATACCTTGGTATACTTCAGTCTTTGTTACCTCTTCCATGTCAACAAAAGTGAAAAATATTAGGAAAAGTGTTGATAAAATTACAATCATACTATACCTAGAAAAACAACAACATGAAATTAAGCACCCTGTGTACTTTATTGCTTATTTGGAAAAGCCAACATTTTGGTTTTCAAATTTTGTACAAAAATCACTTTTTCCCTTGACCAACCTACAAGCTCATTTTCTAATCAAGGCTCTTTTTTCAAGACTTGATCTTCTAGCAAGCTAATTTTCAAACCAAGACCGCCAATAACACCTGAGGGTTATCATTGTTGGTTTTTTTACACTTTTGAAAAAAATAGAAATGATGACATGGAAAATGTTAGCAATAAGTTGAATACATCCTCATACTACTTCCAAATGTAGCAAAATTGTTGATATTTCTTCATCTTTGGTCCAATAACTCATGATTGATGTATGTTGATACTGCTTCTCATTTTTGTCTATGATAGCTCAAGATAAGGTGTCCTTTGCTTGATGAATTTATGGACATAAATTTATCCATTATGATCTCTAAAAACATTCCTTGTCATGAGATTATCCTACAAAAATTTGAAACAAACAAAACCTTTCCATACAAGCATAATATCAACCATATAAAATAATTATCAACAACATAAATATTAAGAGGAAAATTTGAATACATATGGAAGAAATTATTTCAGCTTATTGAAGAATGTTTATTGGTTTAGTAATTAGTATTATTAATAATGAAATATTATTGTGAAAAATAATTAATCCCTCATATAAGTTCTCTTATTATGATGATGCATAATGTTTCAACTAATTCCTGAATATAGATGGAGTGAAATGAAATGAAATTTCATCAATCCTTTTATTCATGAACCGTTTAGAAAAACTAATTGTTATTTATACAAGGAAGTTACAATCTAGATTATGAAGAAATTTATGAACACTTAAAAATCTAACATGGTTATATGTTAATGTTGGGAGGTGGGTTTCAATGATGATGGTAAAAATTGTTGACTACCAAAATCTTTTAGATACATTGTAATTATTATTTGCATGATCTTCTCCTAAAATTTTACATGATTTTCTCTTATAATCTTGATTGCATGCATGGTTTATTATTTTGATCACATGCATCTAAATCCTAAAATAGATTAACAAATTTGTGTATGTAACCAAGTTTATTTGAGGCGTGTTCATTGCATGCAAAAACTCATTAATTATTACAATCAATTTTTCAATATTCATTCCAAACATAGATGCAAACTGATTTTTGTATAGTTTCATCTTTTCCTAAAAATTAGTGATATAGGAATTACCATCAATGTTTGGAGTGTGGCTCCTTTATCCATGAAAAATTCAGAAGTTGTTTTATGTGCCATGTAATATATTTGACTGATTTGAAGCATGTTTCCCTCCTTGAGGAATGTAATCCCCTTGTAGATTTCAACCATCTTAGATTCCTCAACCAACCTACATAAACATTTAGTTATTCCTTCACAATGATGTTAGCAGTTACATTTTTCTACATAATTGTGTTAGTATGAGATGGGGGATCTAAATCCTAATTGTGGAGAAGTAAATTCTAAGCTACTTGTAGGAAAATAAATTCTAATCTATTTTGCAAGAAAATAAATCTAATCTATTTTAAGGAAAATAAATCAAATCTATTTTGCGGGAAGATAAATCTAAAGACACTATCAAATAAATATCTCATGTCATTGATATCGAGTTGTAGATTTGGTCGAATGGCGGATCAAAGGAGCGAAACTAGGGTTTTTGTGGAATGGGCAGAAGTTGTGGAGATGGCGAAGAAGCTCTGCCAGAACCCTAGTGCAACCAATACAATGAAGGTGGGAGCTGAGACAGAGGTGCTCGGGGTGTGGGAAGGAGCGACCATCTCAAGGAAGGACGTCGAATGCATCAGGGACTTTTAAAGCCTGAGTAAGAAGGATAAGGAAGAATTTATTGCGAATCTGAAATCTAGAATTGATCCAGATTACCAAAGCCATGATAATCCCCTGGCCGTAGAATCTCAGAAGCTCCCCCATACCTCTAGTGGCAGGCCAAATAAGGGTGAATAAGGGGAAGTAGACTTTATCCTTGAAATCGTAGTGGGATGGGAAGTGGAGGGTTTCATTCCGGCTCAGCTCTTGATTCTTTTAAGGCTCTTTGTCTAGCTAACTACCTCCAACCAGATCGGATCTCAGGCATATATTGTTGATTTAGCGGAGGATACTCCGATGCTTAAGGTTGATAAACCAGAGGTTAATGGACATTTGGAATCCCTGTCTCAATTAGCTATGATTGGGAGATTTAATGGTCTGTGGCTGGAAGCAAATGCCCTTTCTCAATGGATCGTTGTTAACTCGACCGATAATTGCGAGATAATTTTTTTCTCTAAGGGCTTCTTCGTTGTCCAATTTTAAAGAGTAGAGGATTGCCACAAATGTATTTCGGATGGTCTGTGGTTTTGGGGAAACATGAGACTATTCCTCACTCCTGGTTTCCGAATTTGATCTGAATAACCTCTCTATATCTAAGATGCCAGTGTGGGTTTGGCTTCTGAATATTCCTTTACACCTATGGCATGCTCTTGCTGATATTGACCAAGCCCTTGGTAGGTTTCTAAAGATCGACTTGGTCCAGGGCTGCAAGTGGCATACACACCTTCACCAGGATATGCATGGAAATTGATCTTAGCAAGGGACTTTTGGATAAGATAAGTGGGGAATAAGCAGCATGTTCAACAACTTGACTATGAGGATACAACTTTTCGATGCCACATTTGCAAGACCCCCGGTCACTTACAGGAAGCTTGCCCAGAAATTACAAGAAAGAATTCCTTAAAGAAAAAGAATACGTCTTCTAGCAGTGGTTGGAATAACACTTCTTCTGATCAGGCGCGAAAAGATGTGGATAAAAAGGATCATGGCGGAATCAGGAACACATAATTAAAAGAAAGAAAGGAACAGAAGGAAGATAAGAAGGTAGTAAGTAGATTGAAAAGAGGACATGAATAAGATAAATATGATTCTAATAAGGATCATACCCGTGATTTAATTTCACCCCCTCCAGATCCCAACAGTATGCAGCTGGTTGTTGCCTCAGAACCGGGTCTGTGGTATGAGGTTAGGAAGAAAAAAGGTAAAAAGGGGCGCTTTTCTAATATGTTAGACTATTATCCCCCGTATGAAAGAAATTGTTAAAGGGAAAACTCTGTTTTTGTCTTTGCTTTTGTTTGAGGGAAATTAATTTATCCCTCTCTGGTTTTACATATAGGATCGATTCCCTTCAACCCACTTTAACAATAAAAAAATCTCCTTTCACAAAATTTTCTAAGAGACATTCTCTCTCACAAGGAACTTGTTTATCTACTGTCACTAGAAAATTCTCTCAGAAAATTATGAATCTCATAATAACATTGTGTTCCCTAGAAATGAAACCAAAATGGTGAGGTTCATAAATCCTCAACATTAAAGCATGTCAATCCAAGGCTGGTGTCTATGGCAGTATGCAAAAGGAGAAAGATATATTTGGCAATGGTCCCCTTTACCCAAAATCCACACTTCTAGGAATTAAAAAAGTATGCTTGTAGGAATTAAAAGCATATGTGTAGGAATTAGAAACACACTTGCATGAAATTGAAACACACTTACATAAATTAGAAAGACACTTGCATGAAATTTAAACATAATTTCTTGAAATTGAAACACATATGCATGAAATCAAAACACACAGTATAAGAAATTTAAATCACACAAGTATAGGAATGGAAATAAAACTTGCAAGGAAGGGAAATTGTTGAATTGAAAATAAAGGATAAACATAGGATATTGTATAGTGGACAAAAATGTGTCTAGATAACATGCACTCTCATCATCCGTTCAAATAGGGTATCGAGGCAACAAGTAAGAGACACATCGAGACCGACACACAACAGATAGAATTAAAAGGGTTACAAGGACTACTATGATTTCATACCCAAAGGGAAGTAACCCTTACGCTAGGACAACCTAAGGTTTCCAAGGCCCTAGGTTGAGGAAGAGGAAGGAACCTTATTGAGGTATCAACACTATGAGGTTGATGATGGATAAAATAATAATGCAAAGTATATGCTAACCAAAGTAAAACATGTAACATGAAGTGAAGAACTAAAATACAATATGCTAACCTAGCATGTGCATAAAATACTAAGCTAGCATAAAGTAACAAGAAAAGATAGGAGACTACTCTATACAAAATGACAATTTGGTTTGGAACACTTTCCTATTGGAGGAAATCGTTGATGCCTTGGGGCATTCATTGATGCATCTATTTCCCAAAGGACCATACACCAAGAGAGAATAGATTTTGAATGAGACAAGGAAATAGTCTATTCATAAATAACTATATGTGACCCAAAAATGCAATCAAACCAATCTAATCAAGAATAATATCCAAGCCAAGAATCAAGATGTAATAAATCCAAGATTTGAGCAAGCGAGATGCAAGTTGGCGCAAGAGAGAAAAGATAATGGTGAGTTAATTTGAAATTTGTGTTATTTTTATGTGTGAAATGTGTCTTTTTGGTATTTATACTGATGTCATCACCCATAAGTGAAGGTTTTGGTTAGGGATTTGAAATAGCGCTAACACAGTCACCCACGGGTGATGGCATTGGCTAAGGATGGGAAATGAGTAATGGGTATGTGAAATGTGTCATGATAAATAAAGGTAATGTAAGGTAGAAGTAATGTGACCATGGTCATGTAAGGTGTTAGAAGAATGTGAAGGAAAACAAGAAGACAATAGCAAAATAAAGATGTAAATAAGACCAAAAGTTATTCTCTCTCCATATCATCCCTAACCTAATGGTTACATGAATAACCATACCCCTATCCTAGAATGAGCCCCTTAAGGCACCCATTCCCAGAAATATATGCATTAATGACCTCTAACCTGAAAAGAGAAATTGTTAGTAACATGTATGAAAATAGAAAGCGTGAAAAATTAGGTGTATACGAAACATCTGCATGCTTACAAAAAAACTATACATCAAAAGAATAATTACATGGTTCAAAGAAAAAGACAAAAAAATATAATTACGAATGGAAAACAAAAATAAACATACAAATCCATCTTCCTTGGAATGAGTGGTCAACTCATTCCTCAGAAGAGGAATTTAATTTACACTATTTACAAATAGATGGAATAGAACTTCAAAATGAATTGATAAAAAATAATGGATGTCACATTCAAATGTGTGGGAGGTCACATTTATAATTGCATTATTTTAACCCATTCCTTATTTTGGGGCATACATCTCTATCTTTGAATTATTCCAATCCTACCAACTAAGATCCCGATCCCCAAAAATATGGAAAGAGATGTATTATTGGAAAAATCTTATTAAAATAAATAAGAAGATTAAGACAAGATTTCCTAACAACATATTCTCCTTCTTATTTGGTATAGAGAATTTATCCTAATTATTTGATTCTCCCATTTTATTGCAAAAATAAATATTGACCCAATAAATAGATCAATAGTTTATTGTGACTCCAACTATACTAAAACCCATTTTTTCAAATGATGAAAGCTTTAGAAAAATGGGAGAAGGTTTTTGTTCAACACATTATTATGACCAAAAACCTCTCTCATATTTTCCCTTTGACCTTCTGTTATCTGATTATACAACTTTTGGTGTTGACCTGATACACTTTTTCTTAGACTGCCACATAGTAAAAGTCAAATTTATTCCAAATGATGAAAGATGTAGAAAAATGGAAGGATTTTTTTGTTCAAACTCATTGTCATGAGTAAAAACCTATATTAGAATATCCATTTGACTTTTCTAGATTAAGTTACGTAAAAATGTTAGACTTCAAAGTAATCGAAGCAAAGTGGTCGACTCCAAAGCTATAGTGAAATAGATATAAAATTTGTATATGAACTTGAATCAAGACAATTTTTTTAACTTACATTAATTTTTGAGATAAATTTGAATAGGCAATCAGATTTTGTTAGGAATAAAACTTAGCTTAATTCATCATTAGTTAATATTTGAATAAATGTAATAACTTAAAGTATTTAATTTAAATACTTTAAACTTATGTCAATAGGTATTAGTTATCCTTAGTTGTTAGTTAACTAAGTGATAGTGTTCTCATCCCAATGTTTGTGGGATCATGTTCTATCTTGCATATTTTGTTCCCAAATGATTTCCATGAGGGACAATAGGGGTAGTTAGGGGCAATATGCTATTTCTGCATATTTTCTCAAAATAGGTGATTTGTTTCGATATATTGTGTGTTGTCAATATCTATAAATATTGCAGCTCTCTCATTTGTTTTGTAATGCTTGATTTCATATTAATAAAAATATACAAGCATCTTGTTTTTTGTAATTAAATCGGCTCATAGACACAGACAATGATTTGGGTTTGGGTATATTCTTGATAACTATTTTTCACTTTTCCACAAACATGTACTAAGGAGTCACTCCTAAGCGCCAAAATTTTCGAAGCTAGTGAAGGAACCTAGAGCTAATAAAATACTACAATAAAAATATTTGGAACTAATATGAGATATTTTGAATATCCTCTGAGGATTTTTGTAGCTGGTGATTAGTGCTCAAAATTCCTTATTCAACAATTATAACAAAGTATGGATTTTATATGCACAAATTGACATCTTTTTCCCAATAATCATTAAAAATAACTAACAGAAACATACAAATGAATTCTAAAGAAATAATCATGATATATACTCTCTATTTCATTCTAAATAAACCATAAGTTAAGAAATTACACTTAGATCCACTTTATATATGCAAGGAAAAAGAATGTAAAATCTTGTATAAAATGGTCCATTTTTGGGCTCATCAATATCTTCTAAGCAAGGTAAGTGAGGTACTTCTATTCTTTCAAGAATGATGCTTCTATTTCGCATGTCAAAATATTGATGATAAATCATAAATACCCCTTCTAGATAAATTCAAACCAATATTTCCAATTCTATAGAAAACCCTTCCTCAAAATTTGACATTATTGATCATGTGAAAAAGGCCAAAGTTCATATCTCTGAATCTGAATACTTGCAAACTCACCCCAAGCAGTTTGAGAAGCTAGTCAAATTCATCAAAGGTGGGAGTTCCAAATCCAAGGTTTCATCCACTTCCAAAGGCTTACTTCCTACACTTGAGCCAAGATAAAGTTAAAATCTCTAGCTTATACCCCTTCATCCACAAAAAAAATTGAACCTTTCTTTATTTCCCTGTTGATCAATGAATACCGATTGAACAATTGTATTATTGACTTTGGTGCCTCACGAAAATGGCATTCCTGCTAAGGTTTCTCAAGCTCTTGGTTTGATTCTCTTTGGGGAATTCGTTCATTGTTACTAAGTGGATACTAAGAAGGTTCCATTTATTGGAAGAATCAAAGATGCAATGTTGGATTTTGTGGCTTTTCTGGAAAAATGGGTAAAAGAAACAATTATAGTAGCGGATATGTCACCTACCCACGGGATACTCCTCGGAGAAGATTTTATTGGGAAATGGGAGGTGATATTCAAATGGACTGGTCTTTTACTTCAATACCAGTCAAGAATTAAATGAAGAATATCCTTCTTGATCCCAATATGAAATACATGGTTCAGAAGTCAGATGATCCTAAAGAAAATATCCTCTTCCAAAGCATAGAATTGGGGAAATATTCATTCAATGAATTGGGGAGAGTTCCATTTGAGGAAAGAGGTGATGGGAACTATTTTATGAGTTCTAAATGAGGAAAAAATCTACCCATTTTTTAGGAAAGGCTAATAGACATTGTCGATGAAATTTGGAGCATGAAATTTGATGGAAAATGTTCGTCAATCGGCTCAGTGCGGGAATCATTTTATCATCCCCGTAGGGAGATTTTTTCCCATTATCATACAAGTTGAAATTATCCAACACCAACAAAATTGTTGAATATGAATCCTTGTTGCTCGGATTTCAAGTTGCCAAAGAAACAGGATCAAGAAGCTCATCGTGCAAGGATATACTTGAGTTAATTGTGAAACAAGTAAGAGATATATTTCAAGTTAAGAACTCTTTTCTACACCACTATAGAAATAGAGTGTGGTATTTCCTTGAAGATTTTGATGCATTTGACATTAGATAAGTTCATAGGGATCAAAATTATAGGATTGATTCTTTAGCAAGATTCGCCTCTTTCATGATCCCACATCCAAATTTCAAAGGAGAAAGTTGTCAATGGAAATTATCTTCCGCCCAAGTGTGTCCGACAACTCTGAAAACTAGAATTTTTTTAATGATGATAATTAGATTATGTCCTTGTATTTAACCATATATTTCATGTCTATGTACTTGAATGAAGTGACTCACTCCCATGAGAGTTTACAACAAATAATAGTGACAATAATACAACCGATCAAACAGATGAAGATGGAATAATTCAATTAAAAGGTAATAGGATTCTAAAGGGGCTAGTGTCATTGGAGGAATTATTTGACAAGCATGACAGGTTTATCCATGGTAAGGCCAAGGATCAACCAATATCTTCATCAAAATATGAAAAGATAAACATCAAAACAAGTGAACAACTAAGGATGGTGAATATAGGAAAATTTTGTTCACCTAAGGAATGGAAAAACTTCTTAGTATTGTTGAGAGGTATTCTGATGTACTTACATATTTATATGATGATTTAAAATCCTTTCAGCCTCAATCAATGTAGCACTCTATCCCCTTGGAACCGGATGCAAAATACTTCCGAAAAAAAGAAAATACAATACAATTTAAAGATTGTTGGGACCATCAAGGCATAGGTTGAGACGTTTCTCAATGCTCGTATCATTCAACATGGATAGCTAATTGTTAAGTAAAACATATTTTATTTAGGTAATTATGCATTGTACTACTTAGTTACCATTTACCATAGGTAGTTATTTAATTACATGGGTAATTGATTAGTTTGTTATTCACATGGTTATATGATTATATTATTATAACCATTGTTATTCTTTTTATGTGCAAATCACATAGGTTTATTGTTGCATAGTTGTAATTGCATATTTGTTTGTATATGGCTATCTAATATCTATAAATATTTCCTCTCGATATTCTATAATCAACTTGTAATTTTCTCATGTAATCTACCCATTTTGATATTAATAAAAATCTCATAGGCTACCTCCATGTTTCCGGTCCTCGACATTTAATGAATCCCTTAAGGCAATGGAAAATTAAGGGGAGGGGAATGTTAGGTAAAACTAGTTTACTAGTTTAATTTAGTATTTAAATATTTTACACTATATACTTTTTTTATTAATGAGTTAGTGTGGTAACTTTTATTTACTATAGTAATTAAGTGGTTTCATATTATTTTTATATGCTTATGTTTCTATAACCATATTATTGTTTTATTATATTCACATATCTTTGTATTGTTTCACTTGTGCAACATCTTGTTTCTCATTTTATGGTTGTGCAATATCTATAAATATTACAGTCCTTTTCATTTGTAACGACCTTGCAATCTGATTTTTATCATCAATAAAATACCATAGGTTGTCTCCATGTTTCCAATCCTCGGCATTTGGTACAGAGCTGAGCTAGAGGAGCATGTGTAAGAAAATAAGGTTGTAGATAGGTTGCAACAAGTTGAGAAGGTCTTTAGAGAAGTAAACTACTTCTAGGAGAGCATGTGATGCCTCCAAGAACTTCCCATATTCACCCTGCATCCCCAAAACCTCCATTTCTAGTTCAAAGTTTTTGAAAAATAATTTTTTTGTGCAATAGTGCATTCTGCACTAGGAAAATTTACTGCAGTCTAGGGAAAATCGATTTTAGAAGAAAAGTAGACAATAATAATAATAAATTTTTGTTTCCCCATCAGGAGATTTCCATCTAAATTTATATGTACTCTTAATCACTGCTTAAATTATCAGTACTGCTAAGTTTGGCAGACTTCATGGAGGCGTATGCACTGAGCTAAGCTTATTGGCTATTGAGTGAGTTGGAACACATCCAGACGGAGGTGGCTCATTGCATGGGCGAGCTAATAGGTTGATAGGCTGAGTTGTATTGTTTGAAGGATGAGTTAACTACAAATATACCGAGCTCATTGATTCGGCCACCAAACTTCCCATGTTTTCATCATTCATTGTTGCATTAGAAGAGATTGGGTGTGATATTCATTGGTTATCAAAAGGCTCCTAGCCAAGTTGGGTTGATAAATTATTTAATGCAAAGAGTTATATAGGAAGTAGTGTTGGGGATTTTCTCTCAAATTGAACCATCAATGACGAGCTCTCAAACTACACCATCAACTTTATTGCACAGCCGAGTCAGGTGAAATTACCACCGAGCACTGCCAAAAAATTAGAAGACTCCCTAGTTTCATTTGTTGGGAATTCATCCTTGCCAAAGTCAGACGATCCATGTTGTTTCAAGTCCAACCGATGTCTCCTTTGTTGCTTGTAAATAAAAAAAAGTGGCAAAAAAATACAATAAAAATAGAGGTGTCAATAAACAAAGTGGATCCAAATGCAGATCAGTTTCTCAGGCGTAAACCTAATCTGCATTCCTCCCATTTTGTGTCAGTTGTATTCCTTAGACAATGTCACGTCGACCTTTGTATAAGATTAGCAATTTGTTTTATTTTTAAATACAAGTTTGTTTAATACTCATTGCATGAGCTATAAGCATTATTTTGGTTATTGGGAAGTTTCTAAGTAATTCATATCCAATAGGTTGAGGGATTGAATTGACCTCCCCCACCCTTTTAGTGTTTTTAAGTAATTCGTATCCAATAGGAATTTGGTGGAGTTTTTAGTGTTTTCCACCATTTATAGTGCTAAAAACCTAGCTAAAGGACTTATATACAACTAACCCCTTATCAACTTTAGTGACAAAAACACTAAGGTGGCCAAAAAAATATCTGCATCACTTAAAAGGTGATTATGGGATGTTTTTGCAGAAGGAAGGGTACCTAAAAGTGTCGTTTTCAGCTATTTTTGTTGTGTTTCGGTCGAGAGTCATTTTGAGCTCTAGAGGCCACTAGGGCCTCATGCAAAACAATCAAAAAATTGTCTTCCATTAAATTTTTCTACATAGTCAGCTATAATACTATAATTACATATTTTTAGTGTATTTTTACATTGTATTATGCTAACAAGACATCTAGTTAGAAAAATCTAACCACTCATTATGGAAAAAATGGTCCAAAATTTTTCTTGCACGACTCGCAACTACTCCGTGGTGACAATTATGCCACATGGAATACTAAAATCCAAACGCAAATCGAGTTTTTAGATATTTGGTAGGTTGTAAATGCTTCCATAACCAAATCAACAAATGATTCAACCTAGCAACAACAATTTGACAAGGCTAATCAAAAGGCCAAGTTGATAATATTGTTCATAGTGTATGATGATGTCCAACCCCACATTCATTGGAAGCACAATGGATTGAGAGGGGTTGAATCAATTCTACAATTATTTTTATTTCATTTACCAAACCATACATTCATCTATTAGATTGTCCATACAACATTCATAACCATGTGTGCTTATTAAGAAATGAAATATCAATCACAAAAACATGAAACAAAGTACACAATACAAGAACACCATATGTAAGTGGGAAACCCTCATGGGGAAGAAAACCCACTAAAACTTTGCTTATATTACACACAACAAAGAAATTTAGTGAAACACCAACTTCACAAGGAACACCAACCCCTAGTTTAGTAGAGCATCAACCCTACAAGGAGCACCAACCCCTAATTTAGTGAAGAAACCACTCCATAAGGATGCTACAACCCCTAGGATGACCAAGCACAAACTCAGCCACCTGAAGATGATGATCTTTGAATTTTTTTGCTGCCAAAACTGATGGAGATCTCTAATTCAACTCACAAACCCTTGCTCAAACCCTCATTGCTTCGACTTGCTCTATCTTATTAATTTTCAATTTTTCTTGGTTCTAAACCCTAGAACAGATGTTGTAAAACCTTCCTCAGCTTGAAACATATTTTATTATCCTTCAAAACATGCCTTCATACCTACAAAACACTCTCCTCTAGGTCACACTTTTCACCCATGCACAACTAGCTCACAAAATGAGCTCAAACTTCACTTTTATAGCCTTCTCTTCCTTCTAACCCAATATAAGTCAGTAATTCATCAATAATTTCACCCATAAAACTTTAAAACATTCCATTACATCCATTATAATTGTCACAAATGACCCATATAGGTTGGTCATGCTCAAAACCACTCATCATGTATGAAAAATCCTCAAAACTCTATCACCACACATGAGTAATATATCATAAAAACATCATAAATGGTCACACATTTACTTGGACCAATCAAATATTTCATTAAATGGGCCCACTAGCTCATATCCTTCACAAAACAAATGTTTCCGAAGTACTCTGTATTTACCTTTGGGTCTGAAGACCCATCAAGATGAACTCAACTATGGCATGTGACCACTCTATGGAAACCATATAACCTATACATAACTTATTGCAAGTATTAACTCATGAAACAATCATATGTTCAAACCACAAAACTTTACCCTTTACCAAAACAAGCTTCCCAAAAACTAGTTTTACAAACTCATCTAGTTGACACCATTTCTAACACTTTCAAGACCTCCAAAGGCCTTCATAGGAAAAAAATCATCCCTATTCACCTCTCTAGGTGATATAAAGCATTAACTAATCCATCTCATGCCTCAAACAACTCAATCTTTCAACAAGAACAAAGTTATCCACGAAAATGCAGTTACCTTATTCTTCACAAATCAACCTTAAAGAACCATAAAATCAACTCACCAAGACACAAAATATATACCACTAGAAATATATATAAATTTTTTTACATAACATATTATAAATCCTTCCAAATACAAGTGGAATGCCTTCAACCAAGCCAATCTCTCAGAACCGCTTTCTAAGCCTTCTTGGACTCAAGAACTAACCATTTAACCAACTTGCTCCATCACGCCAAAGTATGGAACACACTTCCAAACTTAACCAAAGCATGGAACACACTTATACATGATTTAAAATAACTTATAAACATTGACCAAGAAATAATAACTCATAATCATCAACTTACCTCTTCTAGCCACTTAGCATTCTGTTAGAACAAGCATCCTCCAAACTTGACCCTTAAATAAAAACTCATAACTTTCACATACCATATTTAATCATCATGTTTTACATACCAATGGAAATGTCTCTGAACCACCTTCACAACACAACTTTAATTGAGTCCTAACTCCTCCTTTAGCTCCTGAAATCTCAATTTTACTAGAAGTTACTCCAAACTACCCTAAAACCAATCTTCATAAATAGGGCACACTTTTCACTTTTTCACCACATTCATGAACTAAAACTATCATGGAAATATAGAGAAACATCAAGGCTAAAAATTATGTCAATTTAAAAGCTCACCGATACTTAGTTGGTTTTGCTAAAACTTGCGTAACTTTCAATTCCCATGTCGAATGACCGAGAAACTTGTCATGAAGCATCATAAAACATACTCTAATTATATAAACTCGCCGCGTATCCCAAATATTCATGAAAATATCTATCCATAGTGACTTACCTATGTCAACATGTCTATTTCTCATCTGTTTGCTTCACAATGACCCCGAAACACCTCAAAACCATTGAGTCCTGACCTGAAACTCACCATACACTTTAGGTACACTACCACCATGAGACTACCATGCTCTAATAAGACTGATTTTATCTAAATCTCACATCTCCATCTCATTCTACATGCTCCAGGGCTAGAAACAATCTGGAATGACCTGACTCAACCATGAAACCTCATGACTTGACCATGCTGACCTCATACAAACCCATAGACACCTGAAACACACCTCACAAACCATGAATGAAATCATAACATCCTTCAACTCACTTGGGAGACCTCAAAACATGACTCTGCCTAGCAAATGAAGCTTCATGACCTCATAAGACTCCACCAAACTTGACACTACCAATCAACCTTCATATTTGAACATTGAATAACACCTCATGGAGACACATACCACACCATTACATGATTTTCCATAAATGTATTTGACATAAATGAAAACACAAAAACACAATTTCCAACACATTTGAGATTCCAAAACAACCAAATAAGTGTGGGACAAATTTAGCATCATGTATGAGGCTAGAAAAAGACCACGATATTGAATTTGCAGAGTCAATTGCAAACACTCAAATCAAAGACGAACGAGAAAGTGGAGGATTTATGTGAGAGAGTTATAACATTGAGGGCTTCAATTCTAGCTATGAGAGAGGAGGTTACCGATACAACTCTCGCGTACCCATTGTTCTGAGAGCACTTCCTTCCTCTTACCACATTTTTGTGGCGACACTTAATTTGTCATATTAGACCATCGTTTTGAGAAGTTGGTGATTTTTGTAGCAAGAAGAAGCACCATACAACAAATATGAAGAAGAAGAAGAAGAAATATTTTCTCATTAGAAAGGGAAGGGAAAAGCACAATATTCTCAAAAGTCCCAAAAACAACATTAACTAGGGGAAAAAGAAAATAAGAAATGTCCTATCTAAAAACAAGAAAATGCACTAAAATATTATTGGTATAACACATAAAGGAAATGTTCATTGAGTAGTTCTAAACCTCAAAATCAGAAATCACAACAGGGACAATCACACTACAAGAAAATGTGAAAAAGGGGAACTAGCGAAAGGAAACCCATCAGCAAGGAAATGTAGTTGAGAAAAAATATTGTTTGGATGATGAGGAATAATTTTACACTACTCATTCTAGTGAACCATCCACGTCATCTAGTGTCATTTGGTACGTTGATTTTGGAGCTACTTGACACATGACTAGACACGTAGACCGGTTTACCACCATGAGGGACACACCTTTAAATTTTTTTTTTCGTTAGGTGATGATTCTTCTTACATTGTACAAGGTATTGGGAACATTTCTCTACCTCTTGGTTCATATAATTGTAGATTATTAGATGTATTATATGTCCCTAGATTAAAAAAGAATCTACTATCATTTATTCAACTTCTATATCATAATTTGAAGATTGATTTTGATATCCATTCCAGTAAGAAGAAAGTGTGTTTTATTCGAGATAAATACAAATGCTCGAAGATTGTTGCAAAATCCTTAAATTTGGGGACGAATGTTCTAGCTTTATTTTTTTCACAGGATGATCAAGAACTATTGGCTAAGAATTTTTGTTCTACATAGTTGTGGCATCAAAGGCTTGGTCACATCATTTTCAAATATATCGAAACACTTCACCAGTTTGATATGGTGAGAGGTTGATCATATCTCAAGAAGGATACAAATAAGTGTCCTAAGTTCCTAACGAGGAAAAAAAGATAGAGCATCATTCCATAAAAGTATTTATCAAGATCTGTGTAATCTTGATTTGGTTCATATTGATCTTTACGGTCTGATGCAACCTATTCATTTTGTATTTCATGTTATGTGTTGATGATTATTCTAGAAAAATGTGGATTTTTTTCTTTGTAACAAAAGTGAAGCTTTTGAGAACTTCAAAAATTTCAAAGTGGCTGTTGAGAAATAATTAAGTCATCTCCACTCAAATCGAGGGGGAATTCACCAACAATGAGTTCAAATCCTACCTGCAAGCTCATGAGATTCATCGACAGATGCCTCCTCCACATACACCACAACAAAATGGTATTGTTGAGAGAAGGAATTGTACTATAATGGAGATGGTGTATTGTATGATCAATGATTCTAGACTAGTGAGGACTTTTTGGGAAGTAGTAAAGACAATAATATATTTGTTGAACAGAATGCCCACAGTTTCTCTTGCTGGAGTAACTCCACATGAAGCATGGTCAAATGAGAACACATTAAAGTATTTAGATGCAAAACCAACATGCACATACCCAATTAGAATAGAAATAAGTTGGATATGAAATCACATAAACTCATATTAATTGGCTATAATGAAAAATCTCTTGGGTACATATTGATGTATCTAAAGACCAAAAAAGTCTACACCAACAGATATGTTGAGTTCTCTAAGAAGAAGGAAGATGAGATTCCTTCTCCAAACTCACATGATGTAGATAACACACCTATTGTAAAAATAAAATAAAATGTTCCCATTGATGATGACAATGATGATGGGGATGATGGTGATGATCAGACAAGACCACAACCCACGGGAACAATACAGTGTATTCCCAAGTGGTATATAAACATGATTTGAGATGAAAAATTGGATGCTTCCTAGATACATCCACCATTAGACCACAAACTTGTAGTAAATAATGAGAAGGGTTAAAATTTTATTTTATGGGAAGAGTTGTTGAATCTATTGATCCCTCTACTATCTAGGAATCCCTACAATTAAAATCTTAGAAATATTCCATGGATGTTGAGTATCATTCAATGATGAAAAACAACACTTGGAAGCTTGTTGATCTTCCACCATGGAAGAAACCCATTGGTTGCAGATGGATATTCAAAATAAATTACAAAGTATATGGGACTATAGACAAGTACAAAGTGAGATTGGTAGCAAAGGGGTATGTATAAAAGGAAGGCATATGCTATGACCAGACATTTGGTCCAACAACTAAGATCAAAATAAACAAGATGATCTTTGCTCAAGTTGCACAGTTTGGTTGGAAAGTCCATTAGATGGACATGAAAAGTGCCTTTCTGAATGGAGATCTATAGGAAGAAGTCTACATGACTCAATCTGAGGTTTTTGTCATACCTAGTGAAGAAATAAAGGTATGTAGACTCAAAAATCTTTGTATGACCTTAAACATGCACCCCAGGCTTGGTACATCAAGATTTATGAGAATCTCGTTCAGTATGGATTTGTTAGAAATCCATATGATCCCAATCTCTACCTCAAGAGTCAATGAGGAGAGATTGTGATGTTTTCTACATATGTCAATGATCTAGTCATCACTGGAAGCACATTGAAGATGATCGATGCTACAAAGAAAGATCTTAATCAATTGATCAGGGGATCATTTTTGAAAGTTCCCTAAACATCTCTAAATGGTGTTAGTGTAGAAGATCATCTCGAGAGCTTTCCAATGACTATGAGAACGTGAAAATGAACATTGGGAGCTCTAGTTATGTCCGATCAAAGTTCAGTCAACGAGAAAGTCAACTTTGGTCAACTGGTCAATATTGGACCAATGGCACTGTGGCATGTGGCGAAAAGGCAAAGGGATTCATTTTTTGGTTGTCGATCTCCGATCTTCGACGGTCATAAAATATTGCTCGCAGGCCACCGTGTGGACTATGGTATTATCACCGATGTGGTGGGTCCACAAGCCACCACGTGGCTTGCCACCACAAATTGAATACGATCGATTTTCCTATCGGGAGACGACAAGTGGAATATATGCTATTGACCAAGTTAATTATTTTCTATACCCCATGGTATGGGTCGAATTTCTATTTACTTGGTAAGTCCACTTTCCAAATGCCACGCATATATGCCAAACCGCTATATATATTAATGTTTATACATTAGTATTAAACCATACCTAACCTCCAACTTAACCATGCTATTGCCAAGCTTCCACATGGAAGGGAGAAGGTGAAGCGATGTTGGAGGGGGCAAAGCCATGCGTGGAAATCCATGTGGGAAGAAGGTGGTGAAGCGGTGTTGGGGCTTATGCCATGCGTGGAAAGATCCACGTGAAGAATGGGGTGGCTAAGGTTTGTTAAAACCTTAGCAAAAATAAAGGGGCCGCCTAATGTGGGATATACCCACTTAACTATGCAAGCCGCGCCCTATGGGATTTTTATCCCATTAAATATGCAACGCCGCCCAAAATTTGGGATTTAATCCCATTAAACATGCTAATCCGCCACTATGGGGAATATTATCCCAATTTTCATGTACGGGCTATGGTATTTTTAGCCTAAGGATTATATAATGCATTTTTAAGGGCCCTAAATTTGTATAAATAGGGAACCCATGTTATTGTAATACACACAACTTGGAAGCTCGAAGCAAGAGCTTGAGGAATATTTCCCGAGTGAGTGGAGGAGCGTTTATTTTATAAGACCTATTTTATTAGGCTTATTATAAAGTTGTGAAGACCTATTTATTTAAATAGGCATTATTGTGGCTAGGAGTTATTAATACTACCTAGTCGGCCCATAGCGCCACAATAAATTATTGCAGAGCACGGAATATCGATCGGAGAGCCATAAGGTGTTGAATTAGTGTTTAGAAGGCTGATCAAGAACCGAGGTTTCCAAATAATGGAGTGGTGCCATAGAGCTTGCCGAATATGCCAGGAAGGTGGAAGTCGGGTGCTATCTTTCACCCTTGTCGTCCGAAGGTCTGGATATTCTTCTAAGAAAGTTTAGATAGTTTCCATTAGATTTTCTTGTGAAAGTACTATTGTAACTTACAAGTTTTTACTAGTGGAACGGTTCAACCATGAACCTAGAGACGTAGGTAATTACCGAACTCCGTAATCAATCATTGTGCAATTGTCTTATTGTCTTGCATTTATTTTAAATTGATTACTTAAAAGGAGTAAATTATCGACAAATAATTAAAGCCTATAAGGGTCCGAGATCAGGTAGATAAAAACTTGATTATTTTCGGATCATCAATTGTATAACACGACAAATCTCGGGCTCATGCACCACCTTGTCTTTCGATTGGAAGTATGGCAAAAGAAGAATCAAATATTTGTTTCTCGGTTGAAGTATGCCAGACAACACTCGAGAAATCCAGGATGATGGATTGCACACATATTGCTACAACCATGGAGATGAGACTTAATTTATCTCGCATGCAGATCCATCTCTTCTCGTAAATGGAACTTTTTATCGACAATTGATTGGGATTCTCATTTACCTAACATATATTAGACCAAATATTATTTTTCCAATTGGCTATCTTTCCAAAGTTTATGTAGGAACCCAAATTTTTTCATTGGAAAATAGTAAGGTGGATCTTGAGATATCTCAAGGGTATTATGGATCTTGGTGTAGAATACAAGAAGAATGATCAGTTATTATTGACTAGATATTTAGATTTAGATCATGTAGGTAATATTGATGATAAAAATCCACTTCTGGATTTGTATTCTTTTTGGGATCTATACTAATATCATGATGAAGTAAGAAACCAAACTTTGTTTCTTGCTCTTCTATAGAGGTTTAATATCGTGTTGTAGATGGAGCTGTCTGCGAAGTGATATGGCTACATTGTATACTTGAGGTTCTTGGAGTATCATGTGATAAATCAACCACCTTGTATGTTTACAATGAGGGTGCTCTCAAAATTGTTTGCAATGTATTTTTTCATGATAGAACCAAGCATATTGAGATACAAGTTCACTTTATACGTGAGCATGTGTTCAAACGCAATATACAACTTCAGCTTTTCCAACAAACAACAACAACGAGTAGATATATTCATGAAGTTGCTTACACGTGAAAAATTGAATTGTTCGAGAGAGTTCCTCTCCTCATCCCTTGAGGAAATGCAAAATTAAGGGGGTTGTTAGGTAAAAATAGTTTACTAGGTTAATTTAACATGTACTATTTTACAATATATAGTTGTTTATTACTAAATTCTTTGTGGTAACATGTTGTTTACTATAGTAATTAGGTGGTTGTATATTATTATTATATGATTATGTTTCTATACCCATATTATTATTTTATTATATTCATGGATGTGTGTATTGTTTCTCCTATGCAATATCTTGATTCTCATTTTATGGTTATGTAATATCTATAAATATTGCGGCCTTTTAATTTGTAATGATCTTGTAATCTACTTTTTATCATCAATAAAATACCACAGTTGCCTCCTTGTTTATGGACCTTGACATTAATATTGTTCCGGTTTGGAAGAAAAATGGTGAGATTTCCATCTATGCGGAATTTTGGAACTTAAATCAAGTTTCCCTAAAGGATAATTACCCACATTGGTCATGGATCATATCTTGCAAGTAGTGAATGGTTAGGAGATGATTTCTATGCTTGATGGATTCTTTGGATATAACCAAATTGAATTTTACAAAGAAGATCAATTTAAGAATACCTTCACCACCCCATGGGGCACCTTTTCATATCACTATATGCCATTCAACTTGATCAACGTAGGTGCCACATTTCAAATATATGTGGATTTGGATTTCAAGGATTTGAAGGGGAAGTGCATATTGGTGTATCTAGATGACCTCACACTGTACTCAAAGAAAAGAGACAAGTACTTGCAACAACTTGAACAAGTCTTAATCCATTAGAAGGCATCACATATCCTTCAATACAAAAAGTCAATATTTGGGGTAATTGAAGGAAAATTCCTTGGTCATATTGTGAGAAAGGAAGGCACAAATATTGACATGGAAAGAGCAGAAGCTATTCAGAGAGTGTCTCTACCCACCAGTAAACAAGGTGTGCATTATTTCTTTTGAAAAGTGAATTTCTTGAGAAGGTTTATCCCAAACTTTTTTGTTAGGGATTTAGTGCTCCATTTATTATATGTGTGAGAATATAATGTATGGTACAAGTGAGTTATTAAAACCACTCACGTATGAATTTAGAGGTGGTTAGTAGTTGGGAGAGAATAAAGGTTGTTGGACAACCTTCCTAGATTAGTGCTACAAGTTTGTGGAGTTGTTATAGGAGTTAAGATGAGTCTCCTATATATGTGTAACACATATTAGTGAGCATCATGTTGAATTGAATTTTTATGAGTGTATGCTCTTCTTCAAATATGGGGTAAAACCCACATTTGGTATCAAAGTTGGTTTTGAAAGGGGCCTCTCTGGTTTTTTCACTCCACCCATGCCTTTGTTTGTCAGGTAGACTTAGAGAATGGGTGAGCGGATACCACGGACCTGCAGCGAACCCATTACCTTTATCTCGTGTTCATCCATCTGTTGTAGATCCAAAACATTCAAGCACTGGATATGTAGAGCGGACCTCATGCAAACCCCATTGTTGGTTCATTCACCCTTCTTGCACTCTGTCAATGGTGTAGCAGAGTGGACCTTGTGTGAACTTGTTTGGAAGGCATCATTCACCTACATCATCTTCTCTCTTCCACCCTATTCACTCTTTCCACATTTTTTCATTCCACTTTGTTCAATGTGTTCATATTCCAAAAATAGAAAAATTAAAAAATATAAATATGAAGCATATATTTCAATTACCAGAAAAGTAGTTGCACAGGAAATTTTTTTTTAGTGTGCAGATCTCAGTTGAAAAATTAATGGTTTGGATATATATACAAAAACTGTATATTGTCTTGGGAATTTAAATTTGTATCGGAGATCAACGAAGTTCTACCACAACTTGTATTTTCTCCCTTGAATTGATTGGATCGATATTCAACTCAAAACGAGTGGCTCAATCCACTTCTTCATTATGGTGCAAAACTAGGGATCGTTCCTTAATATTGGCACCACCGACATTCAAATATCTAGTGATTCATTTAATCTTTTCCTCGACTCATCGATAGAAGAAATTCCATGAGCAGCAAGATCATCCCAATTATCTCACGTCTACTTTGTTTCTATATTCTATACTTAGCTAAGTGACTCATAAGTTCATATCGACCTTGACTATTGGCATTCACATCCTCTTTTGGCTCAAGCACACCTGATTCAACCTGTGTTTTATCTCCTCTCATTGGAGATATCGTCTCACCTCTCGGCCATGGAGGTTACATTAATGGCAACACATCAAACAAATATCCCCAAATCTTGGTGAGTTTTAATTTTTGTCTCAGCCATGTTTGATGCCTCAACAACTGCATCATAATCATATTTTTGTAACAGATGTGGTGAAAGGATATTTTCTCAAATCTGTGACAGTGAATTGATCAAGAGCTTATTGATCAAAATATATGTGAATTTCAAAGGCTCGGACCTCCCATAATTAGACATCCCTACTCTTGGTGAATAACAAGATATTCAACCTAACATTACATCGTTAAATAATGTGGAATGATAGTCAAATATGGCGAATAACCTGCCTTGTGGCTGCATTGAATTCCTCAACATCAACAATCTTTGGCATTAAAATACCCTCGTCAAAAAAAGCATTGTAATCATCTCTAGTATTTGACTCTCGCCGAATTGGTAACTTAGCAAAATACATTCATTTGGTGAAGATTTCCTCCAACACGTGGGTACAATGACCTTCGGGACTCACTTTTATGTTGTTCATTCCTACACTGATACAACGATTAGAATGTTACTTGTTGAAGTATTAGCCTCGTGGGAACGTTTTAGAGTGGAATCACACACAACAAAAGAATTTGTATTGGAGAAGCTACTTAGTGATTTTTGAAGAAGAATACTTTTACACAGAGATTGTATATCATTTTTCATATAATGGAAAAATGTATTTGTAACACGAAAGGTGGATAGAATATTTTTTCAAAAAGGGGGGAAGGGTTATGTTTTCAAAAATTTACATTGAGGGGTGGGAATTCTAAATAGGGGAACTTCCAAACTTCACACTCCAAAACACAATGTTTTTTTCCATGTTCACACTAAGGGGGGAATGTTAGGGATTTAGTGCTCCATTTATTATATGTGTGAGAATATAATGTATGGTACAAGTGAGTTGTCAAAACAACTCACATATGAATTTAGAGGTGGTTAGTAGTTGGGAGAGAATAAAGGTTATTGGACAACCTTCCTATATTAGTGCTACAAGTTTGTGAAGTTGTTATAGGAGTTAAGATGAGTCTCCTATATATGTGTAACACATATTATTGAACATCATGTTGAATTGATTTTTTATGAGCGTATGCTCTTCTTCAAATATGGGGTAAAACCCACATTATCGAGCTAACAAAGTACATAGTCAACATGATGAAGCTCAAGGAAGCTTTAAATGGAGTAAACAAGGAAGGAATCCTTCGAGGCCATCAAGAGTGTTTTTGCAAAATCACCTACTTTAGCGTGTCATGATTCCAAAGCAGAGAGTTCATTCTCTATTGTTATGCTTTAGAGCATATTATTCAACAAATCCTTATTCAAGAAAATGACGATAAAATTCAGTCACCCATTACATGACGATAATTCATGAGTGCTCCTTTGAAGGCACATGAACTTAACTACTCACAACATGAGAAAAATGCCTATGCAATGGTTAGAGATCTGAATAATTTCATGTTTTACCTTTTGAACTCTCATATTATTGTCATGGTTCCTAGCCCTGCAGTTAAGTCCAATTTGATGCAATAATATCATGATGTAAGGAGAGGAAATTGGGTGTCAAAGGTATATGAGTTTGACTGTGACATCAAACCTTCTAAATTGGTACGAGGAAATGGCTTGTGTGAACTCCTAACTCGGGAGGAATGGGATGATTGATCCAACGGTTATGCATGTTTATATAAGGACCTCCCTCTTGTACTCTTCATAAGCACCATCAACCCCTAGTATGTAGACATAGCATATTTATTAACCTATGGGGATTTCCCTCTCGAGACTAGATTTAAATAAAATACGTACTCTTCATCTCAAAGCGTAAAGATATATCATTCAGGAGAACATACTATACAAGAAGGGATTCGATCGTACATTCCTAAGGTGCGGTGAAGAAGAACAATAGAAAAAAATTTCAAATCATATCATGACCAAGCATGTGGGGGAAATTTCTTGGCAATGGTTACATATCATAAGATATTAAGAGGTGGATATTATTGGCCTACCCTCTTCCAAGATGCATATAAATGGGTTGGAAAATGTGATCCATGTGCAGCAGTTTGTGGGAAGACCAAGACTTGTTGTTTTTCCCCTTAGTCCTGTGATTATCAAATAACCTTTCCAATAGTGGGGTTTGGATTTCATTGGTGTATTGAACCCACACTCCATCACAGGTCATATGTATGTCCTCACTACTACCGATTACTTCAAAAAGTGGGTGGAGGCTATTCCAACCAAGCATGTCAACTCGAAAAGGTGTGTAATTTATTGAAGGAAAACATCATAGTCGATTTGGGGTACCAAACAAGATAGTAACTGATAATGCCACTTACTTCTCTTTAGGTGAATTGATGGAATTTTAGTACAATCATGGTATTTCCATATCTCACTGTTGATTACTATCCACAAGGCAATGGCTATGTGGAGTCTACTAAGAAAGAATATTGTCACTATTGTTCGGAAGAAGTGGTGGATGTCAATCAAAGAGATTGGAATAAGAAAATATATGATGCATTATGGTTCGATCGAATCATACCCAAAAAACCATCGTTGCCTCTCCTTTTCAAATTTGTTATATGGAATTAAAGCTCAAATCCCAATTTCTCAAGAGCTACTTGCCTTACAACTGGTGAAGGAAATAAAAATGGAGAATACTTAGATGCTCTTGATAAGAGGATTTGTTATCTAGAAAATTTGAATGAAGATAAACTAGCAACAATTGATACACTAAGAAGGCACTAGTCTAAGGTAAAGAAGATAATTGATCAGAAAACACAAGATAGGAGCTTTGAAATTGAATATCTTGTACTCCTCTGGGACAAAGGAGATATCCCATGGGAAGGCATGGAAAGTTTGAATCTCTCTGGCTCGCTCCTTTCAAGATCAAGCACTTCGCGGAGAGAACACATATTATCTTTCTTACCTTGATGAGACGCCATTGGCATTTCCTCGCAGCATGTAACATTTGAATATTTTGAGGTAGTATGGTTGGTTTTCCCCACCCTTGTACCATAATTTCCTTTTAGTTTTGTGTGTCTTTCCCTTCCATTTTGTGTGCTTCCTTTCTGTCATATGTGTTTTTCCTTTCCCTTTGTGTATGTTTGTCGCTTGTATTGGTTGGTAATAAATGACTATATTGCCCAATGTATAAAGAATTTGTATGTTACCTATGATATACCTAATGTTGTCTATTACCCATTATAGTCTAATGTCCCCAATCCAAATCAAGTTGTTCTCATGTAAATGTGCAACATGAAAAATTGAAACTTTTAAACATTACAATTAAGCCCATAGTTGAAAATTATGCTTCCTACCACTTGTGCATCCTTCCTCTGGCTAGCCTACCTCCAATTCTACCCATATCCAGTATCAATAACAAGATTATTAATTTTTTTTCGGTGTGCAGCAAAGAGTTCCTAGTGTGGTTGATGAACTCATTCAGTTTTGATGAAAGATAACGTCCTCTAGAGGCCTAAAAAGGCCATTTTTGGTAATTCTGCAGAAAATTTGATTCAGGAACAATTTTTTCAACACCACGTAATTCAAGCTATAGGGAATGAAAGCTCCTCATTAAAAAATGGATTCTCTTGATGATTTAGGGAGTTATAGGAGTTAAGAAGAAAAAGAATATGCATTACAAATCTATTTTAATTCTCTACAAGTTTGAAACATCAATTTTTCTCAAAGGCTCAAATAATTCTTGAGATAGTTCATAACTCTCAGAGTTTTCCATCTCAATTCAAGATGGAATAGGTCCTAAATTTTGAATTTAGAGAAGAATTGGATATCAATAATTGTTTATTGATTTCATCAAGTGTTTTTGAGTCAAAATAATATAATTTTTGACCCCAAAACACTTTCCTAAGCTTCCGTGGCGAAAAATCATTTTTGGTGTCCCGATTTGGACATCCGAGGCAAAATCTACTTTCCTAATCTGGCTAAGTTGCACTTTGGAAACCTAGGTGTCCCCTTTATTCCCTAGGGAAAAGGGGGATAAGGGGGCAAGTGAACACCAAAATTTGACCTCATTCTCCTCCCCAAGTTGTAATTTGCACTCCCTGTGTGTCCTGTGTGTTCCCTTTGTCCCCATGGTGAAAGGGGGACACCAAAGTGTGACCTCCCTCCTTCTCCTAGGTCATGCTTTGGACACCCAAGAATCCCCTTTCTCCCATATTCTACCAAGGGACAAGGGGACAAAAATTGTGACCCACTCATCCATGTAGCCCCTAGTCACCATATGGCCACCCCCATTTCCTTCGAGTGTTATTTCCCACCCGCACATCTCATCCACCTCACACCACAAGTTGCCACTTGTCACCATTTGGTGCAAGTCACACTTTGGTGCCTAGTATCCCCTCTATCCCCATTGCACCATGTTCAACCTCACATCCACTCCATTCTAACTTCGGTTGAGTACTGCAGTACATGTGAGTCAAGAAATACAATAGATTCTCACAAACTCTCCATTTCTCAAACAATTAGTATTTTTTGTTGAAAATTGATGTTGCATAACACCCTCCCAAACTCTATTTTTTTCCCATACATGATTCCAATTTTTTTCGACCTCCATAGCTAGCAAAATGAATAACTTAACATGTCTCCTCATCTAGGCACTTGTTTACCTTGAAATGTTGTATGTGATCTCTTTTCCGAAATTCATTTGGAAAGACTATCAAAGCAAATCCATTGATTCCTTGAATTTTTAACAATAGAAAATTGAAAATATTAAAACCTAAAACTTTCCTTTTCATTTTACGGAGATCTAGTGGATAGAAAACCATGAAATTAAGAATGAAGGTCCTAGTTCAAAACAATTTTTTTGACAATGGTTTCATTGCAAGTTGACACCTATAAGTGCACATTCTAAAAATAGCAAATATTCGAGTTGTTGGGGTTTATAATATTAAGCAGGAAACTACTTATTATGAAACTCATCAAATGACTCGGGTCATCTTTTAAGAGTGGATCATGACCACCCACCTTGTATATAACAAGGTGATCCTTTAGGGATTGGTTACACATGGTTGTAACATTGTATGTGAGCTATATGTGCGAGCATATTTGTAATTATCATGAGCAAATGAGTGAGAAAGTTCATAATTCCTTATTGAAGGAGTAATTGCATGTGAAATAGTGGGAGTGATGGGTAAAAGTATATTCTCAATAAAGATAAGTGATTTTCATTGGGTTTTTACCTTCCATGGTTTTCCCACTTATATCTTGTGTCATTGTGTTCATTTACTTTTTGTTCATGTTATTTACATTTTGTAATATGCAAATATAAAACATCTTAATCTCTGTTTAATCATTGCACATCATAATCTATAATCTTCAACAATTTATTTTACTGGATCTATAATTTGTTAATTATATCTTCCCGTAATTTCCTTAACATGGTATCAAAGCTGGCGATTATGCATGTGTAGGATCGATCTAGATGCTTTTGATTTGTAGGAGTGAAGAAGCTTGAAGTTTATTTTCAGATCTATGAAACCCTAATAGTTCCACTATTGACTTCAAGTTAATTAGGTGAAAATTTCTAATTTCCGCCCAAATATTTTTGAAATATTGGTTAATTGGCTATTTAGATCTTGTTTGTGCATTTGTGTGCATAGATCTGTGTTTCTGCGACCTATTCTTTTCACATTTAAATCTATTGTTTGTAAGTATTTTTAAGTTTTTGCACTTTTATAGCCATTGTAGTTGTTTTTGGTTGTGGATCCGAAAGTTTTTTTAGATCCAATAAGTTTGGTGCTTCTAAGTCTACCCTAACATTAAAAAGCTTTATTTTTACGAAGTTGTGTTGTTGTGAAGCTTTAGCCAATAATTTATTTTTGCGAAGTTGTGTTATTGCGAAGCTTTAGTCATTTTTTTATAGTTTCTTTTGTTAGTTATGAATCGTGAGCCAATAAAGGCATTCCATGATTTTCACAAAATTATACTTATGTTAGTTTGTTTCTATTGCTTGCAAAATTCAATCCAATAGAATTTCTCCGAGTCTCTTCACATTTCGTTGTAAATCTTTTTAATCATGACAATGGTTATCTAATAGGAATAAACCACTATTTTCACATCTTTTAGTCTTTCACAAAATTGTAAAAAGTGATGCTTTAAGAATAATCCACGTGTGCTTAGTTTTTATTTGATCATTTAGGTTGACCTTTGTGAAGTGCAAACCAATAGAAAAACACTACGTGCATTTGTTTTTTCGTAATGTCGAGTCTGTTGGTGAGATAGTGACACTGCCTTTTGATTTTGTTAGTCGTTCGGACACAAAATTAATTTTAATATTGACTCATTCTAGGGACTTCAAGTCCACATGAAGCCATCTCCTAAAATTTTGGTGGAAATATTCCAAGTGTCCTATTTTAGTCGTTAGATTGTTGCAAAGTGACGTCGAGTTGATTAGTTTTATTTCGCACAATGTCTTTCACATATTTTATGGTTATTGCTTGGACCTAAAAGGCAATATTTTTGTTTTATTCCGCGGGATTCACGTCCGTTGGGCTCATCTGTGAGGAAAGTTTACGGAAAATTGTCGTGTGCCCCTAGTTTTTTAATTTGCTCCACGTGTTGCCTTCTGTTTTGGCCATGTGTTTCTTCTTTTGGCTTGTTGTGTTTCTTTGAATTTTATAACTCGTTATGAACCCGATAAGTTATTTATTTTGGTTAATTCCAAGGACTTCACATCCACCAAGGGGATCTGCATTAGAATTTTCTGAAAAAGATGACAAGTTCCTTGTTGCGTTGTTTAGATCTTTGCCACGTTTCCCTTTCTATTTTCTTTATATCTGCGGATTGTTAAATTTTTCTCGCATCATAGCTTTTTCAAAATTTCTCACATTTACAGTTTTCAAATTTTCTTTGTGTTGTGGGCTTCTAATTTCCTTTGTCTCATGGATTCCAAAATTTTTAAAGCTTGTATCTCTCGCTCAATAGCCTTTCGCTCGTTGTTTTTTTCATTTTTGCTAAACCGCTTACGTACGTATCTTGCTAAAATTTTTGTAGCTTTTTTATTGTCTTTGTTTGACTCTCTTGTATAAATTTGATTCATTTTTAGTTGTATTTGTCTTCATAGTTGTCTATGCATTTAAAATGGCCAATAATGCTATTTTTTCGATGGATGAATATAAATTATTAAATAAAACAAATTACAATATTTGGAGAGTAAGGTTAAAAGCATGTTTTATGGCTAGAAAGCTATGGGATCTTGTAATTGGTGTGGAAAAACAGCCCATCGGTAGGCTAGCAAATCCTAAAAACCTTAGCACCTTCTCTCAAAGATCTCAGGAGGCCCTTTCTATCCTATTGCAGAGCATAGGAGATGAATTTTTAATGCATATAAGTCATATGGATTCTCTTGTAGATGCATGGAAACAATTAGAAATCATGCATGAAGGCAGTCGTCTCTCTAAAATAATTAAACTCATAATGGAATTGTTTACAACTCCCATGAAGGGGGATGAGAAAATTGTTGATTATCTGGCTAAAATCAAAAACATAAAATCATAGTTGGATGGATGTAATTGTTAGTGTAGGTTATTATTTATCCTTTTATTTATTTATCGGATAATTCTTACATTGTGTTAGCCCTACACTTATTGGGTTAGCTTGTTTAGGTGTACTAGTTATGTGGAGTTAGCTTACCAGTTGTGTGGAGTTAGTTTGTTAGTCTTGTGGAGTTAACTTAACTACCAAGATCGTTAGTGGGAGTTCTTCACCACTAATCTAGGTAGTAGTTGCACTTCCTCCTCCTATATGTACATCCTTCTTATTGAACAATGTAATGTATTGAGAATAATGGATTATGATGGATTTCCATATATGATATTTTAGCTCTTTTGTTTTGTAAATCTAATATGGTGTGTTATTATCATATGAGATCTTCACAACATGGAACAATATTCTTATCGTTCATTTCATGGTATCAGAGCGATAGATGATGTAGACATCCATCTGTAAGTTTTTTTGCAAGCAAGAGTTTATTTGTTTTCATATATTTTAGAATTTGTTAGCACTTTGTTGCAACTTCCATTTTTACTCAAAACAAAGGGCTTTGTTGGATTCGGAAGGCAAAAAAACCTTAGAAACATATGTAAACTTCGAAATCAAGGAGATAGTTTGTTTTGGTTTTACACAGTGGACACAAACACGCATAACTCTACTTGGAAATCCGTGTGTGGGAAGTAGAAAATCAATAAAATGGTTTCTGGGTTTTTCACCTTTGGTACAAGGTTTTTTTCTTCTACTTTTCAACATTCTTATTTGGCAAGAATCTGGACATCTTACAAATTCGTGCTTGGGGAAATCCTTATCGAGGAAGTAGAAAATCCAGAAAAATGGTTTTCTGGGTTTTTTGCATTCGGTAATGGGGTTTTTTTCTTCTTCTTAGAGTTTCTATTTGATGGGGAAGAGGAAATCTTCGATATTCATGCCATGGGGAAATCTTCGTTGAGGAGGCCAAAAGTCTAGGAAATGCTTTCGGGTTTTTCGAATTTTTACACTAATAATGGGTTTTTTTCTTCCACTTTGCAGAGTTCCTGTGTGGAGAGGATTTGAAAGTTTGTGGATCTTTTAGAAATCCGTTCCCAAGGAGGCAAAATGTCTAGAAAAACACTTTTCGGGTTTTTGCATTTGATAATGGGTTTTTTCTTCGACTTTACTGATTTATTGTGTGTCGAGGATTTGAGGATTCTGTAAATCCGTGCTACCTTCGAGAGATCTTGGAAATTGGTGTCAGTAGGACAAAAAATATGGAAAAACCATTTTTGGGTTTTTCATGTTCGATCTTGAGATTTTTTCTCATCTTTTGTTTTGTAGATATAAAATTTGGAAAGTTTTTTCTAGAAAATAAATCAAGACTATGAACATTTTATTTTATTTTTAAATAAATACTAAAGCACAAGTAACTTAGATTTGAGTGCCATTTTTTTAAAAGTTCTTATTTTTTAGCGCTTGTTCTACTAGAACTATTTATTTTGAGAAATAAACTAAAAATTTAAAATGTCATGTTTGTAACATGCACTCAATTATAAAGTTCCAACATTTATCTCTCTTGTTTGTTGAGATATTTTAAATTGGTATTTTCGACACTTTTTGGCATGTTGAAGTGTCTCTTGTGAGGGAGCTATTCGGTGAAGCCAAAGTGTTAGTTTTTCAGTGTTTAAGTAGTTGTTTTGACAACTCATATAGATTTGTAGCATTACTCTACCCATTCAACAGTATGGGAGGGTGTGGTGTTGATACTACTTCAGATTTTGTGTCCTTTCCTTGTTATGTGTTGATATTGCTTCTTCGGGTTTCATGTACTTTCCTTGTTACCTTGGATTTTCTTGGATTGTGGCACTCATATTTATTTAGATCTCATGTTATTGCCTTGTTGCCTTGGTTATTATTCTTGGATTGTGACACAACTATTTGTAGTAGTTGATCTTGCTTCTTCGGGGTTTGTGTCCTTGCCTTGTTACCTTGTATTTTCTTGGATCGTGGCACTCCAATTTCTTTGAATCTCATGTCCTTTCCTTATTGCCTTGGTTATTATTCTTGAATCGTGGCACACCTATTTGTATCAGTTGATTGATTATGTTTTGTATTTTTTTACACTTTTGACATCACTCCATTGACAATTTTCCCGCATGGAGTTATTCGGTGAAGCCGAGTGTCGATTATTTTTGAGTTTTGTGATCAAGCATTGGATTGAGACCACACGGTGCACACCAAAATTCTTCCGCATTATACGAGTTTTTAGAGTCAAGCTTCTTGGGATATCTTGTAGCGGGAATTTTCTCTCTCTACTTTGTTATTATTGGTTTTGGGTACCTTGCGGTGTCCCTTTTCCCGATTATTGTGCGTGGGTACCTCATCAATCTTGTTGTCGAGACCCATATTTTTTTGCCCACCTAAACTATGTTTACGAGGGTGTTAGTGTAGGTTATTATTTATCCTTTTATTTATTTATTAGGATAATTTTTACACTTGTGTTTTCCCTACACTTGTTGGGTTATCTTGCTTAGGTGTACTAGTTGTATGGAGTTAGCTTACTAGTTGTGTTGAGTTAGCTTACCGGTTGTGTGAAGTTAGTTTTCTAGTCTTTTGGAGTTAACTTAACTAGCAAAGGTATCGGTTAGTGGAAGTTTTTCACCACTAATATAGGTAGTAGTTGCACTTCCTCCCCTATATGTACATCCTTCTTATTAATCAATGTAATGTAATTCAATTCTAATGTATTGAGAATAGTGGATTATGATGGATTTCCATATATGATATTTTAGATCTTTTGTTTTGCAAATCTAATGTGGTGTGCTATTATCATATGATATCTTCGTAGCATGGAATAATATTCTTATCGTTCCTTTCAAGAATTGTGAATTGTTTTAGGATAAACTTCTTTATTTTATCATTCAGATTAATATTCATGAAAAATTCAAGAACTATATCTCCATCCTTAACTCTAAATATCAGAATGAGTCTAATTTACCTGATTTGGACACTTTGTCCTCTCTTCTGATACAAGAAGAGTGTGTTATGGAAAATTTTGATTCTAAAGAGAATGCCACTCAGGAACTTCTCACTCAAGAATCAAAAAGTAAACTTTAAGATTCAAAAATAAAAATCAACTCTTAAACCTCCTAGTAAAGACAAGAAACCAGGAAATTTAAGAGTAAGTTTTGATGGTAAATGTCATTATTGTGGAAAATTTGGCCATAAGAAAGAGGATTGTAAATTAAAAAAAGTCAAATTTTACAAAATAAAAAATGGAATAAATCAAGATGAAATTGATGAGAATAATCATAGAGCTAATGTAATAACTCTATAAACTATATGAAAAGCATATATTTTATTTAAATATATTGCACTAAATTTAAGTTAGATGGTTTATTGAAAATAAACTAGAAGTAACTATAACTGAAAACATGCACAAAATGGCTTTTATGTGTTTTAAGATTTTGCTTTGGTTTTCTTTGGTAGTCTATTCAAAATAGAACTATTGTTCATTTTTTGGCATATATGACATGTCTAGGATTAAATTTTCCACCTATGAAATATATTAAAGGGTGCTTACATGGTCATTTTTAAAGCAAACTCCACATAAATCCATGGGAAGTATCCACAGTTAGTGGATCATGTTTTTCAGTAAGTACTGTGATTATTCTTGTATGATTTGACTATTTGTTTAGATCTATTATCTATCAAGTCTTATCTTATTATTTAAAGGCTTAGAAGAAGATATTGAAGGTATATATGTTTTTGATAGAACATTCATTAAATGTCCTAACATGGTTAGTTGCTAAGCATATTGTTGTGATAGTTGTTATACAACTAGTGTTTAACTTTTACAGTTGGTTAAAAGTGAAATCATATGATTTATATTATGCTTATTATGGTGTATATGGATATTATGACTCTAACCATGTTGATGTTGTGTTGGATATACATCTGGATTTGTGTTCAAGTTTTTTTGGTGCAGGTGTCATCACTTGGAGTAGCAAGAAGCAACCAATAGTTTTTATCTCTTCTACTGAAGTAGAGTATAAAAGTGCTATGGAAGCAACAAAGGAAGCTATATGGCTGAAAAGACTGTTGGATGAACTCCATATGGGTATCAAAAGAATCACTACTCTTCTATGTGATATTTAGAGTTGCATTTATCTTGCAAATAATCCAGTTCAACATCAGAGGACAAAGCATATCGAAGTTCATATGCACTTTATTCGAGAAAAATTCTTGGATGGTGATATTGATCTCAAGTTCTATTCAACTAAAGATCAAGTTGCAAATATTTTCACAAAGTTGTTGTGTGCTATGAAGTTTTCCAAGTTTTGTGCCTTATTGGGCCTTTCAAAGTTGTCATTGAGGGGGAGTGTGCATGACAATGCCACCTCTTAACAACCTTGAATTTTTCGAATGGATACTCCCAAGACTATTTCTATGTTGTTTAAGTAAATTGTCATGTATGTGAAGTTTACTTGTAATTCCCAATGAAGCATTAGTTATGGGTATGCCTTGTTTTATAAAAGGCTCCATAGTTTGATGTAAGTCTTCATCCTTAATCACTTTATCTTGAGAATTTGTAGATGTTCCTTTGTATTGCGGTTTTTATGGAATCCTTGGAACACTATTTTGAACCGCGGAAAATAGTGTCTCATGGCTTCTCTAAAACCCACAATGAGGTTAAAATTTTTGTGGCTTGTATAAGTTCTTGGGACATCACTGCGGTAGTGTATGCGGATATGAAAAACCTACAAGACTCTGCTTTAGTCCACCACATAACAACAAATCCTCATAACAAGTATTTTTGGATGTTAGCCTAAATCACGAGTTGATTTATGGATTGTAAATCCTTTTGTACCAAAAGGTAACTTGGCATAAGGAACAAATGTTAACATGTTTTTGCATGTTTCCCACTTAACATTAAGGGGGAGTGTTGGGGTTTATAATATTAAGCGAGAAAATGCTTATTATAAAACTCGCCAAATGACTCGGGTCGGCTTTTAAGAGTGGATCATGACCACTTGCCTTGTATATAACAAGGTGATCCTTTAGGGATTGGTTACACATGGTTGTAACATTGTATGTGAGCTATATGTGCGAGAAGATTTGTAAGTCTCATGAGAAAATGTGTGAGGCAGTTCATAATTCCTTATTGAAGGAGTAACTACATGTGAAATAGTGGGAGTGTTGGGTAAAAGTATATTCTCAATAAAGATAAGTGATTTTCAGCGTTTTTTTACCATCCACGGTTTTCCCAATTATATCTTGTGCCATTGTGTTTATTTACTTTATGTTCATGTCATTTACATTCTATAATATGCAAATATAAACATCTTCATCTTTGTTTAATCACTACATATCATAATCTATAATCTTCAGAAATTTATTTTGTGGATCTATAATTTTTTAATTATATCTTCCCATATTTTCCCTAACAAGAGTAGTGGGTGGCTAAAAATAGTGAATCCTCAGCATTTGTAATATCCTGAATGAGCAAGAAACATCAGAAATGGAGAATTCGGAAAACTTACTAAAAATAGCAAGTATTCAAAGTAGTGGGTATCTAAAAATAGTAAGTTTCTAAAAATAGAAAACCCTCAACATTTTCAATAATCCAAATGAGCTAGAAACATCAGAGAGAAAAAATAGTGGAAACTTACTAAAAATAGTAGTCCTGGATATGACCTGCTAAAAATAGAAAGTTTTGGATTTGAGTTTAGAAAGTTTGTGGTGACTCCTATTCTACTTATCTTAGTGCTTTTTTGGCACTATGAAGTTCAAATACTTAGGTCTGGAACCCATTTCAACCCTAATCACCAAGTATCCTAGTGTGGGAGACATTGATGTCACTCACATGGATCTTGAAGACTTGAAAAACAAGATGTTTGGCAAACCTCGTGAGCTAGTGGAAGAGAATATCTTCTCAAGTAGGTTATTCTCAAAGCAAGAGGCCACCCATTGTCTTTTCAAAGCATTGAATTGGTCATGGCATGTGCACAACACTTGTGTTAGGGTTAGACCAAACCGGTTGTACAAATATATATCAGATTAAAGCATACAAGTAATAAACATGAAAATAACCAACAAAAGAAAATACACAAGATATAATGTGGTTCACCCAGTGTGGGCTACGTCCACCAAAAAACAACCAATATATTATTCTAGAGGTTGTACAATTGAAGATATGCAATCTTCCACACCTTACACGATGTACAATAATTTTCCTCTCATAAGCTTCTCTAAGCTCTCTCCAAGAATTACTTTTTACAATTCTCCCAATCTTCTTGATTCTTTCCTCTAATATACAAACATAGGGAACTTTAACTATTCATTTACAACCATTAGATCAAATTTATAACAAATATTAGATTTAATTCCCGTGACTTAAATATAAACAATCATACACATGTAACTAGTGCCGTTACCCCAACCGATGTCGATTGGTCTGCTAGGTGACCGACAATGCCACCGACTGACGACGATGCCGATTCTTGTGAAAACCCAAGTTGTAAATAAGCTCCTTTGTGAAGCAATTCAGCTCCACAATCTCCCACTTGGAGATAAATTGTTGCATTATCCCGCACAACTCCATCCTTGGTTCCTCTCCTAGATTTGTTTCTTCCTCTTCAAGTCTCAAACTTAAAGACCAACAAAAGTGGAGTGTAGCTCCAACTTCTCCTTTGCCAATGGCTTTGTTAGCATATCCACATGGTTCTTATTCATATGAATTTTCTCTAACTTTAGTTGCCCATCCTCCAACACTTTCCGTATGAAGTGATATCTCAACCCATGGATTATTGCTGACTTTGATTATATATGATGCATGATGATTATTAGAGACACCTTATACATTGATGTTGGTATACTATTTGACATGGAGATATTTTGAATGTTGTTTGGACATGTGAGTTTGGATATTGTGAGTAGACCTAGAAAATGGACATTATATGATGATGATATAGTTGTGGATATAAATTGTAAATGATTGTTGATTGCCTTGATGTTGTTGTGATTCATATGTATAGATGATTTTGATTATATTTATATCATGTTGGATGTTCTGATATGGCCACGAGGCCGAAGGAGGTATTTGTGTTTTTAGGTTAAAAATATCACAACAAACATCGGGGATTGGAGACCAACCACATTGGAATTCTAGATGAATTCAACACAGGTCACCATGGCAACATGTTTTGTTTTGTGTGTGTGTGTCATTTTGTTAGGGATTCCCATGGGGGATCACCTTTGAATGTGACCATGGGTTTTGTGTATTTTATTAATGTGGTTCCTTTTTATTATTGTTTGTATGTATTTTATTAGTGATGTGTCCCTTTCTTTTATTTAATTAAATTGTGGTAGATTAATGTGAGAAAACATATGGTTAAAAGTTAAATAAATTAAATTGGGATATAAGAAAGTAATTATAGAAGTTGTTGGCTTTTGTATTAAATATGTAAGTGATGTGTAAGTATGTGTAAGAGTTGTGTAAGTCAGATTTTGGAGTATGAAACACTCCACCTCCTTGGAAATTCGAATTTGTCCTTGGAGGCTGTTTTTGGAGGCTTGTGGGACAAGTAAAACTTGTCCCATACCTCTTAATTTATTTACCAACCATACCTATGGTTGGAGGGTTGATTTTAGCCATTTTTAATGCATTTTTATAAATCATGTTGCATGTTTTAATTGCACTCTTCTTACATTTTATTTAATTCAGTCCTTTGGGGTGTGGGCTTTTTGGAGTGTGTAAGTTAAATTGTCATATTTTCACCCACCTCTTTATTGTGCTTTGGAGAATGAAATTTGACTTTTGTGTTGGAGTTGAGGATGTGTGATGTGGCATCCTACATGGATCCACCTCATCCTCTTCTCTTCCCTCTTCTATAAAATTTGAACTCTTTGCCTTGTTTTGGGTTGTTGAACTTTTGCATACTTCCTTTTGGGTGCATTTTTTGTTGTTTGGAGCTCTTGATTTTGGAGAAGATTTGGAGACTGCATTTGCATGCTTTTTGGATTGTTGATTTTGGGACTGTATTTTGGCATTGAAAGCTTGTTGTTTGGAAACAAAAGCTACCATGGAGAGGTAGGAGCTTAGCTCTTCTTTTATGTTGTTATTTTTTTGTGTTTGTGTGAATGTGATGTGTATTTTGTATTTGTTTTTGGTTGTTTGGGTAGACTGCCATAGGAATGGTGTAGGAGAAGGCTATGGGGAATTCATGTGGGGGCATAAGGGAATGCCAGTGGCATCAAATTCTTGTGGAGGGAGTTTGGGTTTGGGATCCACCATGGAAAATAAATAGCTTGCATTTCTTACTTTGTGGGGGCATAAGGAAAATTGTGGGGGGCATAAGGAGGGATTGTGGGGGCATAAGGATATGTGTGATGAATTATTATTGGTGGTTTGTTACAAGGTGGATGCCCAATTCCCATTGGGAGGCATAAGTAGCTTCCCCATAGTCCTTGCTCCTTTGGCTTGCATGATAAAGCCTGAGTTCTGTTTGAATGTTTTCAAATAGTTGTAAACATTGTTTTGTGTTGAACTGTGTTTTAATTTGAAATGTGCATGTTGAAAGAATGTTGTGTGTATGTTTTGTGGAAGCTTGTTGTTGCCATGGGTTGAATCACATTTCTTATTGCATTGTGGTTGGGGCTCGGGGCCAATGATGAAGGATGGCTTCTCCTTTCATTGGATGTCTTGGTTGGGTGGAGAGCGTTGCCTTTCCCCACTTTTGTTGTGATTAAATTGGAAGAAAAAAGAAACTTTGCATGTTGTTGTTCGGAGTAGAGAAAAAAATTTTTTGATAGTCCCTTGTGAAATATATTTTTTGTAACCTTTCCCACTTTGAAGTGGATGAAATTGTAATATATTTTGTGAAAAAAGATGTATGTAATTGGTTATATGAAAGTTGTATATTTGAAATGAAAGATATACTATGTTTTTTTTTTTTTGAAAGAAAGAAATAGAAATTTTATTTGCATTCAAACATTGAAAGATGTAAAGTTGTCTTTTGAAGTCAATAAAGGAAAATTGCAATACCTTTCTTCATATGCATTGTTGTTTTGAATTGGAATATCAAATTGTGATTGGAATCCTGTTTTGGAAAGTGGAAAAAAAGAAAAGAAACACGTGAGATGAAATTGTATTATTTGCCTTTTTAAAATGTATGATTTTGAAAGGATAGAAACTGATTCTCATTTTAATGTTTGATTGAAGAAGGAAAAACATTTAAGGCTAGCATGGAATGAATTCAATGTTTTATTGCATGGAAAAAAGAGAGTTTTTTAATCTTTGTTTGAAAGGAAGAAATGTATAAGAATAATAAGTATTTTTATCTTTTGGAAATATGTAAAATTGAAAAATTGCATTTAATTTAGAATGGTTCAATTTAAATCACTAAATGTATTAGACTAGAAGAGAAATGAATTTCCATACTTGAATATAGAAGAAAAATGAAAATAGATCCCTCAAGATTTGATCCTGATCTCATCATTGTAAATTTAAAACTGGACAAATAATTTATTTAAATGCACAGTTCGAACCTACAAAAATAATAATCAACATTGAAACATTAAAATTTAGCATGCTATGATATCAATGAACTCAATTGAAAAAAATACTTAAGGAAATAATTTAAAACATTGCAAAATCGGGCCCAAACCTTTCACAGTTATTTTGTAGTCTTTTTTTGTCAATTGTTGGAAAAATTCAAATTGGAAATCAATTGAGCAAAATTACCTTCTCAAAAACATCCTAAATCCTTCCTAGAATAATTCTCCATGTCTATTTGGCATGTTGAGTGAAGGAGAAGATCAAATTGAAACAAAATTTATAAGTTAAAATTTACCAGTTTGCTTTTTAAAAAATCTGTAGAATGTTTTCTTAAAATTGACCCCTTAAAATTTATCAAAATCTAAATTTATGATTCTTGTGCAAAGAGGGCATCGAGAGATTTCCAGAAAGTCCTTGTTTTCCCAAAACTGAGCTTTCTATCAAAAGTTATGGCCCTCTGAAGTTTTCCTTCCTTGGCGGAAAATTTTGGGAAAATTTTCCTAGCGGGCCCGTGCCCCAAATTTTCCTTTGAAAACTTAGAAATTTTTTGAAAAAAATTTTTTTTTTTGAATTTTTTAAAATTTTTCCCCCCTTAGCTGCCTGACTGACCCAAGAAATTGAGGCTACCATGGCATGGCATGGAGGGCGGAACCCCTCACAAACCTTATCTTTTTGATTTTTTTTTTTGGAAAATTTTTAATAAATTCCCCCGCGCCCCCGCACTCCCCCCCGCCTTGGCTTTGGAAATCCCTCCATGGACACGTGGCCCATGCATCAAACTTATCCCCTTTCCCCCCCTTGGGAAAATTTCCCAAAACCTCCGCCGCCCCCCACCCTTCCCTCATTTCTCTCCCCGCTTTGGCTTAGAGAGCGCACACGTGTCCTGGAGGACCCAGCGGTGGAAAGGCAAGAAAATTGGACTTTTTTTCCCCCCCACGAAAGGAAAAATTTTCAAAACATCTCACCCAAACTCCATGACCCAACCAATTTTTGCCCCAAAAAATTTTTCATCCCCCCGACACGTGTCCCTTTTGGGAAAATTTTCACCCCAAGCCCCCCCATCGGCCCATAATGGACTTGAGTTTTTTATAAGGAGTTAGGAGGACTTCTTTATATCATTGGAAAGGTGAGAAATTTCCTATCCAATGGGAATGATTTAGGGAAATTTTGAATGTGTTAAGTGTGAGAAAAATCAAGTTGAAACTCTAATCTTAGAGAGTGGGTATGGTGATAATTTACCCTCTGAACCTAATGAAAACTTCTAACCCTAAATTTTGGACCTTGTGACCTCTAATAATTGTTAATAAAAGAAAAGTATGTTCTAGTAAACTAGAATTGTTCTGGAACCTGTTAGTGACAATTGTTGTCTGTAACCTGGTTGTAGACACTCTTAACCGAGTTCTGGGAGTGGGTAAGTAAGACTTTACTCTGATGATTTTAAATATGTTTTCCTTTCCCCACTGTAATTAAACCTTGCTCTTGACTTAGATCTTGTGGAATTAAATACCTTGGGTATTTAATTGTTTTGGTCCCTTAACCCTAAAATTTTAATAAGAGAATATTTAGCTAAAATGTCAATATAGTCAGTGATTAAATTAATCCCTAAGGAGTTTTGAGCTAGGTGTAGACTTATTACACTTGTTGCTTTATATTGTGGAATTAGTAATTATTATAATGGGAAAAGTTATCAGTTGAATTTAATGGTCCTTGAGACTTTGGTCGTTAACACTTAAAAAAAAAAAAAATTATTCCATAATTTTCTAACTAAACCTAGGTTGTTCATGGGTCTCAAGTGGGTTGTTTTAGCGGGTGTTACACTTGGTATTAGAGTGGTTCAAAAGCTTGGACCCTTGGGCACACTAGAAAACTTGAGACATGAACTGTAAACCTAGCACACTTTTAAAACTAGAAAACAACCTTGTTTGAAAATGAAAAAAAATAAGTATGAAGAAATATTACATTACTTTGTTCATTTGAACTACCAGAATTAAAATCATAATAAAATAACAAGTTGTTTGAGTTTTTTTGTGCTTTGCTTAGTGGCATTTTGTCTAAACCCAGGTAACTAAGAATGTCAAATTAAATTGATTTTTGTGAACTTCTAGTATAGTGGAAACTTGGTTCCCCTTTGAAAATGTGTTGTTTTACAAGTCCTAAAACTTGATTTAATTGTATGATGTGTTAAGCCCTTTGTTGAGACCCTTATTTATTGATGTTGTTGGAATGATAAGTTATATGGTGTGATTCTTGTAGTTGGACAATAGTGGTTGTGTTTTGGGTCGGGAAGAGTTAATTAGAAGTTTTTTAGAGCTTCCTTCCTTTAGTGGTTAGGAAAGAGGGTCTAGTTGTAATTTTCATTTTGTTACCCGTATGTGAGAGAGTGGACACTAAGTCTGGGTGTCGTTTAGGACCCAATCTGTGTATGTGTTCTTGGAACTAACCTCGAGGTAGAGTACCCCTATTGGCGGCCATGAAAGGCTATGGAGTGAATGTGGTGTTAACTTTTGTGTTTTACATTCGTAATCTTGTGTTATTTTATCAAGGACCAACATCTTATTTTATGATTGGATTGAGAAGCTCTGAGATCTTTTATTTATTTATAATTTTTGTGAGAATTTTCAAACTTTGCAATGCGGCTACTTAGCCACTTTTCTTGATTACCGATATTTCTTGGAATTTATTTTGATTGGTGACTCGGAGCTCATTATGTTGTTGGCTACTTAGCTAAATGTTACGTGGTTTCCTTCTTGCATGTTGTTGAGTTGGTTCTATGCTTCTTGTATGGTGACATTTTGTCATATGGGGGTACACCCTAGGTGTCTTGAATGTCCTCTTAGGTGCTTAAAGTTATGCCTTGGTTATGGATGCATGGAACCTTGAGTGTGTCTAAGATCTTAGAGTGACCTTTTCATTGCTTGACCTTGCTAGATAGAGAGTTTGTTGTGTAGTGTGGTCTAGATGGCGTCATTAGTGGTGGTGGTGAATTCTCTTACAATCTGGTAAGAGCTTGACCCTCGTCGGAGTAGAAGTGTTTAATTATGGGATTTTAGATTTTGTTAGGATTGGATTGCCTTTTTGGTTGACTGTAAATGTTAGTGGAAAAGTGTTTTTTTGATAGTGACTTTTCATCGATGGCATGTTAAATTGTATCATGGGTTCCTGGTTGCATCATAGAAAGTTTTGACTCGTGGAATGTATGCATCTTGGTAATTATGGATAGATTTAAGCCCTTTTAGGTAGTGTGTTTATTTAAGTGTACTTGTTTTACTCTCTTGACTTATAAATAAGTCTACCCTTACCTTAAATTTCCTTTACTATGAATAACATTCTATGACCTATTAATCTTTGGGTTACTTGGAAACACTTATGGATGCTTTGGGTCTTTTGGACCTTTCTCTTAGAAATGTTAGTTTGGTAGATCTTAATAGTTAATCTCGGTGGTGCTTATATTGTACTTCCTCTTTTAAAAAAAACTTTAACTCTTGGTTGTAAAGTCCATGTTTTGGTAAATTATTTGGTTGCCCTATTGCATTTGATGCTTTCTAGTGTGGATGTGGTGTCCTTGGAGTAAAGTTGCATTGTCATCTGGTTGCTTGGCTGGTGGTATCTTGTGGGGACATGAGAATTGATTGGAAAACCTTCTTTGGTTATTAAGGGAGTAAAATGTTACCATCCTAAACAACAAAAATTGTTAAACCTTAATAGATTCGTAAAAGTAAGATTATACCTCTTTAATGAGCCTTCCTTGAAAATTTCTTGTGAGACTTGTGGAGACCCACTAAGAATGTTTAATGATGCTTGAAATTATTTGGTAAATCTTTGAAATCTTGGTGTGATTCATGTTGGTTCATTGTTTCCTAGTTCTTACAAAAATTAATGATGTGATTTCTATGATGAATGTCTCTTGTTCCTTTAGAATTAAAAATGTGGTGTGTTGATTTATATCTCTTTCCCATAAAAGTAATTATGTGATATGTTTGAACCTTCCTTCTCATTAAAATTTGATTGATAAGATGACTCAACCAAAATGCCATAAAACTATAATTAAGGAGATTTGACCTTGGAACTTAACAAATAAACTGGAGCATAGAAAAAGGGAAGTGATCCTTGTTATACCCTTGGTAGATTAATAGAAGAAATAAAAACCATGTAGAAGAATAGAAAGGAAACCTTGTCCATCCACCTTCCTTATGAGTAAAATAAATGCTCTCTGCCTATATAGAATGGTGAGACATCATACCCACCTTAGTGGTGCTCTTTATAACGTAAACTCGTGATGTCATAATAGGAGGAAGTTTAATTAAGAAAACTCGGGAAGGAATGTGCTTAAAATGAAACTACAACTTTTGACTTAATTAGTTGAGTTATAAAATAAGTAAGATTTATGTGTATTGAGTGCAATGTATAGTTGAACCTGTAGTTCTATCGCCTACCTGAAATTGTGAAACACTGGTGGATAGTAATGTGTTCTAGTTGCTTAGTACTTCTTGTTCATAGATGTATGTGCCTTTCTTGTGGGAGTTTTTGGGTCATCATACCCTTATCATCCCATAGCTCGATGAATGTGAGTTGTGGTCCTTTTGGATTGAGACTTATCTATTGTTTGAGAAGCAACCTCCTTGTGTGTTGTCTTGTCCTTGGAGACCTAAGTTATTGTAATTTTAAGGCAACATATGTTAAGGATATAAAATAACTTTGGGAAGTCTTCTTTTCTTCATATTTTCTTGGGTCACCTTGTTGTTGTTGCCCCTTTTCCATTAGGATGGAAAGTGCAAGATGATGTTATTCACTTTTGATATGATGCACCCTTGGATTGTAATTGGACCCCGTGTTACTTGTTCTTCTCCCTAGTGACCTTGAGTGGTCCTTGGTGTTTCTTGTGCTCTCTTTATGGTTATTCCGAGCTTGAGTAGGAAATAAGATAAATAAATCCCATTGTGCTATAAGGTATGGTACTTGTATTGATATGTTAGTTGTTAGGGAGATATATATATATATATATATATATATATATATATATATATATATATATATATATATATATATATTTTCTTTTGCTAAATGGTTGACTTATTTAGATTTGGTTGGTATGGTGTGTTCGATTCTTAAAAAAAAAGTGTAAAAATCAGACTATAGGAAAACTTGTGGTCTTGACTTCACTTTTATTACCATGAAAAGTTAATTGTACCCTCTCGAGATTATAGAAGTGCTTTCCTAGAATAGTTCCTTGATTTTAAATGTTTTGCTGATTTAGGTGTCCTTGTTGATCCACCTCATCCTGTGTGATCCTCAAATTGTGGGACCTTGAGTAGACTTGTTCCTCGTGCAAATTTGGTCATAGTTGATTTTTGCTAGCCTTGTCTAGACAACGAACCTTGAAATCATGGCTTAAACATGTAGAAACCTTAATTTTATTAATGTAGTATGTTGTATTCCTTGGGAAACTATGTGGTCATTCTCAAACTCATGGAATTCTCCTTATTATTCCTCTACTTGGTGGTTACTCTTGAGAATCTTTTGAACTATTCATGTTATATTGCTATGTGTTGTATCTTGGTTGACAATAGTGTATAGTTACTCTCTAGATTTAAATGTGTAGCCTTGCATGCAGAAAGTTTAGAACTCATCCCTTGCAATCTCCCTTCTTCTTGCTGAATTACATTAGACCAAACTTGGGTTCTGTGGACCCACACTTGTTTGAAGCAAAAAATCCCATAAAGGGAGTGATCCTTTTTCTATTGCATTTTTTCCTATCTCTCTTTCTGTGACTTCCAGAGAGGAAGTCGAGTCTAAGGGGAGGGGGATGTAGTGCCCACTTCCCTTTGACATCTTTTGATACTGATCATGACACTGTAGACTATATGATGGACATTTTTATAGTTTTGATTTAGTATGATGTTAGATGTGAGACCATGGATTATTGTTGACTTTGATTATATATGATGCATGATGATTATTAGAGACACTTTATACATTGATGTTGGTATACTATTTGACATGGATATATTATGAATGTTGTTCGGACATGTGATTTTGATATTTTGAGTAAACCTAGAAAATGGAAATTATTTGATGATGATATAGTTGTTGATATAAATTACAAATGATATTGTTGATTGCCTTGATGTTGTTGTGATTCATATATATAGATGATTTTGTGAATTATATTTATATCATTTGGATGTTGATATGGCCATGAGGCCGAAGGAGGTATTTGTGTTTTGTAGGTTAAAATATCACAACAAACATCGGGGGATTGGAGACCAACCACATTGGAATTCTAGATGAATTCAACAAGGTCACCATGGCAACTTGTTTTTTTGTGTGTGTGTGTTTTTTGTTAGGGATTCCCATGGGGGGATCACCTTTGAATGTGACCATGGGTTTTGTGTATTTTATTAATGTGGTTCCTTTTTATTATTGTTTGTATGTATTTTATTAGTGATGTCCCTTCCCCTTTTTATTTAATTAAATTGTGGTAGATTAATGTGAGAAAACATATGGTTAAAAGTTAATTAAATTAAATTGGGATAAGAAAGTAATTATAGAAGTTGTTGGGCTTTTGTATTAAATGTGTATGTAAGTGATGTGTAAGTATGTGTAAGAGTTGTGTAAGTCAGATTTTGGAGTATGAAACACTCCACCTCCTTGGAAATTCGAATTTGTCCTTGGAGGCTATTTTTGGAGGCTTGTGGGACAAGTAAAACTTGTCCCATACCTCTTAATTTATTTACCAACCATACCTATGGTTGGAGGGTTGATTTTAGCCCTTTTTAATGCATTTTTATAAATCATGTTGCATGTTTTAATTGCACTCTTCTTACATTTTATTTAATTCAGTCCTTTGGGGTGTGGGCTTTTGGAGTGTGTAAGTAAATTGTCATATTTTCACCCACCTCTTTATTGTGCTTTGGAGAATGAAAATTTGACTTTTGTGTTGGAGTTGAGGATGTGTGATGTGGCATCCTACATGGATCCACATCATCCTCTTCTCTTCCCTCTTCTATAAAATTCAAACTCTTTGCCTTGTTTTGGGTTGTTGAACTTTTGCATACTTCCTTTTGGGGTGCATTTTTGTTGATTTTGATTGGAGCTCTTGACTTTTGATTTTGGAGGATTTTGGGAAGATTTTCATTTGCATGCATTTTTTTGATTGGGATTGATTTTGGGACTGTGTTTTTGGCATTGAAAGCTTGTTGTTTTGGAACAAAACTACCATGGAGAGGTAGGAGCTTAGCTCTTCTTTTATGTTTTCTTTTTATGTTTGTGTGAATGGTGTATTTTTTGTTGTATTTGTTGGTTGTTTGGGTAGACTGCCATAGGAATGGTGTAGGAGAAGGCTATGGGGAATTCATGTGGGGGCATAAGGGAATGCCAAGTGGCATCATAATTCTTGTGGAGGGAGTTTGGGTTTGGGATCCACCATGGAAAAGAAATAGCTTGCATTTCTTACTTTGTGGGGGGCATAAGGAAAATTGTGGGGGCATAAGGAGGGATTGTGGGGGCATAAGGATATGTGTGATGAATTATATTGGTGGTTTGTTACAGGTGGATGCCCAATTCCCATTGGGAGGCATAAGCAAGCTTCCCCCATAGTTCTTGCTCCTTTGGCTTGCATGATAAAGCCTGAGTTCTGTTTGAATGTTTTTCAAATGTAGTTGTAAATTGTTGTTTTGTTTGGATTGTGTTTTTAATTTGAAATGTGCATGTTGAAAGAATGTTGTGTGTATGTTTTGTGGAAGCTGTTGTTGTCATGAGTTGAATCACATTTCTTATTGCATTGTGGTTGGGGCTCGGGGGCCAATGATGAAGGATGGCTTCTCCTTTCATTGGATGTCTTGGTTGGGTGGAGAGCGTTGCCTTTCCCCCACTTTTGTTGTGATCAAATTGGAAGAAAAGGAACTTGCATGTTGTTGTTGGAGCAGAGGAAAATACAGTTTTGATAGTCCCTTGTGAAATATATTTTTTGTAACCTTTCCCACTTTGAAGTGGATGAAATTGTAATATATTTTGTGAAGAAAATGATGTTTGTAATTGGTTATGAAAGTTGTAATTTGAAATGTGAAAGATATTTATTTTTTTTTTGTTTATTAAAAAGAAAGAAATGAAATTATTATTTGCATTCAAAATTGAAAGATGTAAAGTTGTATTTTTTGAAGTCAATAAAGGATTGCAATACCTTTCTTCATATGCATTGTTGTTTTGAATTGGAACATCAAATTGTGATTGGAATCCCTATTTTGGAAAGTGGAAAAAGGAAGAAACACGTGAGATGAAATTGTATTATTTGCCTTTTTAAAAATATGATTTTGGAAAGGATAGAAACTGAATTCTTGTTTTAATGTTTGATTGAAGAAGGAAAAACATTTAAGGCTAGCATGGAATGAATTCAATGTTTCAATGTTTGGCAAAAAGGTTAAATCTTTGTTTGAAAGGAAGAAATGTATGTAGAAATAATAATTTTTTTTCTCTTTTGAAATGTATAAAATTGAAATCAGAATTGCATTTTGATTTAGAATGGTTTTTTAAATCACTTAAATGTATTAGTTAGAAAGAAATGAATTTCCATACTTGAATGATGAAAATGACAAATAGATCCTTTCAAATTGATCCTATCATTGTAAATTTAAAAAAGACAAATAATTTATTTTAAAATGCAATTTGAACTCAATAAAATAATAATCAACATTGAAACATTAAAATTTAGCATGATATAATATCAATGAACTCAATTTGACAAAAAAACACTTAAGGAAATAATTTAAAACATTGCAAAATCGGGCCCAAACCTTTTGAGTCATTTTTAGTCTTTTTTTTGTCAATTGTTGGAAAAATTCAAATTGGAAATCAATCAAGTAAAATTACCTTCCTAAAACATCCTAAATCCTTCTTAGAATAATTCTCCATGTCTGTTTGGCATGTTGAGTGAAGGAGAAGATCAAATTGAACAAAATTTATAAGTTAAAATTTACCAGTTTGCTTTTAAAAATCCTGCAGAACATTTTCTTAAAATTGACCCCTTAAACTTTATCAAAATCTAAAATTTATGATTTTTGTGCAAAGAGGGCATCGAGAGCTTTCAGAAAGTCCTTGTTTTCCCAAAATGAGCTTTCTATCAAAATTTATGGCCCTCTGAAGTTTTTTCTTCCTTGGCGGAAAATTTTGGGAAAATTTTCCACTGGCGGGCCCTTAGAAAAAAATTTGAAATTTTTTTTGGGAAATTTTCCCTTTGAAAACTTTTTTTTGAAATTTTTTTTTTTTGGAACCTTTTTAAAAAATTTTTTTAATTTTTAAATTTCCCCACCGCCCACCTGACAAGCCAATAATGAAAGGTGCACATGGGCATGGGGATGAGGGGCGGAACCCTTGCAAACTTATCTTTTTGAAAGTTTTTTTTTTGGAAAATTTTTAATAAAACCCCCATGGCCCCGCACTCCCACCCCGCCTTGGGAAATCCCTCCCATGGATGTGGGCCCACCCATGCATCAAATTTTCCCCCTTTCCCCTCCCTTGGGAAATTTCCCAAAACTCCTCCGCCCCCGCCCTTCCCCAATTTCTCTCCCCGCTTTGGCTTGGAGGGTGCCACGTGTCCCCTGGAGGACCCAGTGAGGGTGTGGGAATTTGGAATTTTTTCCCCCACATGGGGAAATTTCAAAAATCTCCCTAAGTCCCCCCAACCCGAAAAACCCCCTTTGGAAAAACGTGTTTTTTGGAAAATTTTTTTTTTCATCCCTGGGCCCGCGGGCCCCTCTTGGGGAAAATTTTCACCCCAAGGCCCGCCGGCCCATAACTTGAGTTTTATAAGGAGTTAGGAGGACTTCTTTATATCATGGAAAGGTGAGGAAATTTCCTATCCAATGGGAATGATTTAGGGAAATTTTGAATGTGTTAAGTGTGAGAAAAATCAAGTTGAAACTCTAAGCCTGTTAGAGAGTGGGTATGGTGATAAATTACCCTCTGAACCTAATTAAAACTTCTAACCCTAGATTTTGGACCTTGTGACCTCTAATAATTGTTAATAAGAGAAAAGTATGTTCTAGTAAACTAGAATTGTTCTGGAACTTGTTAGTGACAATTGTTGTCTCGTAACTTGGTTGTAGACACTCTTAACCGAGTTCTGGGAGTGGGTAAGTAAGACTTTACTCTGATGATTTTAAATATGTTTCCTTTCCCCATTGTAATTAAACCTTGCTCTTGACTTAGATCTTGTGGAATTAAATACCTTGGGTATTTAATTGTTTTGGTCCCTTAACCCTAAAATTTTAATCAGAGAATATTTAGCTAAAATGTCAATATAGTCAGTGATTAAATTAATCCCTAAGGAGTTTTGAGCTAGGTGTAGACTTATTACACTTGTTGCTTTATATTGTGGAATTAGTAATTATTATAAATAACAAAATAATATAGCTCCCATTTCCAAGCTTCTTGAAATAAACACAATGGTCGATCCACATCTCATATAACCATGATCATGCATAAAATTGTCAAACCTCATATACCATTGCCTTGGAGCTTGTTTGAGCCCATACAAGTTTCTTTTTCAACCTGCACACATGTTTCTCCTTACCCTTGACTTCATAACCAAATGGTTGATTCATATAGATCTCCTCCTCCAAATCACCATGAAGGAAAGTCGTCTTAACATCAAGTTGTTCTAAATGTAAATCTTTCTACTGCAACTAAACTCAGAACAATATGGATGGAAGTCATTTTAACAACAGGAGAAAATATCTCACCAAAATCAATACCTAGTTTTTATGCAAACATTTTTACCATAATCCTTACTTTGTATATTTTATGTCCACCCTCTTCCTCCTTGATCCTGTAAACCCACTTGTTCTGTAATGTTCTCTTACCTACTGCAACTTGACCAAATCCCATGTCTAGTTCTGTTTCAAGGAATCCATTTCCTCATCCATGTCATGCTCCCACTCAACATGGGTATCCTATTGTATTTATTCTTCAAAACTTTCCGGTTCACCACTATCAGTCAATAAAAGATAAAATAATGGAGTAAATATTTCTGGAGGTTTACTTACTCTTTGAGACCTTCTTACAAAAATTTGGGGTGCCTGAGGCTCATTCTGGACCTCCTGGACATTTGTGTCCAAATATGATAGTGACCAACGCCGGTCACCTGTAACCAATGTCGGTTCCTATATAACCAACGTTGGTTCACCTAACCGATGTTGGTCCCATTTGACCGACGTTAGTCCAGCTCTTACAACACTAGTCACCCCGATGGACGCGTGTTTTTGGATATTGTTTTAAATATGAGAATGCACTTTTCTCAACAAACTCTTCACCCGGTTCATTCTTGGGTACCAAAACCTGATCCATGTACATTCTCTTTTCATTCTAATCAATGTTACAACTCCTAACAATCTTAGCATCTTCTAAATCCCAAAACCAAAATTCAAAATCACCATAACAATAACCAATGAAAGTGCATCTTTTGGATTTAGCATCTAACTCCTTCCTATTTTTGTTATCAACGTGAACAAAAGCTTATGAACTAAATACTCTAAGAAAAGAAAGATCTACCTCTTTTCCAATCCATGCTTCTTCTGGTATTCCACCATTCAGTGCACTTGAGGGGCCACGATTGATCAAATATATCGTTGTATCTATTGCTTCTGCCCAAAACTACAAGGGTAATCCAACATGTATCCTCATGTTTCTAGCACGTTCCATAATAGTTATGTTCATTCTTTCTGCCACTCCATTCTCCTATGGAGTTCTAGGAACCATTCTTTCTCTGCGTATTCCATTCACTGAACAATAATCATTGAAAACCTTGTTGCAGTACTCACCACCATTATCAGATCTAAGGCACTTCAAATTCAAATTAGTTTGATTTTCTACAAGGTCTTTCCATCTTTTAAATGTTTCAAAAACATCAGATTTATGTTTAATACAATAAACCCATACCTTTCTTGTTGCATCATCAATGAAAGTCACATAGTATTGGGATCCTCCATGAGAAGCTACATGGGTTGGTCCCCACACATCTGAGTACACAAGGTCCAATTTCTTCTCCTTTGTTGCCCCAACCTTAAGAAACCTCACTTTCATTTGCTTTCTAAATATGCAATGCTCACATAAATCAAAATCTACATCTTTTAAATTTGATAACTTACCCTTTTCCTTTAGGATTTGTATTCCCTTCTTACTCATATGGCCTATTCGATTATGCCACATGTTTGCATATGAATCTAAAGTAGATATCACGAAAATGAATAAGTAATACAAGTAGAAAAATATAATGTTCCTACCTTCTTTCCTATTGCTACAACAAGAGCTCCCTTGGAAAATTTCCAAGAATCGGCTATGAACGTAACCATTCATCCATCTTCACTTAATTGTCCTGCAGAAATAAGGTTTCTCCTAAGCCTTGGCACATGCCTCACATCTTTCAATATCCATGTATTTTCATTCTACAATTTAAGATGAACTTCACCTTTACCAGTAATATTGCATGGTTCATCATCTCCTAAATAAACATGCCCAAAATTACCCTAGACATAATTTCTTAAATAACCCTTATTAGGGGTAGCATGAAAAGAAACTCATGAATCTAAAACCCATGATTCAATTTATTATCCTAGGAGAGACTAAGGGCATCTTGCATTACCTACGATACTACATTTGTCTCTTTACCTTTCTCTGGTACATTCTCTTTGTTTTCCTTGAACCAACAACCCTTCTTTACATGTCCTTTCTTTCCACAATTCCAACAGGTTATTCCTCTACCTCTAGATTTAGATCTGCCACTCTTAGACTTTGATTTCCCATTACTCTTTCTCTTGGATCTCTCCTTTTTCCTTCCTCTTCTTTCTACATTCAAAGCATTCCTAGATGATGATTCTCCTAAACTTTTCCTGCGTATTTCTTCATTTAGAATTATACCAATCACATCATCAAACTTCAAAATATTAGTAGCAGATGTTGTATTACTAACAACCATTACCAAATTATCCCAACTATTTGGAAAAGAACACAAGAATAACAATGCTTTCACTTCATCCTCAAAAGGGATATTAACTGATTTTAATTGATTTACAATAGAACGGAAATCATTCAAATGATTAGACACAGATCCACCTTCTTGCATTTTAGAATTAAACAATTTCTTCATCAAATAAACTTTATTCGATGCACTTGGTTTTTCATATAAATTAGCTAAAGCTTTCATTAATTCTATCGTGGTTGATGCTTCTGTTATATTCAAAGCCACAAATGTTGTCAGACTCAATCTTATAGATCCCAGAGCATTTCTGTCAAGAATCTTCCATTCTTCATCAGTCATATTTATAGGCCTTACCTTCTCATCCAACGGTAAATATAAATCTCTCTAATACAGATAGTCCTCCACCTGCATCTTCTATAGTTGATAATTATGGCCTTCAAATTTCTCTACTTTGTATTTACTATATTGTGTCATTGTTGTGCTCCCACTCAATCAGAAATCCTTGTGAGTAAATCACAACATACACAACCCTCAAACAAAGCTCGATACCGCTTGTTGGGGTTAGACCAAACTAGTTGTACATATATTTATTATATTAAAGCATACAAGCAATAAACACGGAAATAACCAACAAAATAAAATACGCAAGATATAGCGTGGTTCACCCAGTGTGGGCTACATCCACCAACAAATAACTAATATATTATTCCAGAGGTCATATAATTGAAGATCTACAATCTTCCACACCTTACATGGTGTACGGTACTTTTCCTCTCACAAGCTTCTCTAAGCTCTCTCCAAGGATTCCTTATTACAATTCTCCCAATCTTCTTGATTCTTTCCTCTAACCCTAGTTTCCTAACTTATATAAGCCTATACAAACTTAGGGCACTTTATCCATTCATTTACAACCATTAGATCAACTTTATAACAAATATTAGATCTAATTCTCATGACTTAAATATAAACAATCACGCACAGGTAACCGATGTCGGCTACCCCAACTCGATGTCGGTTTGTCTCAACTTATGTTGGTTGGTCTCGCCAGTGACCAACACCAACAAACCGATTGATGCTAGTTACTATGTAAACCTGCAAGTTGTAAATAAGCTTCTTTGTGAATCAATTCAGCTCCATAATCTCAACACAATGTGGAAGTGATTCTAGTATAGTGTAGGCAAATGATAATTCAATCCTTGCATTTCTCACTACCATGGGAATTTCACAATTTCAAGATATTCCTACCAATAGTAACATGGTCATCATCACCAAGGAATTTACATCGTAGGAGTGGGTGAAGACTGATTCATATTTGCAAGGCCTTGCGCTCGGTTCATGGCTTAAGAAAGGAAGAAAACCTTCTCGTGTTCCCAAGAACTTATCCAGAGTGAATTCCATGAAGGTTATTTAAATGCCATCATTCTACTAAGTAGGGTGATGGGTGAGGAAATGAAAAAATAATTCTAGGACTGGATGGCTTGGTTCATCCTTCTTACCACTAAAGGGAATCAAGTAGTGGGTTGGGGGAATATTACCAATGATAACATTCATTAGTAATTTCTTCAATTTCCTTCCATCAGGATTTCACCATGACTTCCTACCTGGTATATGATCTTGCCTACACAATACCCTTTAAGGGCCTGACTGCTGCTCTCAGTGTATCCCAAAAATCACCTGCCTATGAGAAATACCCATAGCTCACTCACAGAGAAAGCAACCATCATTTTTCCAGGGTGAATGATGCATTCACCATGTTCATCATCGAATTCTCAAGGGAAATCTAGAGCTGAGGATCTCCTGTCAAGTAGTTGTGTTGATTGAGAAATATGGGAGCTACTTCACCCAATTCTCAACCTTCACCTACATCAGGGTTTTAGGATTCAATATTTCTCCTCACATGATACCCAAGTACCCTAGTGATAAAATTGTAATGTTTGAATTATGTAGGCAACTTGCTCATGTTCATACTAGGTGTAGAAACAACAAAAATAAGGGCGTATATTTCCCCATATCTTTGGGAATCTATTCATGTAATAATGTTGTAGATGCATCAAATATTAAAGCTTCTTTTTCTTCCTCAATCTCTATTCCTATGCATCTAGGCCTAATTTTGATATCAAGAGAAATCCTGAAACTTTCACCTTCCTGGATTGCACCACACACCTCAAATTGAGAATGCATGGGTTAATTGTATTCGAATTAAGAAAGAGGGACCATATACAGATGACAATTGATCAGATGAGGGGCCTCCACTTTGATTGGTTCATTAAGGGAATAGAGGATGATGGATCAGACTTGTTTGATCCTGAGTATCAAGCAGTGAAAACTTCACCCCTTCCTCTGATCTCATGGAATACAAGAGAATCAAGTGATATCAAGGAGAGAACTACATTGGTAATTCAAAAGTCGAGAGAATGGTTTGGAAGAAAAATATTGATTTCATCGAGTCCAGTGGCCTCCTAACTCTATCAAGACAAGCATCTCACATTTCCTCTATGAATACATCTAAGAAGATCATGAGCTCCACTAATTCAGAAGATCCCTCAAAGAGAAAGATTGTGGAGGAAGAGAACATTGAATATTCTCACCCCAAGAGGCTTTGCAAGAAATCTAAAGTCACTAAAATCCCGTTGAACCTCTTGAACAAGGTGAGATTGATCCTTCACATTCCCAGTTTTTCATCGGTTCCCAAGTGTGTCTTCTTCGGCAGCTGAGTCATCCCACCATGTGCAAGATGTGATTCCCACCATGATCCCTGAAAGTGTTCCCATGTCCGATATTGAGCCCATGAGATAATTTCCCTTGGATTCAAGAGTTGATCGAGAGTGAGTCAAGGACAATGCAGCAAGCATCGACACCTGATTTTGGAGCTATCTCAAAAAAATAAAAGCTAAGCAAGGCAATAAGGCACATGAAACCTCTCGTTTCTTGGTGGAGATTTTGGTGACAAATATGTAGATATTTCCCAACCAAAGGTTTCAAAACCTATGAAAGAAATGACTCAGGGTGATTATGAGATGAAAAGGATTTCATTGGGTCAATGATACAACTGCTCTAGCTCAGCTTTGATTTACCTTTATCATTCTTGAAGACTCTTACTTCTTATCATCATCTAGTGTATGCATATATTTTCTTACATGTCTTATCCTTTACCTTGAAGGTTCTTCCTTGAATGAAGTAATCATACTTTTGTCTCATAAACTCCTTGAATGCACCTCACCCAATTCTAGTCTAGATTATCAAGCCACTGATTAGATCTCCTAGGACAATCTTATAGTATCCATTCACCCTTATTCTAGTTAGGATGCTTCAACACACCATTTCTTGGCATTCATGGCTTAGTGCTCCGACACTCCATACCTTACGACTCCATTACCTCACTTATGTTCTATTCTTGAAGAAATATCAATTCAGGCTCTCTAGGGGTTTTGCCTTGTACCCTGCGCTTAAGACCATGCATCTTGCTTGGTCCTAAATTGCTCAATGGTATATATGTTTTGTCCTCTTGGTCTTTAAATTAGTAATCTCATTACAATAAAATAGGAATCTTGGGAGTAACCATAGACTTATCTCAATCTGTTATCCCAGCTTGTTTATGGTGAGAAACCAATCCTTTTTATTGGTTTCTCACTATTCTTCCTCATCAACTTTCAGGCTCTAGTTAGACGATTCTCCTATCCACCACCTTATAGATTACCATCTACCTGAGACTACAAATCTCTTACTTAAATTAGATCCCTTTAACCCCCTGCACAATCTGGTGTTCCTTAGTCCATACAATTAGGCATGATAGTTACATGTCTTATCAAGAACATATTCAATTCTTCTCATCCAATTGGCATTGAGATACTATAACATCTCTCTTCACAGCTTCGAAGACACTTCCCAATATCCTTCTTATACTTTGAAACCCCAGATGGAGATCAATTTCCCATAATTTGAAGAAACTCTGATTTTACAGTCTTCTCATGAGCATAATTTATGACTGTACTGTATCAATAGATTGGAGGGAGCTTCTTGCACCATATAAACACCATAAGAACGTTACAAATGCTTTAGTACCTTATCAATATCATCAACTTGCTATAAAACACAAGAAAATACCTTGAATTATATCTTATTTAACTTCTCTTTGCTGACTATATTGCTTCCATGGCTTCAATATTTTCTGTCATGGACTGCTCTCTCTTCACGTGCTCATTTCTTCTAAAAATTCAGGGATTTCTTCCTTTCGATAGGGCAGAGATTATTACCAAGTTTGAGCCAATTTCATTGGTGGAAACGAAAGTTCTTGATGCCCTAGTTGAAACCCGCGGCCATAGAATTACCTGTAACTCATTCGACACTCTATGTCAAGCCTTCAAATAAATTGCACTTCGTTTATAGTCTATTCCTCTACCTTCTCATTATAACAGTCGAGGTTTTTGGTACATTTTTAGTATATGGAGGATTTTCAAGCCACTGTCCTGTCTCACTCATTATCACAGTCTAAACAAATCATGCAAAACCACATAAAACAAGATTTCTAAATGATGGATAATACATTGCCACGATAGAACCCACTAAAACATATGAAATTGAAGGAGATCTCAAACCATTGAGCTCAGGGAATATAAACCAGTCTTATTCATGATTAAAAATATTCCTACCACATTATTTTCATGCAATTTTTGCTACAACTCCAAACATTAACTTCTCCTTACCAAAATTCTACTTCTTCAACTTTGTCCCCTTGATGATAATTCGACCTCTCCTCTTGATTATTTCCTTGAATTAGTTGTCTCCTCTTTATCTTAATCTAATTCCCCAATTAGTGTGATTTCCTTAACTTACATGTTTGTAATAAGGAGCTAATTTTGCCACTTTTACCTTTGATAGCTCAAAGTTGATCAATACAATATCCTTGGCACTTTTAACTCTCCTCCAACATAGGACAAGATGATAAGACAACTCACATTCAACTAGACACCTGATTTCTACTTTCACACTCATGGTAAGAACTTATTACATCACAAATTTCAAACTTCTCAACTAGGCACTTGGAGGGAAAACTATAAACGGATCCTACTACATATTTGCATGCCTTCAAAAGGCTTATTCAACCTATTGGACTTCTACCAATCATCACCAAGGATGCTCACGCATCATCGGTCAATCTACGCACAAGGGTGATGCACACTTGTTCAAGGAATTTGTTACGAACATGCTTTCTTGAAATGAGGAATACAAGCAAACAATGGAACAATTGGAAGAGTATGTGAGAACTCTCACTTCTTATGTGCGAGCATTCTTGGATCTAGGTGCAAGTACCACATCCACTCACAAAAGCCATCACTCCTATCAGTAGCTTCGACCTCGAAACAATCAAGAAATCTCAAAGTTCCTCAATGCAGGGAAGGGCTAATGACAAGTGGGTTGTAAATATCATTGCGAAAGGAAAAACATTGTTTCCAGATATTCACTCATTGTTTGAGTTTTCCTCGTCATCGCTTCTAAAGTGAAAATGACTAAGGAGGAGATTAAGAAGGATAAATCACATTGAGACAATGCGCTTCCATTGGTGTCATAAATCAGCAATCTTGATTCTCATTTATTGGCGAGTAAAAATGTGTTCACTGCCATAAATGAAAACTTGTTTCCTATCTGGTCTCACATGATAAGTGCTCGGCATGACATCTTGAATGATGTTGTCTCTGAGTTTAATTCATGTGAACAGCTTGCATCACATATTTCAGAAAGCATCGGATCTTGCAATTATTCTCGGCATCGAGAAGTACAATTATTAAAACAAATATCAATTGTTATCGTAAACCAATCTAATGGCTCGCATGATTGATTTGAGAGGTTTCTATTCCCATTATCTTCTTTACGAGATTTTATCTGAATTCTAATATCCACGTTTTAATGTGTAACATTTTTTTAAAAATTAAATGTGTTCATTAGTGTTTAAGGTGTCATTAGTTTTTAGTGTTTCACAACTCACATTGGTAAGGGAAATTATTAAAAGTTAAAACATATCTCAAAATTACCTAGCCAACATATCACGACTTTCACATGGCCAACACATCACTTTGACTCAAACCATAAACATCAAAATTAGTCACTTATTCAAATTCCATTTAGTGGATGACACTTGTCACTTCGTTAGGCCTATTTTGGAAACTTCCATTCGAAATGTGGGTGTGTCAAACCTTCATCCCGGAATAGAACCTACATCATTGATCCTCATATATCAAATGATGCATAATATTTATAAATAATTTAATAAAACATATTTTTCCAAGATTAAATCGTAGTCCCACATGTATTTGTATATCCATTTGAGGATCAAGTTCGTAAACCATAAATGTATGACCCCAACGGAACCCCATGCGGGGAATTGGAACATGTATCTATACATGGAATCATCTTGATGTTGTTAAGAACACCTCACGGTTTTAATCGAATATTCAAGTATCTCGAGCACGGGAAAATAAAATTAAGACATGTAGCTTACGTGGATTCATCATGTTTGTCTTACTTTCAGCTCATCGATGGACATCAATGAATGTACCGAGAGACACAAGTAGGAAAGATGAGGACACATGGAAAGATTATGATAGGGGACAAAATGGTGATAGTCAATTTCACTAAATCAATTTAAACAACTAACGATATTAATTTTTATTGGTAATAAATTAATGATGAGTGTTGTATTAGGGTCATCTCCTTGTTGATTAAAAACATGTGAATGACATATATTACATAAAAACTACAAAGGGCCTCCCGAGTTCGACTCCTTGGAAGGCTTCTAGCTAGGGCCCTTAAAAACTATAACTAAAAGTAGTACGGTAAAAAATCACTCAAGCTTACAAGTTACAAAACATGAGTACAAGTTACAACAAAAATACAATGACTTGAGAGTGAGGAACTAAGAAGGAGGTGAGAAGCAGAGAGTATTTTTAGTGTGTCGGTGTTGTAACTTGCACCTTCCTCGGCTGTCTAAGCCCATGCATTTAGGAAAGGATGACAACATTCCTACTCACAACCTACATTCAATATTTCTGGAATAACATCAAAATTATTACATATGTCACCGCTTTGCTGGTAGAGGTATGGATTTTGTACTTGCACTTCGAATGGGGTCAACACTTGCACTTGCAATATTTATCATAGGGATAGTATATAAGAATACAAGAAATTTAGATTACACCTCGGAGGGGGAAAAGTAGGGAACATGTTTGGAGGTATGGGGAAGAAAAAGAATGATCAATTATCTAACCATATAGACCTAAGCATTTTTAAGTAAATATGAGCCTCCATAGGAATGACATTATGTTGAATAACTTGATACATGTAAAACACTAGGGATATACATGTCAATTTGAGCCTAAATATTTATCTTACCACCATCGGCAATGGCTCATCCCACTCAAAGTTCTCTTGATCCTGGGAGCTCCAACATTTTACAAATAAAAGCTTCATTTCGTCCTACAAAATTGAAAGTCCCTTGGAGGAATTTAGAGGAGAGGTCAAAAAAATTTGTGTAGTAGGAGAAGCATACGTCATTACAAATTTGGAAGAGACAGATGATCAAACATAATAGGAAACAATGACAAGTTACAATGAATAGACTAACACCTTTAAAGAAAATCGGTAGTGGAAAACTAAATCATAAATGTGGAAATAATTGTGAATAACGTGAATTAATGGTGATTCGAAATGTCAAATAACGATCTATCATGTCACTTAATTTCTAAAGTCTAAACACTTTTAAAAGATTTTTGTATAAGATAAAAAATATTTTCCATTACTCACTCATCATTGCATCAAGCTTCACAACTTACAAGTCAACACGACAATTTGATTTTTGGGGAATAAAAAAAAAAACATAATAGTAATGGGTGACATAATATTAATATTTTGGAATGTAAACTTTATCGGGATAATAAAGTTGGAAAGTTTGTATTATTTAAATCCATAATTTATTATCATTTAAGAAGGTTTATTATGTAAAAGTATGTAAAAGAGTTGGTGTGTAAGTGTACTTGTGTAATATATAACTATTTAAGTTTATTTGTGAAAATATTATGAAGTGGTTCTTATTGTCAAGTAAAGGGTGTATGAAGCTACCTAGCCTCATGAGAGGTTAAGTGGGAAAATGATTATACGAGTTGATGTATAGCCATCCTTAGAGGGTATACAATTGATGTATTTATATAAACATTCAACTTTAGGCTGAAAATAGATTATCCAAAGATAAAACATTCAACTTTAGGCTGAAAATAGATTTTAAAAAAACAAAAGGCAAAGCTTTGTGCAAGAAAGTTGGAATTTCCTATTTAAAGACTTACATGATTTACAATGATAAATCCTAAATATAGCAAAATAATTGCATGTTTGAGCTTTATTTGGAACTTCCACTTGGGGTTGTCATAGTGGACTACACTTGAACTTGTTGGATCTCGTTTACACATGCCTCGAAGTCATTTTCAATGTACAATGCATCCAAAATGGGTTTTCGCATCATATCCGGCACCTCTTCAATCAAAACTGAAATCTTGTCATACAAAGCCCTTACCGACTCATTAAGGAGTGAAGATTTCTCTACTTTACTACCTAAAGAGGTGGCCAAAGTTATGACGATGAATATTTTCCTACTACATAAACCCGATTAAAGCTTGTGGCTAGAGTAGATAAGAAAGTCTCGTAGTTGTTGATCAAAGAAATGCTTTTAGATTAGTCTATCATTTGGTTGGTAAAGTGAAGTGATTTGAGCTTCTATCGACACTCAATAGCTTTCTTTATGGTGCTCTCCAATTCACCTAATAGTCCCTCCAAAGAACTCAACCAATCAGTCAAATCTTTCAAAGTGTTCTCCAAGTAAATCTTGTTTGTGCTTAGATCAAAACTTTTAAAATGACGTACATTGAGGAAAAGATTCATGTGTATGACTGCCAAGAGCTTGTCTATCATGGAGTTAAGCCTTTTCATACACTTATGTTGATCTTTGATTTGTTGTAGACCATGTTCTTCTATGTCTTTATGGCTCTTGATGGTGACCAATTATTCATACAAGATCTCCAAGGCAATCTAAACATGTGGCAAGGTGCTCTTGGGCACAACCAATTGTCTTTGAGCATTGAGGGCATCTAGTCTAGATTGCATTCTTTTAATCACATCAGTTATCATTTTTTGAGTAGCATCTATGACAGATCGAGGGTCAACCTTCATAACTTCTTCACATGTGTGATCTTTCTTAGAAATCCAGACAATGTCATCTCGGTCTCCATGTAAACATGGGTTGTTCCTTGAGCAAGCTTCCTTTTAGTCACTCATTTCAGAGTTATTATGGGCAAGTCATACTTTAGGGCCACTTTGGGGTCTTCAACTCTCACCATAGTAGAATCCTTTGTTTGTTGACTATTAGGATCTATCTATGTTTCCCATGAGGTGGAAGTTACAACTATAGCTATGGAGGTAATGACAAAAGAAGGTCCCATCACTTTTGGTAAGGACCCTACGATCCAATATAGTGATGGTTAGGGCTAAGGAGGTGGAAAAGGGGCCAAGAGTTTACTCATGTAGCTTTGGATGGCCTAGGGAGTAGAGAAAGAGGAAGTAATAAGATAGGAAAGGATGGGAAGAAGTGGCATGGACATGCTTGGTAGAAAGGTTTGAGGAACATATTGAGATATAGACGAGAGTAAAGGATGATTGAAAAACCAACAAGGTGGCGAGAGGCAATGGAGGAGGGGTCTGGAAAATATGGACAAGTTTGTATTAGAGCCTTTGATTTTGCTCGAGAAGATCTTCTAACGAATAGTGCCAAAAGAAGTTGGGGGTGAATTTGAACTAACTAGAGGAAGAGGTGAAGCAGAAGCAAAGGGTGCATATATTGCAATTGATGTATCTGGTGCCATTGTGATGGAAGTGATTGGTTGAATAGGTGTCATTATGGCAACTCGAGAAGATAAAGAAGAAAGGGGCACTATCACTTGTGTTGACAATGGTATGGATATTGGAATTGATAGAGGAGATAATGAAGCAATTGAGGTAGTGGGTCTAAGAGAGTTAGGAGAAGGGACGGATACTGAGGGGAAAATGGAGGCCAAAAAAGAAGGAGAAACAAGGGGACTTTTTAAAACAGAGGATGAATGGGGACCTTGAAAGCCAAATGAGCCTAAAGTCTCTCCACCAACTCTTGTATCATCCTCGAGAATAAGACGTAGAAGAAATGATGATACAAAAGAAATAAGGTCAAGAAGAGGATGGCTAAGAGGGAAGAATAGCCATAGTACTAACAACTCTTTCAAGAAACAAAAGAAAAATGAGAAATAGGGAAGCAACAATTGCAATGGTACCTACAAAGGAACACTCATAAGAGTGTTGGCATGTTGTGTATCTCGAATGAAGCCCCCTTTGGTGAAATAATTTTTCCCGAGGACAAACTAGTTGATTTTCACCAACTCTATGGGACTATGTCCCTCCTCTTTGTATCTCCCTATTTATTGAATGCAAATAAAATAAAATATCATGGGTGGCCATGAAGTCGGGGATCACAAAGGACTACTCCACTAGACATGTGGAAAATTACTTACACCTAGTTCAAGGGAGGAATTTTCTTAGGATACAAGGTGAAGGAGAGTAAGAACTTAGGCAAGAGGGGGTAAATCTTGTAAATAGGAACTTACAAAGTTTCACAAAAATTAACCAGAATCAATACACACTCAATTAAAATAAAACAACTTTGCTAACAATGACAAGACACAATAAATCATGGACATAGAATTCCATTAATCCATTCATCAAAGGCAATAACACCTTCCTTGGTTGTACAAGATTATCATGTGCACAAAGTTGAAAAGTAGAGAAATAGAGAAAACATAGAGAAAAGGAATAGAAGAATGCTTTTGCTTGCTTCTTAGTAGTGCAATAGCTATCTACTTAGAGACTCATAATTGACAACCCTTTAGAATGAGGGAGTCATCCAAATATATAGCTTTACAAAAAGACCTTTCATCTACCCCCACATGACTTTTCACTTACCCTTACAACTTGTGACCTTTCACATTCCTAGAAAAGAAAAGCGAGTCCCTTTTTGTTAATTAACGAGAACTCAGTACAATGTTTGAATTAGGTCACATTTAAATGAATAAGACAAAAAGTGAAAAGTGCCTTCCCAACGAAGAATTAGAACATGAGAGAGAAAGGAAGGAAGAGAGAAGAAGAGGGGGAAGATCATGCCAATGGAGAAGAATCATCCGTTGATGAAGACCCGCTTGTTGATGAAGTTTCGGGGGTGAACCTAGGAAAATTTCTTCATCCTTGAACTCCTTACTGAAGTGAGTTGTTGAGGTGCCACTTTCTCCGCTTGAGGGATGTGCACAAAGCTCAAGGCCTTGATCCAAGTCTCGAACTAACGTTGATGTTTGTGTTGCTTGAACCAATTTTGATGCTCCTTAGTAGTGTTAGAAATAGCACACCTAATTTTTGCAAGAGACTCTAAGGTGTCCTCATTGAAGGAGAAGGAATCTCCTACCTCTTTCCCGATCAGCTCTTCAAATGGCTTCAGAAGATCGTCCACCAAGGAATTCTCATTCATTGGAGGTGCTCCAAGCTTCTGCACTCCATTGCTTATGTTTTCCCACATCTGTGAAGTGAGCTCATCACAAGTGTCAAGTTCCTCAAGAGCATTATTCATCATTTCATATCGGGCAACCAATGTTTGAGACCAAATTGGGGACATATTCTCAATTATAGAGTTGAACACATTTTTTCCCACCAACACGAAAGAGTCAAGGTTACCCATTTTTGTCACCAATGGAAACACTTGGTCCCAATGAGCCTTTCCTTTTCAATTTCATCTTTGGTCATTTTCACCTTCGCAACGGTGGCAAGCAAAAACTCAAACAATGAAAGGATCTCAGGAAAAAAAAATTTACCTTTCTTGAGGATCTTGTCAACCCACTTGTCATTGGCCCTTCCTTGCATTGAGTAGGCTTGCGCCTTCTTGATTGATTCAGGTCAAAGCTATTGATTGGGGTAACATATTCTCGTAGGGAGAGATGGAATGACACTAGGATCCATGAATGACTGAACATAGGAAGTGAGAGTTTTCACATGTTCTTCCAATTGGTCAATCTTCCCTCTATACTCTTTTTCTTCGCAAACAAATGATCGGCAAACTCCTTAAACAAATGAGCATCCCCTTCATGTGTTGTTGGTCCCAAGGGAATTGTTGTCATCTCGTAGTCTTATTGAGTCATTTCCTCAACGGGTTTTATCACCTTTGGCTAAACAACTTCTACATATTGGTTACTAAACACATTGTTGAAAAAGCGAGAAGTAACTTGGGCTTTCTTGCCTTGTTTTTCCATCATGATTTTTGAAATGTCCTAAAATTATGGTACCGCTGCCTATTGCATTGTTTGAGGATGGTTTTCGATCATTTCTTGGATCCATTGAAAGAACTTCATTATTTTCGATTTGACACTAGGTATGATTGTTGTCTCGAGTTTAGGGCAAAGGGATGCCTCTTGCATTTGGTGAGTTGACTAAGCAACGGAGGAAGAGATGCTTAGAGACTGATGTGACACTAGAATGTTGGGAAGGATCTATCTCTCATTTCTTGAGGTCTTCGGCAGGGTCTTGAATGACTTTTTATTTCTTGTGCAATCTCCTATAGTAAGGGCCTTCAATATCTATTGTTTTCCTTTTCATGGGATCTCCGAGTGAGTGGAGCTCAGCAGATTTTATCATATGCCCTTGAAATGAGAGATGAGATGCTTTCTCGAGAGAGGTTAAAGACCACTAGATTCTATGAAAACATCCCTTTCTCTTGAACCACTATTTGGACCTCTCAATCACCTCTGCAGTTGTTTCATTCATATCTCCTTATGCACGAACACTCCATGAGACTAGTGGGAGAGGTGAAGACTTCACTTGCTTGGTATTTAGGATCAAACAAATCAGTTCCATCATCTTCCACACCTTCCATGAACCAATCAAAATCGAATCTCCTCATTTTTCCAATAATCATCCACATATGATCTTGTTTCCTTACCTCAAATTCATCCAAAAAGTTGACCTAATAATCTTCAATCTAGGGAACATGGTGTAACTCAAGGAGATTGAAGGTTTTAGGGTTGCTTCAAATGTCAAAATCAACCCTAGATGTGTATAAATAGAGACTCAAGGAGGAAAATGAAGCTTCAAGATTCGAGGCATCTGTGATACTTTTGCATGAAAAAATTCCAAGGGAAATAGGGAAGGACACACCTTTTCTTGTGATTTTTGCACTTGATGTGGACTTGAGTAAGCTCCCGCACAACTCAAACATCACTATTTTGTCATTGAGATATATGGGGAGTTTGCGAGGAACAAGGTCAAATACTAAAACCTGGAAATAGGAAAAGGTGGAGAATTGAGTGAAGTAACATCCATATTTCTTGATCAATGTTGTAGCTTAAGAAGATAACCTCAATTCTGGATTATCTTATAGCAATCGATGACGAACATGGTGAATGCATCATTCACCATGGAAAAATGATGATTACTTTCTTTGAGAGTGAGTTGAGGGTACCTTTCATAAGCAAGTGCCTTCTAAGAAACATTTTGAGCAAGAGTTAGGCCTTTGAACGATCTCGTGCTCGCAAGAGCATACACCAAGTATGAGGTCATCATGAATTTCTTTCAGAATCGACAACCGCAAAACAACCGATGGTGGATGTTGTCACTTATGATTTGTCCCCAATCTACAACCTAGATCCCTTTAGTGGCAATGAGGATGAACTAGAAAATCCAATAAAAATGTCCTTTGTTGTCTCCTTGCTCATTACCCTGCTTAACAAGATGATTGCATCTAATTAACCCTCGTGAAACTCACTTCTTGACATAATCTTCGGCACACAAGTGGGTTTTCTACCTTGTTTTAACCATGATCCCAGTGCAAGGCCCTAGAGGTAAGATTCAATCTTCAACCACTCGTGAGATGAAAACCCTTTTCAATATTATGACCACGTTGTTGGTAGTTGGAATCTTCATATATTGTGAGATGCCCTTAGGGGTGAGCATTGCGAGGATGGAGTTACAATCTACCCTTACTATTCTAGAATACGGTTCATAGTGTTAAGCACGTGCTACACCAATTATGTACTATGTACTAACAAAGGATGGCCTCATGTTGTAAATAACCCACTCACGAAAATCTTTCTTTAACAGCTCTCTAGGTCCTTCGAGCACCCTATTTTTACCCCTTCTAGGTCCACGCGAGTGACATCATTGTCACCCGTACTTGGATACTCAAAGTGACTAGTATTGAAATGGGCTCCATACCGATAATTTGAGCTTAATATTTCTAAAAATCAACAAGATGAGTGAAAACGAAGCCAATGACAACTTTCTCGCAATAGAATTTAAACTTTCTATTTTTGACAGTGAGGTCAAGAGCTATTATTTTTAGAATTTTTGATGACACACGTACACACCCACATGTGCGTGCACGTGCATGCAACACACACACACACACACACACACACACACACACGACTCAAGAACTTAACCAACTAGGTCACCATACATCAATTAGATTGACCATGCCAATACCTTAGAACATCTAAAAACATAGAATAGTTACATCATAACCTTCTTATGGACTCGCAATAGCTCAACTAGGCCATTTACTCCTTTTATGACTTAAGAAGACCTATTAGCAACAGTCCGCCAATGAACATCTTGAGCACACTTGATCTTCTTCAAAACCGAAACCCCTTTTAAAATCATTGTCAATGACTTCTTTTGACCTCCTCCAAGCTTGAATAGATTTGCACCATTCATTCTCATGTAATGTCCCCTTCTATGACTAGTTAGGAATTAACACAAATACGATCACACACAGTGTAAATAATTAATTTCCAAACCCCAACCGCCGCAAACTTCAAAAATTAATTATCGCTTAAGCTGTTCATGCAAAAATTTAAACTTTAGATTTTGGGTCACAAAAATATGAAGAACAATATGCAAAAATCAAATTTCGCATACCAACCCGAAACCCTAATTTTGACCTAAAAGTAGGTCGCCCAACACGTTTAGGGCACAAAAATCCCTCCAAAAATTATGAAATCAATTTATCTTTATTCCTCCTAATTTATATAATCAAATGCAATATTAAATCAATTCCAAACCGTAGATCCGAAATAAATATTAATTTACTGTACTTAAAAGCTCGCAAACAAATGAAATATTCTAAAATTGATATCTCACTCAAAACTCAATATTTCTTCACCAAATAAAATGCAGATTGTTCTATAAATTAAGATCTTTTCAAAGAACTAAAGATCTGAATTTTGTGACACTGAAAACCCTCCAAAACAACCCCCAAAATCCTCAAATTGATCACCGCTAGGGTTAGAATAAGTTTCGCATTAAAAATCGATCATAAAACACCCAACAATCATTAATAACATCCAAATATCCTCCTCAAATAAATGCGCCACTTATCCAAACAAGTCGCCAATGCTTGCAAGCATAAATCATACAAAGAACATACTTCAACACAAGATAACTCAAAAAATGGAACAAGAGATAATACTTCAATTGATCAAACCAACTTACTAACTTCCCAACTCCAAGCATGGAGCATAAAATAAATATCATCATAACATAAGTCTAACAATGATCCTAGCACTCATTTTATAAGCAAGGAAGCACAAAATTTGAAATCCCTAGGACGGGAGAATTATTAAATAAAAGCAGTTTATTTTCCCTAGGTGTGGCGTCCCCTTTTAAAAGGGTCATTTTAATATTTAAAAGCCACCTAAATATTATTTAATTAATTCCCCTTTTTAATTTGTATTTTGGAAATTTAATTAAATAATTACTTGCTCCATAAATATTAAATAATTAAATAAATATTGTTTTATAATGTCAAATGATAAAAATCACTCTCTAGGCAATATTATAAAATTATTTAATATAATTTTCCCCTTGCACCATCCCTAAAGCCCACGGGGAATGATAGGCTAAGGGTCTTCAAAAATGGGGACATTACATCTCACCATGAAATCGTCTTGAGAAAAAAGCATCACAAACCGCACCAAAAGTTTGTCTTGCAAGATGAAGCTTGAACACCCTCAAGTTGATCAACCATGACAAATAAAACATGTACACATGTATTATATGACCTCAACACCATCACCATATGCATTAGATACTTGAATCAGGGCACAAGGGCTCAAGAACATCACTTCACCATGATCACTCAAAACTGTCAAACTATCCTCAAAAGCCCGTAATGAAATATTGACTTCATAGGACCACTTAGAGGCTAGAACTTGTCCAGAAAACTTTATAGACATGTAGTATAGGTCTCCAACATCCTCAAACATCCATTTTTTTACTATGTCCAATGCAAAACTTGATTGCTACAACATCTTCATAAAAAGCCTTTTCTTGTGGGGTCCACTCACTCATCTAACAACTCAATACCACCTGGAGATAGCTGGGAGAGTCTACTACATGCTCCAATCATCAAACTTGAAAAACCAATCCATTTTGAGCCTATTTGAGCAAGATCTTTCATATTGACTCCTTACTAGGGTTTTAGAAGGGTTTATGACCTGTTTTGGTGTTAACGATTGTTCATAAAGATTTGAACCTCAAATCCAAAACTAATACCAGGAAATCTTTGCTAGGACCCTTCCCCATCTCTCCCTAACAACTTAGGTTCCCATGCAGAGGATTAATGTGTCAATGAGCATCAAAAAGTGCACCTTGAGCTAGAATTCTCCATTCTTGTGAGCTCAATAAGACCAAAAACACATTTTCTTGCTAATTCCTCCAAACCATGACCTAAAACTTCATCAACATGCCTTACCTCCTGTCCATGCTCACATTTGCATACTCACCCGAAACATGATCATCATGTCGATTAGGATAGGCAAGGCTTAAGAAATAGGTTTAGGTGCAGACCTCAAAACCACTTTTCATGTTTTTTCCTTCAAGTCAAGACGAAACTTTGTCAAGACACTTGACACAACATGCCTAACTTCGTCCATGCTCACATTTGCATACTAGCATTGAAAAATGATCCTCATACCTCATTAGGCCATGCTTTCTACACCTTGGTCTTCAAGCATCAAACTGACTTTCATACCTTTGTCCATGCATTCTAAACCACATTCTCATGCTCAAACAATGTCAAACAACCTCTACATACCTATGACTACTCATCTCACCAAGCTACCATGACCTACTTGTCATCATACCTTCACAAGAACATCTTTGTCTTCACATTGTCTTCAAATTCTCTCTTTCTCACATTGTCAATCAACCTTCACACATGATGCACTTCTCTTTTGACATCAATGACACATCATGCTCTACTACTAGCTCCTTAGACACTAATGACAACATTCAACTAAGGACATTCAACAACTTGACATCAATGACAACAACAACAAAGCACATATCTTTGACTTGACATCAATGACAACACTCAACATAAGAAAGAGTCTCTAGTAAAGCATTAGAATTGGAAGGAATGCATGAGATGGACTTGGGTACTCATGATGGAAGCTCAAACCCTCCACCTACTCAAGAGCCAAATGGACAAGTGGAAGAAAAATTTGAAACAAACAAGGAGGTTGAGTCTATAAAGGTTGTGGTATAGGCATCCACATCACCATGAGCAACAACAATCATAGAGGCATAACGTGGAGCAATAAGGGAGTTGCAACTATCAACATGCATGCAACCATGAACATACATAGAATCAAAGAAACAATAGCTATGTGCACACATGGAATCAAAGTAGCACGACATATTATGTATCCACCCATGGAGCCTTACACTATGGATGGATGGATTCATATCAATATCTCATATGGATGGATTGATCAAACATAACAGGTGTATACATATTTAAGTCCTATTACGTGGTTTCTTCATATTGATCGAGGCGAAACATTGTAAAGGGATTAGGATATTATTGACTTAGGCCCATGGTATTGTGATATGTGTGGAGGTTATGGAGACATTGGCATGTGGCACACATATCTAAGGATTCATTGTATTGGGACATCAAGATAATGTGTAGGGATAATGTGTAAGGGTTGGGTTAATGGTTTACCGTACTCGAGTGCTATCAAATGAGATGTTATAAATAGGGAGTTATATCACTCATTTCGAATCAAGAAAAAATGGATCGTGTATTGAGATATTAGTAGAGTAGCATAGCATATTTAGCTCTTATATTGGAGATCGATTGAATGAATCCCTCCTCAAGTTCTATTGTATGGTGTTACTTGCCTCGAGTATTTTTATTTTTGAGTATATTGAAAAATAGGACATTTTCAACCTATTTGTTAAAACTTTTTCACATAATAAGCAAGGATTGCTTATTTTGTTGATGGAGTGCTTCTAAGCTACCACTAAGAAATTAAAATATTTGCTTGAGAAAATGAGATGTTAAGGTATACATAAATGGAACAATTAACAAAAGAGACTTATGAAAAGCATGAAGGGTGGTTGATCCATCAACCCTATTTATGAAAAATTAAAAAAACGTTTAAAAAGCAATCAAATCATCTTAAGATCTTTTACAAAAGACGATTATGCCATGTAGTGAACTAGATGAACTTTTAAGAACAGGTATGTGACATTATTGTTGCCATGTAGAGCTGGCCTTAGTTTAATTTTCAAAATATTCATTCAGTTATACGGACTTAATTGTTCAGCAAAGTCCCTTCAACATTCTTCTTCTCATGAGTTAAACAACAATAATATTAGTTGCAAGCCAATTTTCCACCAATATTTGATTGCATACTCTTCTTTCTTGGTTCAAAAGTTCAAATGCATTGCTGCTTTTGCATAATATAGAACACAAAACAAGTAAAATAAACAACCCCGTACAAATATTTAAATATGAAACAAGTGAGTTTAGCCAACTTGAACGGGGCTACTCTTTGAGCCTACATATAACTGTTTTGAGTTCAATTTCAATTCGATGTAATACCTATCTTCTTTATGTTGGTTATAGCTTTGACTTCACTCCTCATAGCAGCATATAACAAAGTAATCAAATTACTAACTTGTATATCAAACTGAAAGTGTTTATCTCTATATAATAAAAGGGTGTTGACCAACCAAAAAAATTAAATAAATAAAGAATGACAAGGAAATCTATCATCCCATCTCTTTTAGACAATTTGAATTATTCAGGACACAATCGGAACAAGCTCTTAGAATCGACATTTTCTAGCTTTATAAGGAATGTGGCAATTCAAATTACACCTAGAGTTTACAATGAGTGTAACAATAGAATACTTTTATACATTCGATCAATTTCCAAAATGAACTGCCCTGGTGGTAAATACCATCACTCATAGATTATTTACCATAAAAAAGACATGCAAATAGACGATCAAAACATTGCCTGGCTGCCATACTCATCATTAAAGTTTTGGTAACGATGGGCAAGCAGGTGGGCTGATGGCCTTGTGACTTTAAGAGCCACATTAACATCATCACTTGTGACAGGACCAATACTTGGCAACTCTGCAGGGGATCACAAATGTCAGCAACATAAAAACAGAGGAAGACCACAACAAATGAATTTTATCTACCTTCTTCCGGTAACTGAGCTGCATTATTTTCTTCGAGCTCTGCCATTAATCTCCTCAGTGGACGCATAGCAGCCTCTTTGCAAACCAAACGAATATCGGAACCAGAATAACCTTTCGTGTTTTCAACCATAAAATCATATGAAATCTCAAGATCGCATTGCAAAGGCAAGAGTTCTTTAAACATAGATTTACGTGCTTCGGGATCCGGAAGAGGCACAAGAATCTTAAAATCTATTAAGGTCCAAGTTAACTAATTTGTCTCATGAAAAAGTTTTATACAATACTATAAAAATTGTTTCAAGTAAATGAAGGATACACGTTTCTCAAGCCGACGGAGCATGGCAGCATCTAGCTCCCATGGCAAATTTGTGGCCGCCAAGACAAAGAGCGAGATCATTTGTTTGCATCAGACCATCCATCTAAGTGGACCATCCCATATGTAGACTGGTATCATGAGTTCCACATGGATAATGGACAATATATGTTGAAAAATCAAAGAATCCTACTACAAATTAATTGCCCAATAAATAAAAAATCAACATGCACAATAAGCATCTTGGAATAATTTAAGCATTTGTTTTCTTAAGAAACAAATATTGAATTCACAATGTCTTAGCAATTGTCCAATTAATCCAGAAGCTATAACTTTATGTTTCTTGTGTGCTCATATTCTTCTACCAAGACCCAAACTGCTTTAAAGCAAGACGCATTTTTTTACAGGAAACTTGTGGATAAAGTTGAATGCCTTATTTGCCCCACAGTGGGTCGTTGAAGCCCAATGACCCACCTTCAGTCGGGTCAAAACATTTTGTTGGCAAAAACCTTTGGCCCAAATTTTGATACAAAGATTAGCACATATTTGTAACTATTCGCAAAAGGTCACATTACCTAATGACCATTCTCCAAGACATTTGACGATTAAGAACAGGTGAGGGTTGTGACTTTTGATAAGCCAGAAGAAAATCGTAGAAAACTGATTAGAAACAGATCAGTTAAGGAATTGCAGCTAAATTATTTAGAAGAAATTGAATGCATATGTCCCTAACATATATGTAAAGATGTTAACACAACAGTTTATACTTTAAGCCTATTGATCCACAAGTCAACATCCAGTAACAAGTTTAATTTTTGCAAATATTCAACAATAGCATCAGTCGATATATCAACCAATATCAAGCTCTGGCTTCTGTCATACAATTGACATCATCTTGTCGTAATATCCATCATCACATGCTCATAGTCACCAGACGCTATGGTTTTGCTTTTATTCAATAATTTATAAGAGGGGATAAATTAAATCTCTTAACTTGGTCTTTATATAACCTGGGCTGCAATCTTACTCTTTTTAGCTAGCATGATTTTGCAAGGGAGATGGATTAAAAATTATATTAAACTAAGGCTGAAGCCAAAAAGACGTACATACTTTCTGTTACTTCTACAAGAAAGGATTAGTTAATCATCTCCTAATTTTGTTTTTTGTTAAAGGTAGATGTGTTAATAAAAAGAAACGAGGTTACAAAAACAGCCTGAAGCCTGAAAACATTGAAAAACAGACTTAGCAAGGTATGCAACAAAGAGCTCTCAGTTATAAGAACAAAAAGCGCAGAGACAACAAAAGCTAAAAAGCTTTTATGTACACAGCTAGTACATCTAGAGAATAACATAGCAAGAAACTATTGAGGATAACAAAGAGAACACAGAGCAGAGGAATTTCATCAAAACATGGTTGATTTTAGCATTTCACGTCATTGAGATAGCCTTCATTTGAACTTTAGCTTGATCTCACCCGATGTGATGGTTCGGCCTCTCCCATGAGCTGTCATAGACTCATAACCTTGTGGAAACTATATCTGGATGAGATGCATAACAAGGACCTGCCACTCACTATTCTGAGCCATAGGTATTGAAACTACCACTATTATTTGACTACCTTCTCATATTTCATCTGTTGTCATGTTCACATGGGAGACGTGTCCTCTATTATTGCAACCTGGGACATTAGAGACAATGTCCTCCAGATGGTGAATCGTGCAATTCAGGAGTTCAGCAATTTGTTTGAGTATATCAATTGCTTCTTTCTGCAGATAGCTTAATTAAGTCATATAAACAATACAGTCAACCAGAATAGGGATAAGATCACCCCAGTCGTCCAAATTTGATTCAAAGTAGCTCCAGTCTACTTTCCAGTTATTGAATGGCATTGACTAAGTCCTGATAGATCCAAGCTATGTCACCCAGAGTGGTTTTGAAGCAGATATGCTAGGATGTGAAGGGGGCTGAGTTTTGATGGGTGGAAGATCAGCATGTATTAGATCATCATTGGGATTGAAAGAAATTGGACAAGATTCTCCTTGAAGGGGGAAGTCGAGGAACATAAGGGTTGTGAACACGAGTTCTTTATGGATTTGCTAGCTTCATAAGAGGAGATACTATCCTTTCATTTTAGTGCCTATGAGTAAGCTAAGAATTAAAACCAGTGAGTACTAGAATCGGGAACACCAATATGAGACTCATCCATATCCATAGCTCGTAGTTGGTGTATTGGGGATAACTTTTGGAGACCATACCTGATGCACACTGTCCACAGTATTCCCAGTGACAATGGGAACCTTGTCAATGTAAATGATTGCCTTGCCTCTGAGAGCCTGATTATGAGAATTGCAAGCCAGTGAATGGTTAGAGATCTGCCACTTTCCTTTGCTGTAAACTTCCAAACACTGAATCTGACTTATACATCAGGTGCAAATGGATGTATAAATATAATCTTTTCCTTTAGTTTGAACTCCATTGAACCTTGTGAGTTGTTTTTGATTAAGCATTATGCGAAGGCATCAATGACACGACCCAACACCAATACTGCTTTCTCTGTATTTCGCAATGCCCCTGTGGAATTTATGGGGTTAGGTGAGATAATGGAATCCATATTTTGCAAAGAAAATCATTTCAGTTTGCTTGAAACCCTAGATGCAGCCCACATAAGTCTTTGGCATCCCTTAACAAGATTCAACAGACATAGTGAAGATCAAGCATGTAAAGCTCATCGTAATTTGGTTTGAGGGGAATCCAATCTACACAGATTGGAAAACGTGAGGCCTTCACGTCACCCAACGCACATTCAATGTTTGTCCAGAACTCGACAAATTCTACATACTAGCAATGGCACATTCGAAGATACCCCGTCAATGCCTATAGGAATTGAAATTTTACATATAAAATGAGTGGTTTGCTTATGGTTTAAAATGCGTTTTTTGTTGAATTTGATTGAACTCGGATAAATTGACTTGTAAATGTAAATCTACACCAAACCAGGATGGTTGGTAAGGAACCGTAATGTCCCCAATTTCGAAAGCGAGATGTCCTAGGAGGCTTTTCATCCGTCTTAGCCTTGGTCATGCCCAAGGGGCTAGTGATGATGATGGCTATTGGGTATGGTTTGCACCTTCATTTCACTTATAGGTCATGTTTCGACGTTGGACACGTACTTTGAGGTGACTTAAGTGAAATAAGGTTGTGTGATGCTCCCCTATGGTACTTTATTATTCTATTTCTTTGTTGGGGGTAACTTAAGTGTACTTTTGGGCATAGTGGTGATAAAGTAACTTAAGTTATTTTATTATTATTCTAATTTTGTGTTGGGATAACTTAAGTGTACTTTTGGGCATAGTGGTGATAAAGTAACTTAAGTTATTTTATTATTATGTGGATTTTTCCCCAAGGAGGTCGATTAGGATTCTTTTGGGCCCTTTGTTGCAATGAAAAGTTATAAAAGGAAGCACTTAGGGGAGAAAGGGGCATTCATTCATACACTCACTCTTTTATGATATTGAAGCCGTTGTTGGTTGCATACTTTTGCTTATGGAGTAAGATCCCACAAGAACTTTAGCTTTGGTGGTGAGAGATCCACTTCTAGCTAGCAAAGCACTCTTCGGTGGTGAAATATCCTTCCTAGTATGCTAATTTGGAGCTTCATTCAAATCAAAATTATTAGAGAATTTCAAGGGTTTTCTCAGTGTCGGAGAGAGATTATTTGGTCCATACTTCAGCCATCTACAGATCAGATTATTCCCAGCGTTTGAGGCAAGCTTGGCGAATTCTCAGGAGGAGTTTCATTTAGTCTGGTCTTTATTTATTTTCAGATCTACTTAGGGTTTTGCAGCAGTGTTTTCTAGGGTTTCTGGTTGGAATTTTTCAATTTTCCAGGTTGGATCTGATTCGTTATAATTTAAATATATTGTTGTTTGAATTTCAGAATTTATAAAGATCATTTCAGCTCCTTGTGAATTTTTGGAATTTTTAGGCAGTTTCAATGATTAAATAAATAAAATAAAATCGAGAGAAATTATTTCTCTCTTGTTTACCCTTCTACATATTTTTCTAAGTTATTTGAAGCTTTTGGGTAGTATTAGAAATTATTATTCTGGAAAATACCAAAAAAATGTTTCTACATATTGTTGTCCTAAAAATCAAAAAAATAAAAATTTCAGTTCGCTGTTATTTTTATATATTTTGTGAATTTCAAGTGATATCCCACAAGGGATATTTCAATGGTATCAGAGTTGTTCCTCCAGCTTGTTTGGGTTAAAAATGGGTGACAGTGAAGATCTCAATGTGGATTTAATGAAGAAATTATTCACCAATATGGTTAAGCAACAGGAGACTACAAACCTCTATTTGAGCCAACTCACAGAGAGACTATCACAGGCAGATCTGGGTCTCAGGCGGATAGAGGAGAAAATAGTAATATGGGGCAGCAGGCTCAAAGAGGTGAAAGTGGACATTTAGGGCAGCGATCTCCCCGCTCTTTTACCAAGCCTTTGGGACTTCAAGAGCCCTCTTTCTTGAAGGATCCGGAAGCTTCACCGTGGGGGTAGAAAGTAGAAGTATTTGATGAGGAATCTTGTTAGGAGAAGTATCAGTCTTTGAGTGAGGGTTTCGGGAAAACAAGTCATTTCCAGAGTATTGCATGATGAAGATTGGTGGCAGACCCAAGATGGACCATCCGCGCGGACGAGATCTCCATTCCACACTTCGATGGTTCGAAGAAGTGTACAAGCGCAATCATGGATTCAGAAGTTGAAGACATACTTCGACTTGAATCCCATGCGCGAAGAGGATGCAATTAAATTTGCAATCCTACATCTGGAGGGAGATGCACATGACTAGTGGCATCATGATCTCATTACGCAGGGGCACATGCATATTGATACATATGTGCATTTTACATAGAGGCTGATGAGCAGGTTTGGCAGGAGGGATCCTGATAGGTACTTCAAAGAATTGACTCACTTGAAGAAGTGCATGTGTTCTTTGGATGGTTACATTCATGGATTTTCGAGGCTTTCGGTTATGTTCCTGATGTTTCAAAGATAAGATTGACTTCTCTCTCCATAGTAGGTTTGGCAGATGCACTAGCGAGGTTTGTGAAGGCATTTGAGCCTTCTTCATTGCATGATGCTATTAGGAGAGTCCGGGATTTGGAGTTAGCCACTCCAAAGTTGAGGTTTCCACCTCGAGTTCAGCAAAAGGAACCTCCATCTAGACCGGATGAGCTTCAGCAGAAGGAACCTACACCTAGGTAAGATGTGGCTAAGAAGCCATTCACTTCCCAAAAGCTTAGAGATGAGTTGAGGTGAAAGAAACTATGTTTCGATTTTCGTACACCTTGGGCTCCAGGGTATGATCGCACAGGAAAAGGAAAGACCCAATTCATTGAGGTCTTTGAAGAGAGTGAGGGTGACAGAGATGAGTTAGAGACCCACGAGATGGATGCTGGAGATGGAGTTGCATTGGACAGTGTTGATGTGGAGCAGGAGGATGAGACTTTTCCTCAAGAGATTATAGCTACATTGTCTAGTACTCGATGTACAAGGCATTCAGGGTTAGAGGAGTTATACAAGGTCAGCGTGTTGTGGTACTCATTAATAATAGAGCTACCCACAACTTCATTGATGCATCCTTGGTTGAGAGGCAAGGTCTACAGACAGAAGACTTTGAGGGCTTCAACATTGTTGTAGCCAATGGAGAGTATATGAGATGCACATGGAGAGTTCCACGTTGAGCATCACTATGGGTAACTACACAGTTACCGATGATTTCCACATTGTTGGTATGGGAGTGACCAACATAGTGTTGGGAGTGCAGTGGCTTCACTCTCTTGGTGAGTTTTGGACTAACTTTCAAATGATGGAGCTAAAGTTTAAGTCCGAAGGAAGGAATGTAATCTTGAGAGGCTTATCTACAGGAGCACCTAGAGTGGTTACAACCAAGGGGATGAAGAGGACTTTCCGGCACGATGAGGTGTTTTACTATTGTGGGCGATGTGGAGTTCAATGGATATGGGTGTGACTAGTAGTGTTGCACATGAGACAGTTACAAAGATTAGGGTTACGAGTTCAGATCATCCGAGTTTATCATTATGTTGATTATCTGAGGTTTTGGTAGATTGGAGATCTCATTTGCTTGTTGAGTACTCCAAGAACCGACACACTTGTGAGATTCTAGATGGTCACACACAGGATGACAGCTACAGATTGGAGGACAAGATCTTTTATCAGGGCAGATTGTACCTTCTGTCAGATTCATGGTTGAGGATGGAGATATTGTGACATGTGCATTGTTCTTCCATGATTGGACACTTGAGCTTCGATGAGACCTACAAGTTCATATGGGAGAGGTTCAGATGGCATGGGTTGAGGGAGGATATCCTCAACTTTATACAGGGATGTGTGGTTTGTCGTCATGATAAATCGAAGTATACAGGTTCATCATTTCCTAAGTCGACATGGGATAGCACTCCTATGTATTTTATTGCTTCTATGCATGGTGAGCACTTCACCCATGTGCTAGTTCATTGAGGGATGGAATTGACTCAATTACCTAGTTATTCAATAGGTTCACATTCATCACAGGAGGTGAACTATGTAGAGTTGATATTGTTGGTTGACCATTTACTGGAGACTTGGGATTTTTCCCCACGGGACACATTGAGACACATTATGAGGAGCCTTGCTCTCACACGAGTGTGGGTCATGTGGGAGAGTTGGCACGCTTTGTGCTTATACGGGTTGTTTCACTGAGTTGATCCAGGGGGATGCTTTATAGGATCCAGAGTGGATTTTCGTACCAATGGGTTAGCGAAGAGGCGGTGATTGTGAGTGATCACATGATGGTAGCTTCACATTGGCAGGGACTAGATAGATTGGCAATTTCAGTGTGGGTACCAGTGGAGAGTTGGTGTGGGCATCATACTACTTCAGGGGCAACATTGTTCTCTACATGGCATGGAGAGCATGATGACTACATGAGGTGTCTTGGTTACTTCGGATCACACCGATCTTTGGTTGACTGCAGGGTGAGGTGGAGAAACATATTTTGTGACTAACACCTAGTAGTTCCAAAACAAAGTTAACTAAACAAGAACATCAAGATAAGAGCTTATAAAACTAACTTCTAAGTGCATGCAACATGAATGAAACAAACTAACATGCTAAGTCATTTTACTCTTTAGATTGCTAACATAAAATGAACCTATTTAGATCTAAAGCAATCAAAGTGGTTTGTTGTTTTGCTTCAAGATGGTGAAAGGATCTCTCTAAACAATGGCTACAAGGCCATGTTAGATATTCTCTACTAACCAAACATGAAGAATGGATGCAAGGTGAGCAAGCTATTCCAACAATGGAAGTAAGGCTCAAGATCATATGTCTATAGCTTTGGCTAATACAAATGAGGTGTGGTGTAAGGTGTAAAATTGAAAGGGATGCCTTAGGCTTGTATTTATAGATTTCCATTTGGGAAAGTTTAGAATCCTAGTGCATGTGGGACAAAAAGGTAAAGCCAAAATAGACTTTTACAAGTCAATGCACTTTTTGATTAGATTAGGAGCTAATTAATCTTTTAGGATTAATTAAGGATCCTAAGTAGGCTTAGGAAGCTTTCTGAGAGCATCGAAAGGGGTTTGGATAGATTTTGGAAGTTTGGAAGTGAGATTTAGCCAATAAGAAGGTTTATTGGTTAAATGCAAGATTAGAGGCTTAATTAACATATAATTAGCTAATTAAGAGGATTATCACTAATCAAAATGTCGTTAATTGGCATCCTGAGTGAATTAGAAGCATAGTTAGATAATGAAGTGTCGTTATTTGACAAAGTGAGAGGGAGTGAAGATCGTTAGTGTAATTTAAGTATTAAATTGCTTTGTAATGAAATTTTAGGTGTCTACATTTTGCCCCTCTTTGGGGTGGCGTAAGCGATGCCACTTCAAAGATAGTAGAACAAATATACAAGTAAATTTTGAAGGGGTAGAAGAAAAATTAGTAGAATGAAGGATGCCCCCTCGAGTGTCGATGGGGTGATGAAAAGAGGTCGATCGACGATCGAAAAGATGAAGAGAAAGGCCAAAGTGGGGGAAAATCCCATTGCAATGGGAGAGACAGACAATGATATACCGAATATCGATATAGAGTAGAGATGCGGGCATCGATCCCCTGCATAATACCAAGTATAAACTCTTTTGTTGAAAAGTTCATGGGGGTATTGTTGTGAAGTGCAAGATATGATTTTCTTAACAGATATGTAGAAATGATTTGTAGCAGGTGATCCCTATTGCCCCAAGTGAGTTGGAAGAATAGTGTAGATAGAAGAGAATGATATGGAAGAAAATGAAGATGAAGAGAATGGAAATAGCTTGCATCCAACTAATGTAAACAACTTTATTTCATCATATTGCTAATGATCTACATCATCGGTCCTTTATTAAAATGTATGCATACAACAAAAATGTGTAAGATAACATGAAAAGCTATAATACTAACATTTGTTCATTGCTAAAAAAATGCTTAACTCAATGCAACATACATAATGCAATGCAATATGAGAAAGTAAACAAGCTAACCTAATAGGAAAACAAGTACAAACACACATACTCAAACAAACAATGTTCAAGATAGTTACACAATGTTTTGTTATCAAGCTTCGATTTGACTGTGTGAATTAACGACAAGGGTTAATGATGGTGCCCCAAGAAAGGATACATGCGAGGGGAATATATGGAGGACACAGGGGTCCCATGGAAAAATAATCATGCACTATGATACTACCCCAAGCAACACGTTTGTGCAAGGGAAAACAAACATAGTAAGCAAACCAACTTTTGTTAATGGAAGGTAGATCCAAATGATCGTGAGTCGCACACAAGAACATGAGAATCCAAAGAGAGATGTTTTGTAGGATGATTTTCAGATGTTTGAGTACGATGCATGTGATACAAGCTTCAATTTGTGCATGTGCATGTTGTTACCGATTTTTTTATTTATGTGATGTTTTCAAATTTTTAGGATTTTTGTGAAAGTTTTATATTGTTTTTGAGTTTTTTGATGGAAACATATTTGAATGTTTTGATTTTTCCAACTAACATATTTGAATGTTTTGGGATTTTCAAAAGTTATATGAATGTTTTTGTGATTTTCTAAACATTTTTGAATGTTTTTTGTATTTTTGAAAGTTTTCCAAAACTATGTACATGAAAGGGAAAGGGAACATGGATGCCCCCAACGATAGATGGGATGTACAAGGGAAGAATGCCACATATGTTCAAGATAGTGAAGATGAAGATTTTTGCCCCCAACGTTAGATGGGAATATACAAAGGCAAACCTCTTCACATATATATAAAGGATATGTTGGATCAAGGCCAATATGGATAGGTTCAACATGATGATGAACACAAACCAATGAAGTGCCAAGAAGGAGCAAAAGCCCCCAAAGTGTAAGTTGGCCAAGAAAACAAATGATAGAAAAGAAGTAGAAGATTTTTATTGAAAGAAGGGACAAAGTTTCCCTAAACATGGAAAAAAGGAAATCTTATACACATGGATGTTTGAATGAAAGCAAGAAAAAATGTGAATGTTATGAAAGGATATGGAAAATGTAGCTAGAAGCCTTGCAATGAAAAAGTGATTAGCCAAAGGCACAAATCGTGAGACAAGATATGGACTAAAGTAAGAGTTTGAACAAGGTCAAAAAAAAAAGACACTTGGTAACATACTAATCTTGTTTTCTCATAGAGATCCAGTGTGTGCACGTGGAAATTTATTACCTCTTGGAGGGAAGATTTGATAGAAAACAAGTGAAAAACACCTAGCCAATGTGTAGGAATGATTTATTTTGAAAGTTGATTTGTGAATGGATGGTGGAAGGAGAGCCATACATTTATCGCTGCCACCAGGCATCCATAGCCTCAATGGAGATGTATTTGATTCTAATCACAACATTCTCTACTACCAATCAAGCATCCATAGCCCCGGTAGAGATATTGGAAATACCCCAAGAGAGAGTTATATATCAATTTGCTTTTTGATTTTGATTTTGATTGATTTTTTTTTTTTAAAATTTTATTTCAGCTCTCTTGATTGTTTTGACAAGGGGTTAAGAACCACTTATGGCTTGATGGAAGGATGTGGAAGTGATTGTGATGATGACATTGGCTAGTGTCAACAAATATATCCAAAATTTCTTCACAAAAAGTTTATTAGATGATGATGTGATAGGATCTCTAAGAGGTCAATCATTCTTTAATTTACCAAGGTGATAAAAGACCAAGGTCAAATGGATACCATAGAGATAAATGTCACAAAATGTGTGTGAATAGACTAACCAAAATATCATCGAAGGGATGAAAATGGTGGATGACTTGCAGAGGATGAAAGAAAGGGAAGAAAAACATCATCCATGTGTATGCAATACCTGATTGCAATGTTTGATCTTTGTACCTTTTTTTTTTTAATAATTTTTAATGTTTTTTTGTTTTTTTGTATTTTTTTTTTTTTTTAGATTTTTTTTATTTTTGGGAAATTGGGATCAACAATGTCACTCTCATGATAAGATCCAACAACAATGTTTGTGATTTCCTTGATAAGGGAGATTAGTGTGTTTTCTTATCAAGAGTCATATTATCTCCGATCTCGATGATCGTGGTGAGCTCATACTCAACAAATGATTGTGATTTATCTTGAAACATGGATTTCGTATGTGGGAGCTTGAGTTCCCTATCCATAGGTTTATGCACTTTACATGCCATACTTGATGGTTGTGTTGGTGTGCATTCTTGAATCATGTTTGATTCTAAACTTTATGATTGTTTAAATTGTTGGGAGCTTTGGAGCTCTTGGAATTTTTGATCTTGAGCTTGATGAAGAAACCATTTGGGTTTCTTATAAGCTAATGTGTGACTTGTTTGATCCCGAGAAGTGGGAGAAGAAAGTGGATGTTTATGATTGATGATAGGAATGGTAGAGATGATGGTGGGCTTGCCACTATTATTTATAGAAGGATGATATGATGAACGAGGAGGATACGGTCCAAGAATTGAAGAGGATGGGCTACCAGGAGGTGAGCCATAGATAGAAGATGAAGGCTACTAGGATGTGGCCCCAAGATGGAAGAACAAGGGCTACCTGGAGGTGAACCAAAAATAGAAGAAAAGGGGGCTACTATGAGGGTGGCCCAAGTATAGAAGATAATGGGCTACCAGGAGGTGTCCCATAGATAGAAGACAAAGGACTACCCGAAGGTGTCCCATAAATAGAAAGAAGATGGATGGACTACTAGGATGGTCCAAGAATAGAAGATAATGGGTTACCAGGAGGTGACCCAAGTATAGAAGATGATGGGCTACCAGGAGGTGACCCAAGAATAGAAGATGATGGGCTACTTAAGAGACACACATAGAAGATGAAGGGATACCAGGAGGTGGCCCACATATAGAAAAGAGATGATGAGCTACTAGGAGGTGGCCCACACATAGAAGAAGATGATGAGCTACCAAGAGGTGACCCACACATAGAAGAAGATGATGGTGTGACCCAAGGTGTGATTGTGATTGAGGAATCTTGATGTGTAAAGAATGATTGGGTAATGAGAAGATGGGCCATGGATCTATGCTAGACTCAGGCATTTCATCATGCAATGAAGAATGTGAAGATGGAGGTGTAAGAGGAGGATCAATTTTGATGATCCGAGGATCTTCCATGGTCTCTGAAAAGGAATCAACCTCTTCCCCACAATATGTGAACGCATTGAGGTCTAAAGAGAAACCTTGCTCATGGTCTTCTAGAGGAATGTCATCATGTGTAACCCCATGAATTCTTTGATCGCTTCTTCATTCTGAAAGAAATCGATCGGTATGGGTTGTTTTTTTTTCATGACCATAGAGGTTGATTAGAAGAAAGGGGTCTCCAACTAGTGTGGAAGATCTAGAAGATGTTTGATGATGTAGATGAGGGAAAGGTTTGACCTTATTGTGTCCACAAAGGAATGGATAGTGCATGAAAAGATATCTTAGCACATCATTTCTTGTGAATGGTTTGACATGGACACAAACATTGATCTTTAGAAGATGGATGAATATAGAATAAGGAATGATCAAAATGACTTAGGGGCCAAAGAGGAATTGGATTTTGATTGATAGAAGAAGATGACTCAAGAGATGAAGTAGAATTTGATTGAGATGTCTTGTGAGTGGAAGAAGATGGCATTGGTTTACCTATAAGATGATATAGTGTTGGTAAACAAATAGGATTGTGTAGAAAGTCCATAGATTGTGACGTAGGAGTCGACTTGGATGATTGATTATAAGGACTTTGAATCACATGAATCTTCAAAGGAGGAAGACTTTGTTGAGGTGACTGATAAAGTGGGTCCTATGAGAGAAAGGGAGGACCTCGACTTAGGAGTCGAATTAGAGGAATCTGAATAATAGTTTGGATAGAAGCATCAAAAGATTGAGAGGAATCAAAAGAATAGTTTGGATTAGAAAGCATCAGAACACTAAGAGGCATCAGAAGAAAATTTGGATTAGAAGCATCAGAATAATGAGAGGCATCAAGAAGAATAATTTGGATTGGAAGCCTCAAGAATCATACCTGACTATGAGATGAAGGTGGGGAACAGGGTAACCAAACGGTTTTTCTAGCGTGAGGAACCAACCGAGGTTTAGTCATGATGGGAATATTTTGATGTGAAGGCCTAAACCTTGGTTCCCTATTGTCATTAGTGTGAGGAAACCTACATGATAGTTCAGTCATTGTTGGCGTTGTTTAGGTACAAATGCCTAGACCTAGATAGTGTGATTGAACTCCTTCAAAGGGAAGGAAGTTCCATGTCGATTCGGGAAGCATAATAACATCCAACTAGACATTTGGAAGATATGGGGATGCTCATGTGATTTTCAAAAGGAATCTAAGGAAAATAGACATTGTAATTTTTGACAATCTAACAAGGTTTGGACAACAAGTTTGCAAGTGTAAGTGTCAAAATGATTGATCAAAATTCTAGCAACACCAAGGCTACAAAGGTTTCATTTAATGTGTTCAAGCATATAAAAAAACCTAAGTAACATGTGTGAAAATTGTCAAGGTCATAAAATAAGAATGTCAACAATGGTGAATCAATGGATCAAAGGATTGTCCTAGAAAACAAGTTTTCAAGATAGGTAATCACAAGGAACAATCACAAGTTTTGGTAAACCAATCAATCAACAAGGAACTACTCCCTATGCAAATGTTTTGTTCAAAGGTAGTTGACGTAAGATGATCAACTCAATGTCAATACTTAAGTCAAGTTTAAGATAAACAAGGTGTAAGTATTAACAAGGGGTTGATGTGACTTCCAATCAAAGTATACTATAACTCATTTAAATACAAAACAAGGCCTAAATCTCAAAAAAGTGGGAGTTACAAGTGTGAGCAATGCAACAATACCACTTGGATACGTTAACCAAGATTTTGAAAAAAGTAAGATATTAGTATCAAAATAGTATTGATACGATGCTAAAAAAGTAACAACAACACCTTTCAAGGTTTGAGGTAATGTTTGAAAATAAACAAGGCCAAAGTATGCCAAGGAATTGTTAGGATGCGAGTAGTGTAATGGTACAATCTAAACACTTAGATCAAGTTTACAAGAAACAAGACGTAAGTATCGAAATTGTATCAAGGTGATATGAACAATGTAACACTTTAAAGGAAATCAATGATGAATCAAGCCTAGCTATGATGATAATGTGTCTCAATATGGGTTTGAGACAAAGGGCCTACTAGAACATGAAGACGTACCATTCACACTTTCAACACTTGCATTTCGACATTGCAACCTAGTCATGCAAGTAGACTAAAAAAGTGGTGGACACGATTATTTCTAGTGGTATCCATGTGTGTTTTTCTTTTGTCCCAAAATGGGCAACAAGAAGACAAAGGAGTAGATCAAATGGGGTTGAAAAATACTTAGCTTCACTTTGGAAAAGTTTTTCACCTCGTCTTATGGATGAGAAAAACTAAGACAAAGTAATGCTTCACAAATTTCGTGATGAATGACGCTTAGTTCAAACTTTGATGGACTCTCCCTTGTTCGAATAACAAGGTTTTGACTCCAAAAAGTTCTTACTTTGAGAAAATCTCTATAAAACATGATTGGTTTGAGTCGGTCAAGTTGGCCTCAAGATGAAATGGCTTCCTATTTGTTTCTCTCAACTAGGTGTCACAAATTATCTCTGTGAGCTCGGTTTCCAAGGAAGTCACAATGACTAAACCTTGGAGTATCCCGACTTTACTTTACCCCTTTGATACAATGAGAAATAAATGTTCAATTGTATTTTCACTGGGGTCGCAATAAAGATAACTTTGATGCTAAATCTCACAAGTGTATACTAGTCAAGTGGTAAGTGAGTGCTTCCCATTTCATCCACAAGGTTCCCTCTTGCGTGGACTACTTTGGGGTTCCTAGGAGCATCCCTCTTGTTATCTTAAGGCTTATGCCAAAGGGTTTCTCCTAGTTCAAAGTGGATGAGGTATACTCTTAACCGAAACCTACATATACAATGTTTTGAATGTGGTGTGTTTTTCTTATTTTCGAACTTAATGTGGTTTGTTTGCACACCGTTTTGGCAACCTACAACAAATGTGTTAGTTTTTGTTTAGATCCCGATTCTTTTTCACAAGCGTATTCTTGGTCCTTCATGCAAAGATTAGTAGTTCTCAAATGATCAAAACATCATAAAAAGAGGATAAAACATTGTTTCTGATTCTCAAGATCATCCTAAGACACACGAGAAGAGCATACACAACGAGGAATCCTACTATATTGAGAAATGGAAAACTTTAACCTAAGTGCATAAGCAATTATTTTTAACCAAGTTGTTTTTTTTCCCTTAAGCTTAATGAAATGTTTTGAAAGCATAAGAAAGGTATAGAATCATTTTTGATTCCCAAGATCACCTAGAAGGTGCGAGGGAAGAGCATACGTGATCTATCCTTATAAATGAAAATGCAACATTCATTAACTTATCCAAACAAATTAGCACAAAGCATGATCAATATATATGACAAATCAATAGTTAGCCTTTAAAAACCCTGCAAGATGTTAGAAATATCAAAGACCAAATTTTACAAAGCATTTAGACATGTTAGAAATGACTAGTTTTCTAATAAAGGAAACCATAAATTTGACAAATATCCTATCACTTAAGTAAAAATCTAATCTTATGTTTCCTTATAATTGATTATTTCACTTTGAAAATACCTTTTCAACGCCAAAAGCGTATGGAGTCAGTTTGCAAGTTTGGGAAAAAAAAATATAGGTTATGCACAATTATATGCACCATGAGAGCATGTGTGCCCAAAATGTATGCACATGCCCCAACATATCATGACATATGTGCCCCCTTTGCATAACATATGTCAAAAATCTTTAGCATACACATTAGCAAACCCATAGAAAAAAATATGTACTAGGCAATAAGTGAAGCATATGAGCGCATATGTGCCCTTAATAGTGCATAGAAGCGTATGTGCCAATGCTAACGTGAGCGTATAGCATGAGCATGCCCTTTAGAGTGTATGTGTGCTCTTCTTTGTAGATCACTAAAATATGGATTTTTGCAAAAATGTCAAAAATCTCAAAACTTTAGTAATTTTTTTCAAAATTTTAGACAACACTAACCTCCTTGATCTCTACAAAGAGCATAAAACCCAAGCAATTCTAACTAAACTAGTTAAGAAAGTCCTATGTTTAACCAAAAAATGGAAAAGAGGGTTAGCCAAAAACTTGAAACAAACAAAGCTTGAATTTAAAAGACAAAGGACTAAGGTCCCCCATAGCATGCCAAATGTATGCATGCAAAGCTAACTAAGTCATATGAATTGAAACTAACACCTAGTAGTTCAAAACAAAGCTAACTAAACAAGAACATCAAGATAAGAGCTTATAAAACTAACTTCTAAGTGCATACAAAATGAATGAAACAAACTAACATACTAAGTCATTTTACTCTTTAGATTGCTAATATAAACATGAACCTATTTAGATCCTAAAGCAATCAAATTGGTTTGTTGTTTTTCTTCAAATGGTGAAAGATCTCTCTAAAAAATGGCTACAAGGCCATGTTTAGATATTCTCTCTACTAACCAAACATGAAGAATGGATGCAAGGTGAGCAAGCTATTCCAACAATGGAAGTAAGGCTCAAGATCATAAATTTTATAGCTTTAGCTAATACAAAATGATGGTGTGGTGTAAGGTGTAAAATTGAAAGGGATGCCTTAGGCTTGTATTTATAGGTTTCCATTTGGGAAAGTTTAGAATCCTAGTGCATGTGGGACAAAAGGTAAAGCCAAAATAGAATTTTACAAGTCAATGCACTTTTTGATTAGATTAGGAGCTAATTAATCTTTTAGGATTAATTAAGGATCCTAAGTAGGCTTAGGAAGCTTTTTGAGAGCATCGAAAGGGGTTTGATAGATTTTGGAAGTTCTGGAAGGGATTTAGCCAATAAGAAGGTTTATTGGTTAAATGCAAGATTAGAGGCTTAATTAACATATAATTAGCTAATTAAGAGGATTATCACTAATCAAAATGTCGTTAATTATTCTATTTCTTTGTTGGGGTAACTTAAGTGTACTTTTGGGCATAGTGGTGATTAAGTAACTTCAATTATTTTACTATTATTCTAATTTTGTGTTGGGATAACTTAAGTGTACTTTTGGCATAGTGGTGATAAAGTAACTTAAGTTATTTTATTATTATGTGGATTTTTCCCCAAGGAGGTCAATTAGGGTTCTTTTGGGCCCTTTGTTACAATGAAAAGTTATAAAAGAAAGCACTTGGGGAGAAAGGGGCATTCATTCATACACTCACTCTTTTATGATATTGAAGCCATTGTTGGTTGCATACTTTTTGCTTGTGGAGTAAGATCCCACAGAACCCTAGCTTCGGTGGTGAGAGATCCACTCCTAGCTAGCAGAGCACTCTTCGGTGGTGAAAGATCCTCCCTAGTTTGCTAATTTGGAGCTTCATTCAGATCAGAATTATCAAATAATTTCAAGGGTTTGCTCAGTGTCGGAGAGAGATTATTTGGTCCATACTTCAGCCATCTACAGATCAGATTATTCCCAGCGTTTGAGGCAAGCTTGGCGAATTCCCAAGAGGAGTTTCATTTAGTTTGGGCTTTATTTATTTTCAGATCTACTTACTTAGGGTTTTGCAGCAGTGTTTTCTAGGGTTTTTGGTTGGAGTTTTTCAGTTTTCCAAGTTGGATCTGATTCGTTATGATTTAAATATATTGTTGTCCGAATTTCAGAATTTATAAAGATCATTTCAGCTCCTTGTGAATTTTTGGAATTTTTAGGCAGTTTCAGCAGTTAAAATAAATAAATAAAATCAGATCTGAGAGATAAAAATTATTTCTCTTGTTTACTATTCTACATATTTTTCTAAGTTATTTGAAGCTTCTGGGTAGTGTTAGAAATTATTATTCTGGAAAATACAAATTTTTCTTTGTTTCTGCATATTGCTGTCCTAAAAATAAGAAAAATCAGAATTTCAGTTCGTTGTTATTTTTATATATTTTGTGAATTTCAAGTGATATCCCACAAGGGATATTTCAGGAACTCACAATTTTTTATTTATTGTAGTCCCTCTCTAGCGTAGGTTTTAAGCTTGTTTGGCATAGAACATGCCATTTGCCCGTTTGTGGATTTGAACTTGGATCAAGGGGAAACAGCTCTTGGAAACCTTGGAATCTGTTAGATTGACTAGGGGAACCTGGAAACCTTGGAAGAAATGTTAGATTGACTGCCATGTAGAACACGCGTAATGTAATTAAGGATGGACGGTTCTGTTGGTAGTTGAATTAAAAGCTATGGCATCAGCCATCTATCTGCATGCCTAATAATCAGATCTCGATTTTATGAATGATAGAGATGTATAATTTGAAACATGTCCAAATCTGGTTATTAAAATGGTATCTGTTAAGTTGTGACTGCCTTTTAGCGTTGATGTGGTATTATGGCTACAGATCATGCTTGAACCCCTAACAAGTATTGAATAGGTTTTATGTGAATGCAAGGAGATTATATCCTACGTTAGCCTAGAATACTTATATGAACAAGTCCTGATAAATAACATGTTTTTCTTTCTTTTGTTGTAGTTTCCATCAAACATTGCACACACTTGCCAGATGGCATCAAACATGTCAACTTGTAGGCAAGTGCAACTCCATGAGTTATTCAGTAGATTGAATGAAAATAAGGTTCAAAACCCATCCACATGGAAACAATAGAATCTTGGTTACACATAAAATCTTATTTAAACAAAGGAAACATCCTTCTCAAGGAAGGTTCCAAATATACAAGCATGTACTCCACATCAGATACACACTCATCTTAAGCATCAATGACAATAGTTGTCACCAGATCAGGAGCATAGCAACACAGACTGCAACATTCTTCTCCAAATTGAGACCTGGACCTGGTAGAGTCGCCGGAGTGACCCAAGTGATAACATGGCCAAACAGATCAAAGGAAAAACCTAGCATAACAACATTGAAAAGCACTGCTTCATCTCCAATTCCTTGCATATGAACAAAATACACTGAAAATAATAAAAATATCTCTACTCAATCCAAACAAAAGCTTCAACTACACTAACTTCCAAGCCCCAAACACATAAAGCAGCGATCCAGATAAATGGTCAAAAATGTCATCCTGCGGAAACCTTAGAAGCGTGTACTCCACATCAGATACGTGCTTGTCCTAAGCAGCAACAACAATAGCTGTCACCAGATGAGGATCATAGCAACACAAATATTGTAACATTCTTCTCCAAATAGAGACATGGACCTGGTGCAGGCGCTTCAGAGTGACGCAAGCGACAACATGGCCAAACAAATCAAGGAAAACCTAGAAAAAAACATTGAAAAGCACTACTTCGTCTCCAATTCCTCGCATATGAGTAAAATCCACTGAATACATCTAATAAAACATACTAAAAATATCTCTATTCAACCAAAAACAAGCTTCAACTACACTAATTTCCAAGTCCAAAACACATAATGCAGCGATCAAGATAAATAACCAAAAATGTTGTCTTGCAGAAACCTCAGATGCAAAATTAAATACCTTTGGGAAAATACAAAAGCCTAATCTTTCCTAGCAGAGGAGCAGTGCTGCTCTCATCTTCACGAGTGGCAACCTTGTCAGTGCTCGGCTCGTCATCCTCCATCTTCTCCTCTTTTTATCTCCCGTAAACTGATGGAATCCTCAAGAGCTACGCTGCCAGGATACGGGTACGAGTATCGGTACGGGTATGGGTATGATACGCAGATACATCAATTTTAAAAAACCCTTGGATACGATACGTCTTGGATACATCCGTACATATATATTAAAAATTAAAATATATATATATATATATATATATATATATATATATGTATATTTTTATGTACATCTACTCATTTTTAGTCCATAAAAACTGAAATAGTAATACAAAACTTGAATCAATGTTCAAAACATTCAATATACTTAAGACTTTGCATTTTTATTGATCATGTGGCTGCCATACATATGATATACGAATATCATGTCAACATGAATACGAACAAAACTTGAAATTTGAAAAATATACTAGGATCCATGTTCAAATTTTCAAAACATACAAAATGAGTGAGGGTGTATTATTTTATTCATTTAGTTTTTAGGGTTCGGTTTTAGGGAATAGAAAAGTCAAAAAATTAAAAAAATGAATTAAAACTTTAAAAGATACAGATATGTGCTGATACGGATATGGATACGTACGAGATGCGTATGGAAACCTCCTGGATATGTGCCCATGTATCCGTGGCGTATCCGGCGATCCGTGGACGTATCAGGGAGGTTTCGTACATATCCCGTATGTATCCATATCCGTATCAGCACATATCTGTATATGATACGTATCAGGGGGGATTCGTGGAAGGGTTGGGCATATCCTGGCAACGTAGCACAACAGTCAATGCAATTCAAATCAATGTCAGGCAAACCCCAATCTAACCCTCCCTCGGGCAAAATAAAGTCCTTTTCCCTATTAATATTAGTGTTAGTGTTTCTTTTCAAAGTCCTAGGCTGGGCCTCAGCCTTCTTTGCAACAGCCTTATCTTCATTGGCTTCGGCAGCCCTTGTACAGACATGATTACAAGTTACAACAGGCTCCAACTGACCGTTAGGGTTAGTAATATTATTAGGGTTTTCAGGGTTTCGGATACAGTAATGGCTTCTTGCTCTGCCTGGGCACAGCCCTTGCACACTCCAGTGTGCATTACAGGCACCCTCCAGCCATACACTTTCCCTTCCCTTCTCCTACCCCACCCCAAATTACCCCTCATATCTTTTCTCACCCTTTCCAAATCTAATCACCATTATAATTCTAAAAAGAAAAAGAAAAATATATAAAGCCCTCCTTCCTGTTGCAAATCCTAGCTACCATTATGATACACAACTGCACTTTCAAAGCAAAACAATAATATCAAATTCAATGAAACCTAACATTGGTTTACAGACTGGATGTGAAATTTTTATGTCCATGAACATGAAAGAGGGAAAAAAGTAAAACTGTATCAGATTTGCACTAAAAATGACTGTAAAAAGAGGAGTTTTCTACAATTTTTTCGGGAAATAGCAGGAACTTTTGTGGATCCAACAGCTGCCATCGAGATTTTTGCCAAACAGTGTCCGTGCAATCAACTCTCATGGCCTTTTTTTTTCCTCCATCCATGCCAATAGCTCATTACAAACAAAAGCCCCTGCCGTGTTTAAGACAGATCCACATGCAACTGTGTCAGTCCATCACTTACCCACGGAGGCCCCTCCCTGCAGGCCGCGGAATCACCAATCCCAGCTCTGCTTTGTATCCTCACCTCCGCAATCCCCTCAATCTGGCTTGTGTATAAAGCCTGTAATCTTGAGATTTTGTGTCCAAAGAAAGCCTTCCACAACTGACTGCCTTAACATCTTTGGAAAGAGAAGGTAACTGAACCATGCAACTTGAATTTCTTATCCCATCAAACGCTGTCTACTATTTTCAATGCTTTCCTTGTTTGTGTTTGGTACATTTTCTTGCATCCCATAATAAATGCCACCACTATTTCAACAGAGTCCCCACTGTTCATGAAAGATAGCTGTCTCTCACTATAGATCGACGAAGCCATGAACAGCAAAGATGGTTCTGATGGTCGTCCAAAATTGAAAAAAAAAAAAAAAAATACCAAGAAATATGCAGTTTCATTGATCAGGAGATTCTGGACTGTTTTACACAATAGCAGCTCAGTTGCTTTCATTGTAAAGAAATGCCTATCAGCGTAATAAAGCAAACTACAACTGTTACGCTCCCATTGTAATTTATGAGTCCTTTTTCGCCATGTAGATCTTCTCAAATTCATGGAAATATCTGCTAATAGTTATTTGGAGAGAATCTCCATCTTAAAAATGTTGCCAATGTGTAGGTTTGTACTCTTACCAAGTGGCAGCAAATGGAAGAATGACCAGGCTGTTTTCTTTGCTATTAGTTGTTTTCTCCATATTTAGGTGGGTGAAAAGATAAATGGTAAACCAGCTAAGATGCAAAGCCACTCAATAAGAGACTTAGTACATGTGCATGGACAAGTTAAAAAGCTATCAGGCCAAAGGTTAAAAACTAAAAGATGAGGTGTGATAAAGAACCATGCACTAGGTATCCAAATATTCATAAATGTATTGCAAGTAGGTGTGGGGAGGGGGAAAACATTATGAGCAAAGGAAGAAAATAGGAATGTATCGTAATAATGTGAGTGAATATGATCAGACTTATGCATGTGAGTCTACAGTTCCTAGCTCGGGGAGGAACTCTCACTTTCTCTCTGACTCCAAGAGATATTAGATATGACAACATGAAACTAGTTCGTAGCTCTTTTGGAGGGTAGGGAGCTCATGCTAAAACCACGATAGGTTTCATTTGAGGAGGTAAATTGGAGTTACCCAAAAACAAACAACACTCTTGGTTCCCCGGATCCATAAAAGCAAGATTGATCATCCTTTCAGTCACCTTTTTCGTTGACAAGGTTGACACTGAAGAACAACTTCCATAACCCTAAGAAGGTTTTGCCTAATCTGGCTTGCCATACATTTCCATTGCCAATGACCACCTGCCAGTGAATTGCCCTTCGATAGCCATCTTTGCGGATGATATTTAGAATTATTTTAGAGCCCCCTCAGTCAACTGCCTTTTGTAGATCTGTATGCAGGGCAATGAACTCAGCAATCATCTCCTAATTTGGTCATCAGATAACCTTTGTTGCTACCTTGATCTGTTTAACCGATATGATATTTTGGGGAAGGAGGGTAAAGATTATCTTAAACTAAACCTGAAGCCAAAAAAATGCAGATGATTTCCATTATTTCACTGTACTGATTGTCTGGCACATTGAGACTGTAGAATGAGCATGCTTACATAATCACAGACATATGCAAGAAACAAACCAAATAGATACCAAATGTCTTGGATGGTGTTAACCAACAAAACAAAAAATTTCGATAAAAGAAAAAACCAACTTTTGGCCTTCATGATGGAGAATGATTTGCAATTGGACATTTCAAGGAGTTCAAGCAGAAGGAGAAATCCTTTCAGCCTCCTTTGATAAGGTTGTGCATTCCTTAGAGCCAGAACAATGTTGGGGAGAAGCATATTATTTTCATTGTAAGGTTCTGATGAAGCCTGTAAATAATTATCATTGACTTTTAAACACTAATAGAAGCTATTGTCTGGATGGGATAGCACCTGCAGTTGCTTGAGACCTTCTTTAGAATGTATCGAATTCTCTCTGTGAGGATGCTTTTGAGCCTTGATTTCTTTTGTAAGAGGAACAATAGGTTCCACCTTTGACAGCTTTAAAGAGATACTGGTAAGGAGAGTTCCCACAACCCAAATTTGTTAACAATTTTTCAGAAACTATATCAGCAGCAGAAGACTTAGTAATGGATGGTGTCAGATTTGAGGACAAACTTATTAAGAACTGTGTGCTTTCAGAAGAACACTATTTGTATCCCTTTTTTCCCTGTTAAATTGATTTTGGAACTCCTCTTGGAAAGATGCCCATGGTCACAAGAAGCTTTACATCAAAAAAGGTAATGGTCATAATCCAATGTCTATTCCTTAACATGTTCCATATTCTTCAAGCATGTTTTGTTTATGAGAGGCTATTCAAGATATATATAGCCATAAATTCAAGCATATGTAACAACTTTCCTTCAGGATAAAATCTTAGCACAGAACATAGTTTCACTCCAGAATTCCAACAGGAGAAAATATTCAGATGTAAACTGACACCTGAGAATGAATATCCAGAACCTCTACAGGTTTAGATCTGGTAGTCAAGGGGTGCATATGCAGTTCTAAAAGATTAAAAACTAGGCTCCCTTGAAACATCGTTTCCCTGTCTTAAAGTATCCTTGGCAACAAATCATTAGTTGGATATCCTCCTCGATTTTCAATTCTGTAGAACACATTGCAGTAGAATACACTTGCAAGGCAAAAGCCCTTATAATGCAAATCAAAGATAGGCCAAACCAATACAATAGTCAGCTTTTAGGTGAGAAACTGGAACAAAATTCAGTTTTAGAAATTAAAACTGATGACAGGAGGAAATGCACGCTTTAGACCATGTTAGATGTGATGTAGAAATATTTATAATCCCTCACCTATAAATGAAATATTTTGTTGTACCAAGTCCGTATAAGCTGCAGGGGAAACAGGTGTAAGAGACCCATCTGGCATTCCACCTCAACGGAAAACATGTAGGTCATAAATCATAATACAGACCAAAATAAAGCAACTTCAATCCAAAACAAAAGAAGATAAGAAATCATTGTGGATCAAGGTTGAATCCAGTAGAAGTTACCAATAATAGGGGGCAAAAACAGCCTCAAATGGCAAACATGATTGTATAGGACACCCAGCACCATAGTTCCAAGAACCCATCAATTGTAGCAGTTAACTCTGTTAAATTAGTTGATGGAATAGTTGTAACAAGTGTATACGTCTTTGGAACCAAAAATTATGTCTTCAAGATCAACTGATGCATTCCAGAATAAAAATATGAGCTGCAAAAAGTCATCCTCCAGCCATAGTTTCCATTCCAAGAAAGAAATTGATCATGAAAATATTAAGGAGAACTCAACTTAGAACTATAATTTGATGAGGAAAAAGTATTGCACCTATGAAGTAAGTTACAACTCTAAAACTTTTGAAGATCTTTTCACCCCTCCCTTCTCATTAAATGATATTTGTTCCAAGAAAAAGTGCCATTGCCTCAACTCAGCAAAATGTTACAATCTGAAAATAGGTTGAAATCTTGCAAGGTATATTCATTTTTTGTTGCTTATAAGCTTTTAACTAAGCTGTTCCTGGCTAAAGGGGTTTACAGGTGACACCTTTTAGTGAGAAGATTATTTATGAACCTTGATACACTTTACATAATAGATAAAATAGAATTTTACCTGGATGAGCAGCTCAGTTTTCAACCGCCTACTTGCTTCATGTTCACTGCGGCCGTCCCCACGTTGGCTTATTATAGCATCAATTTCATCCAAGAAAATTGTTGATGGTGCATGATGTCTCGCAAGCTCAAAAGTACCTTAACAAGTTTTTCTGAGTCCCCTGCAGTCAAAGAAGAAATATGACATTGTAATATAAGGAAAGCACTTGAAAACCTATTAAGATTTAACCCATAAATTTCTAAGTCTACCAAACATTCTTTGAATAGTTTTGTTTACTTCATTCTGCTATACATGGAAACCATATGCCGGAACTCATAAACACAAGTTAAAGGACTACGGGAAGTGGGTTGAAGCGAGAAGGAAGGGGAATTGGTCAACATTTACATTAAAACAGCCATTCAAAGCACTAATCCCTTGTAAAAGCATGAGACAACTCTATGCTTGCTTGTTTTTCTTCTTTTCTTAATTACCTTCATTCTATTCCCTGCCTTCACCATCCTATCATTCAACACATACTCATCTGAGAACACAGATCTGAATATAATATAACACAGAGCAGTAACCTTCATAATGCAAAACCATTGATATAATTGCATTGATTCCATACATAAAGATACTCAGGACTAATCCGGTGTACATAAAATAATTGCTTGTGGCTTCTATCCCTGATTCTCTTCTCTCTATTTATTTACTCTGAACTTCTTGACTGAGTTACTTCCTTGGAGCAGATACAAATATATAAATTTCATTGATTTTAACCAACTCCACAGAGAATGCTTGACCAATCTATCTTAGACCTTAAGCAATCCAGTTCACAATCAGCCACCCTGTATGCTATAACTCTATTATGGAATCACCGAATCCTCTACAGATTCCCTTGTAGACTTGTGAATCAAATTCACCCAAAACATCATCTGACCCTATATTCTTATAGATATGTCAGAGTGCCCACAAAATGTTGTTTCTCTGATCCATCAACAGGCTTGTTCGACATTCACTGTTTTCTGAAGTTAGTTCCAAGACTATCAACACTTCTATCTACCCTGTTTTCTCTGTTCTATACACTAACTGTTGCACTTTGTCCAATAATTCCACAACTTGACCCTCAAATTGGACAATGCAGCAAATTTTGATAATTAACATATGGCGTCAATTGTCTGGTTTTGCAAATACTGCTATTGAATTTTTAGGGTGCATCAAACAAGTCGCCGTGTTAGAGCCAGAAGAAAAGTTCTAAACCTTGTTGTTAAGATCAACATACTTTTCCTGCCTAACGCACTGATGCTTGCAATGTGAACATCACAGAAGCCACTGCCAATCTCAAAACTTAGGGAACTAGAAGAGACAATTCACCCTACACAAACCACAAATCAAAACTTCAACATCCAACCAATAAGGGATGAAATGAACAGGATGTTGGAACTCGAGCAAGAGTGCAATAAACGCACACTCAACCTTATATTGTAGGGATAGATGATACCAAAAACAAAGATGTCTTATACAAATCTCCAGATGTTACACAAAACAAACAACTTGAAAACCTAGGTATTTGGAAGACAATCAAAAGTAAAAGATGTCTTTTTCAATTAAAGGTGGAATCCCTAAATAAGAAATTAAATATTTCACGCAAAGCTTCTAGCTTAAAAGGCTCTGGTATATACATAAATGAAGACCTTGTCCTTCAATTTTAAGCTTAATGGAGAAAAGAAGTCCAAACTAGGAAAGCAGCGACATGAGCAATAATAAAAAATAGGAATTACACAAACTTAGTATCCCTGCAAGGAACTGCCAAGGCTTCCATAGAGAAGAGGTACTGAGCTAAGTTGAATATGAACCTCAATTGATATTATATTGCTTGTTGAAACATGGGAACATGAAGAATCTTGAATCCTTGATTTAGATGGATACTCCCTTTTCTCAATATGGAACAAAACATCAAAGCGCAAGAAGATAGGCCATTAGTTGCTATATTAAATGGGAATTCAAGTCAAAAATTAAAATATTTAAGAGTGATCCTTATAACCAAAATATTTGATTTGATATCATCTACAAGCACAATAGTAACATTTTCGTTGCTATTTGCTATTTAGCACTGTTAGTCTAGGTTGATGTTCAGCATCCAAAGGTGTGATTGCACAACATGGAAACCTCTCTCCAAGCGTGGGACTTGTAAAACCGAGAGAGGAATCTCCAGAGAAGGCTGGTTCCTCGCTCCTAAACTACCCGCCACAAGCTATTCCAAAGGCAAGCAAGCTAATCTAATCCTAATCTAACCATGCCAGGAGACAGAGAGAGAGAGAGAGAAAGGAAAAACAGCAAAAGCCTACACTAAAACGGTGATACACCAGAGAAGGAGAATGTTGACATCTATCAAAACTGCCATGGGACAAAGAGAGGTGAGCAATGGGAAGGATGGACAGATGCATCACAGGCCCAAGGATAGATTTCACACAGAAAATGTCCCAAAACTCCATGAACACAGCTCCAAACCTGCAATGAACATTCAAACATGCACAGATACCTGCAATGAAGAGAGGCAAGAAGAAAACAAGCAAAAACGAGAAAGGATGGACAGATGCATCACAAAACACGTTTTGTTGCTTCAGAAGTTTGCACAGAACATCATTCCATTAGTAAAAGGCAAAAACGCCATTACAGAGCAGGGAGGAGGTTCGAACTCCATTTTCAACCCTAGAGAAGAAAAGAAGGGAGGGCAGAGCAGAAAGAATGAACAACCACTTTTATTTTGCCACTCCTTACAATATATAGGAAGAATGAGAGAAGGAAGAAAGAGGAAAGTCAGATCTACTCCAACCACCCCCAGGTTGTATTTTAAATCATCTCATTATGGTATAAGCGGCGGATCCTGGCAAAACGGCTGGCGTCATTCGCCGCATTAAAGCCTGGTTGTTGAAGCGCCACTTCGCCAGACACGCGCCGAGCCGTTTCTTGATTCTCCAAACCGCACCAAAACTCGAGATTAACCCTTAATCATGTAGAGAATTTCATGAGCTTTCCGCTGATATAAAGAACGTGGAAATCGAGCTCTGGATCAAAAGATATGGCGATCTCAAGATTTAGGCACTGAGCGTATCAAGACAGATTTTAAAATGTTTTCCCGCTCTTCACCGCTCCTGGACGACACGTGGCACGTGCTGATTGATTGACGAGCAATTTCTCGCCCTCCGTCTTTCGCGGGCCTTCCTTTTGAAATTGCTTCAGGCCCCTTAAACTGGACACGTGGCGCCATTTCATTGTTCTTCGGTTCTACGCCGATAACTCGCCCTTCGACCTTTGACTTTTTCTCCCGTGAGGACACGTGGCGCCTTCGATTGGTCCCTCGGCTCCTCGGCTCCTTCGCGCATTTCGCCTCCATTTGTCCCAGATGTCCCATTTGATTTTGGGCCCTTTGGACTCATTTTCGGCCGATTCGACATTTGTCCATTTGTCCAGATGTCCCATTTGATTTTGGGCCCTTTGACTCATTTCGGCCGATTCGGACATTTCGCGCCCATTTGTCCCGATGTCCCATTTGATTTTGGGGCCCTTTTGACTCATTTCGATCCCGGCCGATTGGCCGGTTCGGTCTTTTTGTTTTGCATCCCGAGCAACACCTAAGCCAATTTTTCTTCCTCCTTTCGGCCGGATCGGCTTTTGTCCCGCCCTCCGCGTACTTCGGGCCCGATTGTCCCAAATGCAATTTGGGCCGCCTTGAGGCTTTTCGGCCGATCCGCGCCGACGTCCCAAATGTCCCAACCGCTCCTTTGAGTAGGACTTACCAATTTTCACACTTTTTCCCGGGTCAACCTACTTGCCTTTCTCGCAACTTTTTTTGCATTTTCAGAGCTTCGCTCCTCGCTTCTTCGGCTGGGAGTTAGAAAATACCTCAAGGGACCCTAAACCCGATTTTGCTCAATCAATCAATTTGCTTGGGATTTGAATCTTTCGATGCATGTTATCAAAATTTACCCTAGGGGGTGAATTTTGATAACAATTTGGCGACTCAAACAGGTCATCTCACCGCTAGATGAAAAGACCAAGAGCTCAAGCAATCCATCGGGCATGGAGTCATAAGTAATAGCCTCAAAACTGATCTAAACTTTGAAAATCTCTCCTCTCGAGCCACTTGAAACCCACCGGCATGGAGTTTTTCTCACCAAAATCACTCGAAAAGAACTGCAAGAGCAAAACCAAGCAACACCAAAAACTATGTACAAATCAAAATCATACATGCCCAAATGGAACATGCAGAGTGTGCACAAGCACTTCTTTTCGCTGAAAGCAAACCTAGCTACTTTATTTAATCGAAGCAAAGGCAAGCTAAACAAACCCCGCAGAATCGGGTTGTGAGAAATAGCTTCCTTTCTTCAAAATCGCAGCCATGCAATTGATTCGCATCGATCATGGCTGTTTCGATGGATGGAAAATCAACAAGAAGTCTGGTCTTCTATCCAAATCATCAAGGTATCAATCAAAATAAATCCAATACCTCTTTTAGTTGCTCGCATTTGATCGAGAGGTATGGCAGCTGATCCTGGTACTTTTAGCTCATCCTCATGCTCAAGCAAGCATGACTCGGTTGTTGCTTCTCCTTTGGCTCCAATGAAGCCAAGTACCTGATTGGGCAAGGTCTGATCCGTTGAGTATGCCCATAGCTCTGATTTTCAACTCCAAGAATGGAGTCTTCTTGTAGACCCACCTGAATGGATGACGTGGAAGAAATGGTAGGACCCTTCTGCCCTTTCTCTTCCTCCGATGAAGAACATGGAAGATTTAAATCTTCCAATTTTGGTTCCAAAGGGCTGCTATAAGATGCAGGCTGCTGCAAATGAATGCTCTCCTTCATGACAGCAGACTCTTGTGTTTGGGATGTGGATGATGAAAGAGAGAATGGTGAAAACTCAACCGGCTCTTCTCCATCAAAACAGTCCTCCAAATCTGACAGGTAAACTGCCTCATTGCTGTCCCCGTCGCTCGTGTTCAACTTCCTCCATGGTGTCCTCTTGATCTCGCAACTTGACCACCATGGTTTCCTTCACTTCCAATATTGAGTTTGAGAGATCAAACTCCTTTTCAAAGGCTAGAACTTGAGAGAGATGAAGTGGAAAGAAGAATCAAGGTTCTTTCAGTAACCCGCTTTGTGCTCAAAGCCCTGGATCTCGCGCTTTTCTCCTCCACAGCCTAGATTGTGCTCCTCTCTCTTTGGATTTGGAGCAGCTTCTCCTTCCTCCAATGTTTGAAGGCAATCTTGCTCTTGATCAACTCCTTCTCCAAAGATGCGTTTGTCAAGTCAAACTCTTCAATCTGCTGCTCTAGAGGATAAGTTGGGACTGCAAGATCTTCTTCTTCTGCTGCAACCAAATCAGTCCTAACCACCATTTGTTCAACCTCAGCCTCTTCTGTGGGCTTCACCAGCAAAGGGATCTGTGTCATCCCAAATTTGGCAGCCCAAACCTTCAAGCTGTCTGTCATTTCTTTTCTGGGCTCTTCCTCTTGTTGTCCTTGATGACTGATTTTTACAATTTCTTCTTTCCCACATGGAATTGGGAATGCAAAAGGAGGAATGGGTTGAAACTCGATTGATTTTACATTTTTTTGTGGTGGTGGAGGAGGTAGAAACTCTTGTTTCTTTGGAGGAGGGGGTATTTCTGTTAGCTCTTGTGGAGGGGATGACTGTTTGGAAGGGAAAAGGAAAGAAGAATCGAGATGGGGTGGAAGACTAGGGGATGGAGAAATGGATTCAACATTTGGGACAGCAGATGGAGAGTTTGAAACTTGACACTGCTGAACTGAAACAGATTGGGAAAGAGGAAAAGAAAAGGCATGAGATGGTGTGTTTACCTGTTGACAAGGTTGCTGAATACTTCTCTCATACACTTCTATTTCTTCAATCCACTTTGCAAGCAAAGGCAGCGTTGCAATCATGAAGTCAAGCTTCCCCGAGGGTCAGTAATGACTTGGAAAAGGTCCCACCCATGGACAGTGGTGCTCCACAACCGATTCCAAATGCTCTCATCCGTGCTCGAGCCCGGATCGCACCATCCCCTCCTCCATCTTTTGATTTTCTCCAATGCATCAAAGCATCTTGGATCTCGATGGTCTTCATTGTATGCACACCCTTGCTTTGAAAGCTCCATAGCCAAACCGACTTTGCACCGCGCTCATATGGGCTCATATGAGTATGCATGCTGATCGGGAGGATTTGTAAAACGTGGTTCGAGGTGGGAATATACCGCTGTTGTTGATGTGAAATTCCATGATGGAAATGAAGTCATGATTGCACAACTTCATGAATGGAAGAATGATGGAAGAGATGGAAGGAAGAATGGATGAAAATGGATGGAAATGAATGGAAAGGAAGGTCTCGCAACTTCGTGAGATGGGTTCATTGACGTGATGGAGTCGCCGATGTGTTTGCAAGTGCCTCCAAAGGCTGAAATCTTCACAGAACACATCAACCCGCAAAAGATGAAGTGAAAGACCTCTAAGGTCCCACCGGCGTGCAAAATCATAGTGCCGCACGGTGGCTTAAGATTTTCTGTTTGATAATGAGACACCTCAAAGATGAAATCACAAACCGTTAGTGCAAAATCACAAAGACCGGACGCACATCAAAGCTTCTAGGTTGATGTTGTGCATCCAGTGGATTGCAGACAACATGGAAACCTCTCTCCAAGCGTGGGACTTGTGAAACCGAGAGAGGAATCTCCAGAGAAGGCTGGTTCCTCGCTCCTAAACTACCCGCCACAAGCTATTCCAGGCAAGTGCAAGCTAATCTAATCCTAATCTAACCATGCCAAGGAGACAGAGAGAGAGAGAGAAAGGAAAAACAAGCAAAAGCCTACACTAAAACGGTGATACACCAGAGAAGGAGAATGTTGACATCTATCAAACCGCCATGGGACAAAGAGAGGTGAGCAATGGGAAGGATGGACAGATGCATCACAAAGCCCAAGGATAGATTTCACACATGTAAAATGTCCCAAAACTCCATGAACACAGCTCCAATCCGCAATGAACATTCAAACATGCATGATACCGCAATGAAGAGAGGCAAGAAGAAAACAAGCAAAAACGAGAAAGGATGGACAGATGCATCACAAAACACGTTTTGTTGCTTCGTAAGTTTGCATGTAACATCATTCCATTAAGTAAAAGGCAAAAACGCCATTACAGAAAGCAGGAGGAGGTTCGAACTCCATTTTCAACCCTAGAGAAGAAAAGAAGGGAGGGCAGAGAAAGAATGAATGAACCACTACTTTTATTTTGCCACTCCTTACAATATATAGGAAGAATGAGAGAAGGAAGAAAGAGGAAAGTCGATCTACTCCAACCACCCCTGTGTTGTATTTTAAATCATCTCATTATGGTATAAGCGCGGATCCTGCAAAACGGCGGGTCAGTCTCACGCCGCATTAAAGCCGGGTTGTTCAAGCGCCACTGCACAGATCACGCGCCAGAGCCGTTTCTTGATTTTTCTCTCCAAACTGCACCAAAACTCGAGATTAACCCAGAATCATGTAGAGAATTTCATGAGCTTTCCGTTGATATAAAGAACGGAAATCGAGCCTGGATCAAAAGATATGGCGATCCAAGATTTAGGCACTGAGCGCATTTCAAGACAGATTTTAAAATGTTTTCCCGCTCTTCACCGTCTCTGGACGACACGTGGCACGTGCTGATTGGACGAGCAATTCTCTCGCCCTCCGTCTTTCGCGGGCCTTCCTTTGAAATTGCTTCAGGCCCCTTTAAACTTGGACACGTGGCGCCATTTCATTGGTTCTGGTTCGCCGCCGATAACTCGCCCCTTCGAACCTTTGACTTTTTCTCCCGTGAGGACACGTGGCAGCTTCGATTGGTCCTCGCTCCTTCGCCCTTCGCGCATTTCGCCTCCATTTGTCCCGATGTCCCATTTGATTTTGGCCCCTTTGACTCATTTCGGCCCGATTCGACATTTCGGCTGTTCGCATTTCGCGTCCATTTGTCCTGCATGTCCCATTTGATTTTGGGCCCTTTGACTCATTTCGGCCGGATCATTTCGGCATTTCGCCCATTCCATTTGTCCCAATGTCCCATTTGATTTTTCAGCTTTTGGACTCATTTCGCCGATTCGCATTTCTGGTTGGTCTTTTTGTCCCAAGATCCCGAGCAACACCTAAGCCAATTTTTCTTCCTCCTTCTGGCCGGATCGGCTTTTCGCCCTTGCATTTCTCGCCCGATTGTCCCAAATGCAATTTGGGCCGCCCTGAGGCTTTTCGGCCGATCCGCGCTCGACGTCCCAAATGTCCCACCGCTCCTTGAGTAGGACTTAGCCAATTTTCACACTTTTTCCTGGGTCAACCTACTTGCCTTTCTGCAACTTTTTTGCATTTTCTCAGAGCTTGCTCCCTGTTTCTTCGGCCAGGGGAGTTAGAAAAATACCTCAAGGGACCCTAGAAACCTGATTTTGCTCTCAATCAATCAATTTGCTTGGGATTTGAATCTTCTCGATGCATGTTATCAAAATTTATTATTTGTAAAGGGATGGATTCTTGGCCCAACTAGCACCTAATGACATGGGTTGGGTTAAAGTGTTGTTGATTGTGTCATGTCCTTTATTATGTTGTTGAAGTTTGAACAACAATGAAATAACTGAGGATAACATGCCCGACTCAGACCACTGCCCCATTATGATAATCTTTAACATAGATATAACTCATGAAGCAAGTGTGATGAATAATGCTGAAAATCGAGTTATCTTTGATAATATAAAAGCTTCCCTAATTTCTCAAAATCCCAAGATGTTCAATTACACTTTGGAAGACGACACAATAGAAAACTTATATGGTAAATTCACTTTGACTTTGCTACATGCTTAGACAAGTATTCTCGAAAACTACATATCAAAGGATATCGTATTTTAACAAACCCTTGGTATGATATGGAATGTAAGACTGCAGGCAAAGATATAGGAATCGCCTCTAATGAATCCAATAGAGCTAAAAAATTGTCTTTAGTAAAATAACACATCAATATGTAATAAAAACAAAGAGAAGCTTCTCAACTTATGCAAACGGGACCCAAAATATACCAAGCTGAGATTCTGTGAACTTGGGGCCAGATCTTTGTGCCCCACCAAACATCTTTCCAAGTCATCAAGCGAAACTTTCCTAAACAATGGACTGATAATCTAATTGTTCCCATTTTCAAGTCTGTAACCAGAATGATCCATCCAATTACCAAACCATCATGATTACCTTCCTTTCAACAAAATTGTATCGGTTGATATTTGAAAGAATTAATAGCAATTGGATTGAGGACAACAAAAAAAGGGCTAAGGGACAATCTGGACTTAAGAACCAACATACTGTTATTGATCATCTTGTCACCTTTAGAGTAATCATTGAGGACTATAGAGACAAAAAAGGAGGACCTTATCTGTTGTTTTTTAATTTCAAAAATCCTTTGACATTGTTCCGAGAGATAACCGATGGAAAGGTTGGATAAAATTGGTGTTCCTCTTGAGCTATTTAGTGTTGTGATTAGATTGTATGAAAAGGTCACTGCCAAGATGAAATGCAACAACAAATGATCCATTGCTATCAACCACAACATCAAGGTGAAACTAGGATGCCCACTCTCCCCATTCTTTTCGGTATTTATATTGACAAAATTGAAGAATGTTAAGAGTAGTGGTGCACCGGTATTAACATGGTTGGGCTAGTTTTCATCCTTCTCCTATACATTAACAACATCGTTCTTGCTAAAACTCTTGAGGACCTCCACAAGCAACTCAAAGTTCTTCAACAATTTTATAAAATTTATGAACTTACCAATAATGTTGACGAAACAGAGATAATGATAATTAAATTCAAAAGGAGATCTTATCCTCCAATTTTGTATGACAGCAATCTAGAAGAGGTCCAGTCTTACAAATTTTTAGGCATACACTTCAACAGCCATTTAAATTGGATCCACCGTGTAACGAAGAGAATCATCAGTGGCAAGAAAGCTTACTGTGGTCATGAAAACACATAGATAGGAATGCCGAACTTTGGGTGGGACTGGGATAAGAAAATATCTTTTCAACACTTCAGGCACTCTGGTTATTCTTTACAGTTGCTAAGCCTAGATTTGCAGCATTTCTTGTGAAAGTTGGAACGAAATTAAATAAATTCAAAAGTATTTTATAACCCACATCTTCAAAATGAAATGTAATACTTACCAAAATCTCTTGATTGAAATTGGTTGTACTTCGTTGGAGTCTAAAGCCATGATTAGATGCATAGGATATAAACACGAGTTACTCAATTTCAGTAACAATAGATTCCCTATTATCACTTCTAATATTGACTACAGCCATCGTAGACTAAAAGAGGGCACTAAAAGACTAAAACTTGGCTCAAGTACTAGAATATGGAAGATGACAATCTAATCAATAAAGTTAATAATATCAAATCTTACATCCCTATGAAGTTCGAATTAAAAAAATAAACGAAAATGAATTATTAATAAAAGGTTAAAGTTCTATAAAGATTATATTCTAATTTGAATGATCAAAATTTTCTTTCCAACATCATGAGCTTAAACAACAAAATGAATATTTGCTAAAATAAGGACTAGTGCTCATGACCTTCGTAGTGAAATTGGGCATTGAACTAATCCAAAACACCATGGGGAAAGCAAATTTGTTAAAGCTGTGATACTAATGAAGTTGAAGATGAACATTATTTTCTTTTAACATGTAAGAAGTACCTCACAAAATTCAATAACTCAACTAATTTTCAAGATATTCTTGCTTACAGAAATCTAAATGATTTGGGTACCTCAATTTCTACTAATTTTAAATATAGAAATGATACTCTAAAGAGTCTCATTTCTATTTGCATATGAATGGCTACCATCTTAAATGCCTCTTGTTCTTTTGTACGGTACTTCATACACAACATTGAGGCAAAGGAACGAGGAAAAAGATAAGGATTGCAATTTTAATGACAATATAAAGAATGGCACATTTGGTCCTTCAAAGTTGTTATACTAATACGGAAGAGAAAGATGGCAATAAGGACAAGAGTAACTCCAATGATATATTGCACAATAAAGTCAAAGGTAAATTAGATTGTATAGCTGAAAGAAACCCTTTGACATGTACTATGATGCCAAAGCATTTGGGTTCACTCGCATCTTGCATCACCAAAAAAGAGATCGGAGTTGGTTCACTTGTAATCTTGCCGAGTTTTGTGTGACCTTGTGCAATTTCAATCATTGAGTTACTAGGAATAAGGAAGACAAGGCATGAAGACTTGGGAGTTTTGTGCAATATGTGGAGTTGTGCTTTGGGAGCTTTTGCATGAAGAAAGTACCATGTGCAAACAGCACAAGCATACAAAACACTTTTTGCACTGCAGATCTTATGTTCTTGTGCACCTGTCAACATCAACATAATTGTAGTTTGGACATACGAGGACTTGATCCGTTTTTAACTGGATGACTGAGCGACCTAGTGTATTTTGATCCGACGAAAATGCCCCCATGAGTGATTACCTTTTTAGCAGGATGGATTGAATCAACGGTGATGTGATCGAATTAAGGAATCTTTGCAAAGGTATCCTTATTTCTCCTACAAATTCTATAAATAGAGGGAGCAATGGACGTCTAAAGCATCCTGAGAGATCAACATAGCCAAAGTAGCGAATTGAGAAGTAATGCCGTGAGCATCCGGGTTCACTCGCACCCTGCATCACCAAAAAAGAGATGTTGAGTTCAGCTTAAGGTTTCGCAATTTCAAATTGAGTTCCATTGAATAAGGAAGACAAGGCATGAAGACTGGGAGTTCAATATGTGGAGTGTGTGGGAGCTTGTAAAGAAAGTACCATGTGCAAACAAGACAAGCATACAAAACACTTTTGGTGTAGCAGATCTTATGTTCTGTGCACCACAACATCAACACAATTGTAGTTTGGAATTTGATCCGTGATGATCGAGCGACCTAGTGTATTTTGATTGAAAATAAGTGATTCCTTTTAGCAGGATGGATTGAATCAGATGATGTGATGAATAAGGAATCTTTGCAAAGGTATCCTTATTTCTCCTACAAATTCTATAAATAGAGGGAGCAATGGACGCCTAAAGCATCCCGAGAGATCAACATAGCCAAAGTAGTGAATTGAGAAGTAAACGATGTTGAGTAGCTTAAGCTTTGAAACTCCATTGCTCAAGGATGAGTCTTTCAAGTTAAGTGTAAGTCATCTTGCTTAGTGAGGTCTCTAAAAATTAAATTCCTTTTAGGGAATTTCTGTGATATCAGTAAGGTCAGAACAAGAGGTAATGCATAGTGTCCGAGTCTATGCTCTTTCCTCATTAATAGAAGAAGCTTTTACTATCTCTGTAGTGATCTTGCTTAGATGAGGTCTCATCTCTTAAAATACTACGAAGGCATCTCTTAATTGAGACGCCTAACTACAATCGTTCAATTTTGAATCAAAGCAAGATTTAAAGTCCTATATGTGAGTGATTTTCAATTATTGCTTTCCATACATGTGTGGGTAAAAAGTAGTTTTGGGCATGTTCTAACGCTGAGGTTGTTGGGTAGAAGGTGTAGATTGCAATATTTGGTTACTGTTATGGCACATAGAAGTATTCCTATGAGGGGAAGGGGAATTAGACCACAAAGAGTGGTTGAAGCCAATTTTATGAAAGGTCTGAATGAAAGGCTTGAAGCTATGGAAACGAATCAAAGATGATCAGCTAGTGATGATGGAGACTCCAATGATGATGAAGCATTGAAGGTTGGAAATGAAGAAATTGATGAAGATCCCAAAGATGTGTATCTACAAGCTATTTCAAGAATTGGAGAGGGATCACACATGGATGTCACGAACTATCTAGGAAGTTCATGTCTTGAGGATCTTATTGATTGGATTGCAGAATTGAGAAATTTTTGACTATGAGTCAATGAAGGACCCAAAGATGGTTTGTTTTGCTTGTACAAAGCTAAAGGGAGATGCATTTTTATGGTGGGAACATGTTCAAAATGATAGAAGGAGAAAAGGTAAAGAGAAGATTACAGCGAGGAAAAGGATGGTTTCAAGCTAAAGGCAAGTTCTTGCCTACAGATTACCAATTGAACTTTTTCAAGAAGTTGCAGAACCCTGAGACAAAAGGAGATGTGCGTTAAGGACTAAATAGAAGAGTTAAATCTCTTGACGATTCATGTTGGTCACACAAAAGGTGGCACATAAAAGGTCTCAAGGTATGTTAATGGTTTGTGTATTTCCATCAGATGAGTTTGGCATGGTTACACCAAGGTGTGTAGAAGAAACCTATCAATGTGCGTTGTAGGCAAAAGAAAATTTGTCCCGCAGCCAACAAAGCAATGCACGAGGGAAAGGAAAATTCCCACGCAAAGGTGGAACATTTCAGTAGTGACAATCAGATCACTCGCAAGAAAGTGAAGTGAGTACCTCGCATGATTAGAGTCATGTGCAAAAAGGTAGATGCATATCTTCTTTTAGAGGAAGAGGATGTGGAAGAGGTAGAGGGTTATTATAACGTGTTTTTGGTGTGGAAAAGTCAGACATCATGCATTCGGGTGTTCACAAGCACAGCATAATGGCATTGTAAGGAGGAATGATGATAGCTACCATGTTACTGAGACATAAATAAGGAGAGTATTGTGTATGGAAGAGAAAAATCGGAGTGTGGAGAAGCTCTCATGATGAAGAGAGTGTTATTGAAGCCAACTAAAGTAGAAAATGCACCAACACGAAGAAGAATCTATTCAAAACCATTTGCAAGTTAGGAAGTATTATAAAGTTATCATTGATTGTGGTAGAACCTGGTAATCTCGTTTCTAATAAGATGGTTGAAAAGATTGGTCTAAAGAGGATTGTGCATCCGAGTCCATAGAAAGTGTCCTAGTCATCTACAAAAAGGTAGATGAACATTGTATATCTTTTTTTTAGAGGAAGACGGTGTGGAAGAGGTCGAGGATTCGTTGGAACATGTGTTTGATGTGGAGAAGCCAAACATCATGCATTCAGTGTCTACTAGCATAGCGTAATGGCATCGAAGGAGGAATGATGATTGCTATCATGTTGCAAACGTAGATAAAAAGAGTATTGTGTATGGAAAAGAAAAATCGGAGTGCAAAGAAGCTCTCATGACGAAGAGAGTGTTGTTGAAGCCAGCTAAAGTAGAAAATGCACCCACGCAAAGGAAGAATCTATTCAGAACCATTTGCAAGTTTGGAGGTAAGTGTTGTAAAGTTATCATTGATAGTGGTAGAACTAATATTCTTATTTCTAATGAGATGGTTGAAAAGCTTGGTTTGAAGAGGATTGTGCATCTAAGTCCATATAAAGTGTCCTAGTTATTGAAGGGACATCAATTGCTTGTGAATGAGCAATGTAAAGTGTGCTTTAAAATTGATGCATATGAAGATGAAGTCCTATGTGATATAATGCCCATGGATGTATGCCATGTGTTACTTGGTCGACCTTGGCAGTTTGACAAAAAAGTGTAGCATGATGGCCATGCAAATACTTACACCTTGGTGAAGGACGAAAGGCAATACACTTTAAATCCTTTTAAGAATAAAAGTGTAGAAATGAAGAGGGGTCCTAAGGTGTTGCTCATTTCGCAAAAAACAATTCCCGAACAAGATGAAGGAGAAGAGTGAATGTTTTGCATTCATTCAAAAGCCTACACAAAAGGAGAAAGAAGGTACAACAACAAATAAAGCAAAACTTTCACATGAAGTGAAGGAGATGCTTTAGGAGATTTTGTGAATATCATGTCTAAGGATATTCCGGATGGTTTACCACCTATACACAGAATAACTCATCGATGGATTTAATTTTGAGGTCTATTTAACGAAACAAGACCGCAAGTAGGTTGACACATATGGAGAATGAGGAAGTGAGGAAACAAGTTTAATATTTGCTTGAGATGGGGTTGATCAAAGACTCTCTAAGCCTATTTGCGTTACTTGAAGAAGTAAGTTCAAGAATTGCTTGAGAAGTGGTTGATCAAAGAATCTCTCTTTTTTTACCCTATGTGCATTACTTACAAGTATTAGCATCGAAGAAAGGAGATGAGT